>CM060948.1:197304471-197904471 GCA_030765055.1 Mantis religiosa | reverse complement strand
TATCCAAACATTCTACTTTGTTAGACGTTGTAACGAAGTAGTTTACAACTGTCCTCTTGCGACTAAGCTGTTACTAATTGATGATCTTAATAGAACCGAACTCTATATTTCTACATAAGCGACCCTCTCACAACGTCTTTCGTAGCTCAGTCGTAATACGCACGATGTATCAGTGGGACTGAGCGTTCCTGTTTCGAGCCTCAGTCTGGGATCAAAATTTATTTCTCAGCCTTTTTAGTTTGCTACTTTGTTGTTGTAACGAAGATATTTACATATGTTCTCTTACATCTCAGTTATTACTACATGGCATTAAAATACGCAACAAGAGGAAGAACACGTGGAACGACGGTATTTATAGAACCAAAGTCTATGTTGTATTTAGCCCACGTTCTAGCGTCTGTTGTCGTAGCTCAGTGGTAAACTACACGCTGTGTGAAGATGGCATATAGGAACGGCTTAGTCAAAAGAGAAGAGATGTAAATCAGTTCGTTACAGCATGTCATAGCTTGCATTTTGCAACGAACTACAAAGAGAACTTAATAGAAAGTGGCTTACACACAACATAAATATTAGTACTTTTAAAATCATAATTCCACGTGTTTTCCGTTTTCTTGCCTAGTCTCCAACGCTATGAATTTAATAACTCGTGCCGCAGAAGAATTGCTACTTGCTTTCTTATATTTAGTCAATATTTCGTCATATTGGGTTAATATAGCCATAGAAATCCTTGAAGTAACAGGTTAAAATGGCGACTACGGCATTATACATCTATAAACCTGGCCGATTTAGATTTCATAGTCACGGAACGCCTGAATGATACTAACCCGCGGAAATAGTACTCTTACTTTCTTGACAGGTAGTACGACAGTTGCCTGGCCACCACGGTTCTCTAACCTCTCTCCCATTGTACATGTATGCACATGATGAGAAAGATTAGAAGTACTTTGTCCTCCGATGCCGGCCAAAACATTACCCAACTGCGGCAATAGGTGCAGGATGCTTGGGACGGAGTATCGCCGATGCCATTGATCACCTGTACTATCGTCTGTCTGCACGAACACATGCCTGTATCGCAGCCCAAGGAGGTACAGGAAATATTGATGCAACTGTTTGAACATCCACTTTTGTGACATGTCTGCTTCATTTGAGTTGATTTTGTTATGCTGTAATGCTATCATGGTGTTAAACTCTCCATTAAAGTTATGCAATTCTTGATGTTGTTGCATTTTTTCCCGCCTGTGTGTGCGTGCGTGCGTGGGTGGGTGCTTGTGTGTATGTGTATAGTGACTTTGATTTATTTCTGTCATATTCTAGGCTTGTCTAAGAACATCGAAAATACTTCTCGATATCAGCACGAAAAAATAAATGTTAACGGTGTTCCATATAAATCAATATTTAGTTTTTATCAAAATTCCAATAAAGGTGTAATTGTAAAGAGAAATTAGAACAATTGGGATTAGGAAACAAATGTCTGCCATGTTTTATTTTTAAAGATATATAATGTCGTTTTTTTAAAATAAATGTTTATCACTAGCATTAAAACTCTTTGTAGATTTTCGCACATACGAACATGTTTCAGTGAACTTCCACTGTTGAAATGGTGCTTGCGGCGAATCAAATCAATGAACGACAGCGATCTTGTCTAAATGTAGAGTTGTACAGTGTAGCAAGCGGATAGTGGCGCTAGAGTGATATTTTGAGCGCCTAAATCGGAGCCCTAGCAGAAACATTCGAATGGTATGCATAACGCTGTTAAAAGAATACTTAGCTTAACCCTCTATGGTCCAATGAGACTTTCAAGTAGGTAACAACCACTTTTAACGCGCTGTTGTTATCCTATGATGAACATTTTCCATTGTGGACATTTGTAACCTGAAAGCCACATCATGGACACTCTGTATGTGGCTTGTTTGGCTATTTAGTGCATAATGTATTCAACAGGTTGAAGCTAACGCAACACACACAGTCATTTTGCATTTTGATGTTACTGGTGGCACTTTGAACAGATTTATTTTACATAGCTCTACAATATAATTTGAAAGAAAAATGTCAGGCACTGTGAGTAAAAGTAAAATTATAGTTTAAAGCACTGAACATCATATATAAATGCATACTATTTATTATTTCAAACAAAATAGTTATGTTACCTGAAAGTTACAGTAGACCACAATAGTCACCATAATAAGTTAGGTTATGAGTGCACATTGGAGTAGAAGGAAAACTATTTGTCCAAAATTTCAAACTAAAATTCAATATTGTTACACTCTTTTGTATATAAAGCATAAATGTTGGTATTATATTTCTGATATACACTATATATTTGATAGCTACACTTTATGAACAGCATGAAGCTTTCAAAATCAATTTCGTTTCAGTTCAAATATTGTGGATCCACATTTTTTATAGCATGAAGAATAAAAATAATATAATTGCTCGTCCAATAAATGGATATGAGTCAGATGACTCAGTTCTTGCACCTGACAGTGATGAAGAAAAGGAGATTAATGCCATTAGTGCCAACACAATTATATCAGAAAGTGAGTAAGAATCAGCTGATTAGCTATGTGTAAATAAAGCAACATCTCTGCCACTCCTGTTCTAGATGTGCAAGAAAGATTTATGAAGCAAACCATAATAATGTGATATGGAGAACATCAAGAGACCGAATGGCTCAACCAATACTTCCATGGAAAGGGCTGTTATTTGCAGATTCGATTCTCTACAGCCACCAATACACTATTTTGAAAAATTCATTGACGAAAATTGTCTTTCTTCGATTTCTTGTCAAACAAATTTGTACAGTGTTCAAAATAATCCGGCCAATAGCATAAATGTTACTAATGAAGAGATTAAATAGTTCATACGATGTTGTTTTCTTATATCCATATGTCCCAGATCTAGAATGCATGGTCTTTCTTTTCATAAATGTTGTAATAACCTATACACAATTGTAATTTTATGATTTAGTAAATTGTTTGGAAATTCACAGAGAAATGGACAGTAAAAGGCTAGTTATTGAGTATAGCTTTCATTTTGATTAATCTGTATATAATGCCTTAAGTAATTTCTACTATAGCCTTTGAGGCCCATTGTGACTTCAAAGTAACAAAATATTATTTTAATTAAAATTACCTTTTTTTAATTTTACAAATACTTATAAGTTTCGTACTGCAACTTAAACAGTAATACGGGGAAAAACATTTTTACCACCATAGTGAACAAATTTGGGCTGTAGAGGGTTAATAGTTTTTTCACTCTTTTGACAAGGGCTAGAATGTTCATATTTGTGGTATACCATAAGGGAGAAGTTACTCAAAAAGTTACTTTCGTGATGCTCATAAATCTAGGTTTGTTCTCTTGGAGAAGATACCTCGGCTGAAATTGTGCGATGTACTTCTCCTTCTCTTTGAAGGGGAAAACTCAAGCCTGAAATTTTACATTCTTTTAACCGTGTGCACGACCGATGAAGATTTTAACGTGGTAAAATATTAACCATACCGCCATAAATGGTTAGCTGCAGTTAATCGACTACTGTGAAGATTTATTGCAGATTATACCCCGGTTAAATGTAAAAGGCTGTGAATGGCCGGCTTTTGTATCTCCAGCTTCACATATGCTCTAATCTTGAAAGGCTAACGGTGTACGTTGGAACTCCCAATTATAATTGTAATTTTAATATTTCTGAGTCATCATTACAATGCATAGCAGTGTCATATTAAATTCACATGCATAAGTAACTCAAGATATAGCTAAAATTTTAAAATTAATTAATAGTGATATACTATCTCATACATTAAATATTATACCCTTTTATCTCAACAAAATAATCACCTATATTATATAATCTAAAATCAATCAACAATGATTTCACCTTACGTTTAAAGCTTTCATAATTCAAAATCTTAATGCTATTTGGCAGTGCGTTGTATAGTTTTTTTTTTCCAATTTCATTAAAATAGCTTTGGTTGTGTTATTTCAATTTAAATCTAATCTCAGATCATATACACCGCTGGTCTCATATTCGTGACTAATATTAGTTAAAGGAAACACTTCAATATTATTTTTAATATATAATAGACATCGTAAGATAAATAGCGATGTAACTGTCAGATTGTCCAGTTTCCTAAAGAGTGGTTTACATTGAGTTCTATATTTTTCATTGCATATTAATCTTACTCTTTTCTTCTGTAGAATCAGTATTTGTTTGATGCTGCTATTATGTCCCCATACATTTATACCATAAGTAAATGAGTATGCATATAAGCAAAATAGATCACCTTTAATAATATTGCCCGCCTCGGTCGCTTAGATGATAGCGTGTCTGCCTCACGTTCAAGAGGTCCCGAGTTCGAATCTCGGTCAGGGCGAGTTACCTGGATAAGGTATTTCCGGGCTTTTCCCTTATCCTCAAAGATGAATGTCAGGTAGCTCTAAGCTCCATGGACTCCGGACTCATATGAGCATCATTTCACACATTTCATTCAACGTCCAATATGACTGAATGTCGGAGGACGTAAATTACAAAAAAACTATTAAATTTACACTGTTTCTTAATTCCCTTAACATAAAAACTCCTTTAGGTAGTTTATTACAGATGTAATTAATATGCGTCTTCCATTTTAAATTAGATTCTAATATAATGCCTTAACATTTGATGTCGTTTCCACTATTATGGTTACAATTTAATTGAATTGAATATTTTTCAGTTTTGCCATGGTTTAAGCTCAAGCATTTGTAGCACACCAATCATTAATTATTGGATATACACAATTTAGTTGAAAGGTAACCATTTCAGTGTTCTCAGCAAACACATTTACTGCAATGTCATCAGCAAACAAAACTACACTTGTATTATTACTGTTGATTCAAAAGGGAATATCATTAATATAGATGATACACAATATTAGACCCAATATTGATCCTCGGGATATTGATCCTCGGTATATTGATCCATTTAACACAGATAAATTCTGCGAAAACTGATCACTTTAAGATCAAAAAAGGTAATACGTATAATGTTACATGCTAACTTTAAAGATTCATGCAAACCACTATTCAAAAAATTAAAAATTCTAACAATGCCCTCAGTATATATTTTAGAGCTATCCACCTATGTATATAAAAATTATGAGAAACTTATCAAAAAACAAAATCGTTATCATTACGGCACTCGGAAAGAGTCCAGCATAAAATACCCCATGCATAGATTAACATTATATGAAAAAACACCCTATTATATGGGTATAAAAATATACGATAAATTACCTCAACGCCTCAAAGAAATAAAAACTCTGAAACTATTTAATAAAAGTGTAAAAGATCTGTTATTACATAAGACTTATTACTGCATACAGGAATTCATGGATGACACAATATCACAACTACTGCATTACTTGTAATTTATAATTTATGTACATATACATTAGAATTAGTTTTTCTTTTAAATTTCTTTTATGTATAACCTGACGACTCACCAGTTTACCAGCTAGGCTTACAATGTAAACGTTATGTGACAATAAAGATTCTATTCTATTCTATTCTATTCTATAAAAACTGTTTCAAACCTATTATTTAAATAAGACTTTAATAAGCATAACGCCATATCTGAAGGACCGTACAATTTTAACTTATTCAATAAAATGCCATCCGATATGGTGTCAAAAGCTCTGGAAATGTCATAAAAGCTATTTAAAACTTTAAACATTTTAGAACTCATTACACATAGATAATTTAACCAATTGTTGAATTGCACGCTCAGTACCTTTCCTAAACTCAAATTTATTTTCACAAAACAGTAAATTATGCTCAAAATATTTTATTATTTGGTTATTTATAAGTATTTCAAATAGTTTGGCTAAAGCAGGGATAATAGAAGTAATAAGGGAAACCAAAGGAAACGCCTCTTTTTGCTTAAGAGGCCAAACTTATAGTGCATGGTTTGTCCCACATTTTGTAGTTTTTAATGCCTTTATGTTTTATGAAATACGTACCTTAAATACCCTTAAAAGGTAATGAAAGTTGAAGCAATTACGACGTCAAATGTTGCAACTGCGGCCGCAAAGCTACCTACTGAATGCGGTACGCTGCCCTGGCGTATAATCTGTCGGCCGGCCCTTTAGACGGGCAGTAATCTGAAGACAACAATGTATGCGGATATATTACTATAATCAAACATAGGAAAAAATGAAATTGGAGCGAGCAAAATGAAGCTGGAGGCAATAATCGGAAGACAACAATGTATGCGGATATATTACTATAATCAAACATAGTTAGGGAAAAGTGATGTTGGAGCGAGCAAAATGAAGTTGGAGGCGTGATTTAGCGAAATTTAGGATGAGAAATATTCTTTGTTGAGGTACACAAGCCAAATGTTGACAAATTCCATTTTCTGGTTAAGGTGTGAAAGTATATAGCCCCAACATCTTTAAGGCCTAAAATCCACGATCTTGAAATTCCCATGAAGTTGTTACACATCAGTTATGCAACAGATATTGAGCAAAATGCTATTGGTAAAGTATAATCCGGTGACTCGCGGCTTGTTTTGTTATTTTCTCACAATGCTAAGCAACAAAATGCACATTTCTAAGGTTAACTTCATTTACTGAAGGAGATAATTATCCCTATTCAATTATTAATACTTTAAATATATTACTTCTTTGGAAAAGTGATCACTTTCCTATCTTCAGCGCTCAGCAAATCCAGCTTTTAGTTAATTTTTCTTGGCTGGGCACTGTTTATTTAGCATGCACTCATTTAACTTACGTTTCTTAGGAAGTATTTCGTCTATATGACATTTAACTTTATAAAGTTTATTAAACCTCGGAAGTTCATATAAGTGCTCGTTTTTATTTAGTTTACATATTTAAATGTAAATCAAACTTTTTGCCATCACATTTTTAACGTTGGAACCAAGCCAGATTCTGTTTTGCATAAATGCAAATTCTGAGGTTTATATGCACTAATATGTAAATTTATTTTTAATTTGCATATTTAAGCCATTCCGTATTTCTCGGTTGTATGATATAATTTAAGCATATCTCTGATACTATGGTAATAATAATAATAATAATAATAATAATAATAATAATAATAATAATAATAATAATAATAATAATAATAATGATGATGATGATGATGATGATGATGATGATGATGATGATGATGATGATGATGATGATGATGATGATGATGATGATGATGATGATGATGATGATGATGATGATGATGATGATGATGATGATGATGATGATGATGATGATGATGATGATGATGATGATGATGATGATGATGATGATGATGATGATGATGATGATGATGATGATGATGATGATGATAATAATAATAATAATAATAATAATAATAATAATAATAATAATAATAATAATAATAATAATAATAATAATAATAATAATAGTAATAGTAATAATAGTAATAGTAATAATAATAATAGTAATAATAATAATAGTAATAATAATAATAATAGTAATAATAATAATAATAATAATAATAATAATAATAATAATAATAATAATAATAATAATAATAATAATAATAATAATAATAATAATAATAATAATAATAATAATAATAATAATAATAATAATAATAATAATAATAATAATAATAATAATAATAATAATAATAATAATAATAATAATAATAATAATAATAATAATAATAATAATAATAATAATAATAATAATAATAATAATAATAATAATAATAATAATAATAATAATAATAATAATAATAATAATAATAATAATAATAATAATAATAATAATAAAAATAATAATAATAATAATAATAATAATAATAATAATAATAATAATAATAATAATAATAATAATAATAATAATAATAATAATAATAATAATAATAATAATAATAATAATAATAATAATAATAATAATAATAATAATAATAATAATAATAATAATAATAATAATAATAATAATAATAATAATAATAATAATAATAATAATAATAATAATAATAATAATAATAATAATAATAATAATAATAATAATAATAATAATAATAATAATAATAATAATAATAATAATAATAATAATAATAATAATAATAATAATAATAATAATAATAATAATAATAATAATAATAATAATAATAATAATAATAATAATAATAATAATAATAATAATAATAATAATAATAATCTAAGAATTCCATCAGAAATATAAGATCAATATTTTTTGTGGACGTTAAATTGTTGTCACAATGGCTATTTCCCGCTATTGCTTCTGATCAAGTACAACCAAAGTCTTTAAACACGAGGGGTAATTAAGTTCGCCTTACAATAATGATTTGCCTACAGAAATTTGTCCATAGCCATTCATTCAGTAGATATCCACAAATATATGTATTTTTGACTACAGTCGTTTCTATTTCCTATTCCAACCGATACTGCTCACTTCCACTTGTTGCGCAGTAAATTGTATAAGTACTATCCCACACTTCTATATGCTTTAGTAAATACACTTTTCAAAATGATTGTTTTGTCCAGTTTTGTTATTGACTTCTTTCTTTCTGCGGTTTTCAATCTCTTCACATTTAATCGTGTTCGCATGACTGACAATATTCGGAGGGGGCGCTGGCACAGATTATTTCTGTTGTATCTGTGACAGGGTTCTCCGGGGAGGAGAGAGTGAGTAAAGGAATACAAGGTTGGCCGGACTTGAGGGAAGATGACAGAGAAGGGCAGGGTTCCTAACAGTTACAGATAAACTCCCCGGTAGAGGCTCGTACAACCGGCTCCCTCCGTGTCGGATTACACATCCCCTGGGAGACCTGGAGGCCTCTCATAATCCGGGAGAATCAGGATTTACAAAATAAAATTCTCTGCCATACATTCCAAACCTGTCCCTGATATTAAGAACCCTGGAACAGCCAACCACGATGAAAGGTGAATTGGAAAAGGTGGAATGGTAATTCCCAGAATACACCTAGTGAGCCAAATTCCCGAAAGAAACCATAGGTCAGGAAGATTGAAAACGAAAATGGAACCCACGAACTCCTAGTTAAAATACAGTAGTAGAAATATCCCTGAGAATCCGTTCTTAGAGAGGTTGCCTTGAAAGATGATTCAACTTATTATGTCTTATTGTTTACTATGTTATCTTGTCGCCATAAAGAATATATGGATAACTAAAACTGCTTTAAACTATTTCTGAAATAATTAAGTAGTTTGGGAGCTGTCAGGTTATTGATAACATCAGGGAAGGTAGTGTCGTTTTGCATCCATTACGATTGATGCATAGATACGCTATAAATTTAATATATTAATTGGCAAATGTTTTGCAGATGACTCATATTCGCATTGGCTGGCTCCGTAGCACACTCGGTAGAACACCTGCCCGCCGTGCTAGGGGTCCCGGCGGTGGGGGTGATGATTTTTCTCCGACCAAGATACTTCGCTATCTTCCCCAGAGTCTGGAAGTACGAATGAGAGTGTGAATGTGTGCGTAATGATTAAAACCCAGCGAATATGAGTTAACACCGTCGATATGTTCCAAAGGAGAACGTCCGACGATATTGAGTTAAAGGGGGGTGGGGGGGTACAAATGAAACAAAAAAGAATTCACATCTGCTGGCTACCAAATCAAATTTCAAATCACACTAGAACTTGTAAATAATTAAACTAATAAGAAGAATACAAGGGTGTATCTAGGACCATTTTGTTCTAAGGCAAGAACAGAGTTTTACACCCCGTTATGCCACCACTGTTCTCCATCCTAAAAGGGTGTAGGTAATGCTTATGTTTACATTCCATCGAAAAGTTGAATATCTCATTGGAAGTACATGCATATTTGAGACTCTATAAATCTAAATGTACTAAACATACATATTTTTAGAAAAAAGGTCAGTGTGTGCATATCTAAAGAGCATTGCTCAAAAATGAAAGTTTTGTCAAATACCAAAGTTAATATTGAATTTCCAGGTCCTCTAATTATGCAACATGAAAATTATGAAGAAAATCCTGTCATCCCATTTCCTAAATATTGGCTCTAACAACTTTGATTAAAATACCACATGTTTAAAATATTTGTATAACAAATGAAACGTACATTTTAAATTTTCTGGAAATATTGTCAGAAGTCCTCTTCGCTCTGGATGACTTTTTCGTAAATGGTAAGCCGCAAGAGAGTCGTCTTACACCACACAAAATCTACAGAGATATCGCTAAAACGCACAATTGATGCCAAATACATTTTTTTTCTGTAGTGAACCATTTCCGAGATATTCTTTGTTATTTCTCTGATTTTTTAATTCTTATTATTTTCTCGAATAGAGAATGGTTATTTTTTAATCTTTTGGCCATGCAAAGAGCACGGGATTACAAAGGCATCACTAACCAGTTCGTTTAAACTTTTGACTATCGAATAAGCCCTACCGTATTCTTATATTACCCATATACCTGCAAAACAATTACAAATAAGATAATTTGTTTCTGAATGAAGATGAAGTATACAGGGGAATAGACGTTTTTATTTTACATATATATTAGATTATTTTATTTCATGTCAACGAGGATTACCCACTGCCGTTTTTCTAATAACGTTTTACTTTACAATAACAGCTAAGCTGTAAAATTATAATTGTTATTTCGTTTAGCATACTTAATACAGTTACATAACAGTGCTGCATATCAAACTGAAAATTAAATTTAAAAAAAAAGCGTGAGATAGCATTAGAATGATTTGATCCTAATTAATCTAGACTTCACACATTTTATATTATAAGTACCTGTTTTGTGTGGCCTTTGGGCGTATTGAGAATTCTCAGATACCTGACACCAGTACGTTTTTCGACCAATTTCGGGATATTTTAAACCTACTTTAGCCACTTTTATAGGTACTTTAGTAACTTTTTAGGTATTCAGAATGCTTCTGTTCCTCTTTTTAGAACTTTAATTACTTTAGCACCGTTTTATATGCTGGCAACCTTTATGTTTGTTTTAATCACTTTCAGGAGTATTCACGATACCTTTTAGGCCAGCTAGAATAATGAAGCAGGCATTTTAACCATTTGTAGATATATTTCAATCACTTGAAATGTCGTTTTATACATTTAAAATATATTTTGGAACACTACTGCATCTATTTTGAAGTTCACTGAAAATATTATGGACTCAAGAAGACCCAATTTTTGACGCTTGGGGTGCTGAGTTGGATAACTTCTGATGCTTTAAAGCAGTATTAGAATTCTAGTACCGTTTTATTTCCCTTATATTTGGAAAAGTTTTTTCATTAAACGTCACTAGTTTTATATACCGTGAGGCTGATTTCAACCCAGTTAGTTTTTTTACAGACATTTCTCCCGTTTCCCATTATGTTTAAACATTTTTTAATATAATTTGGTGGCTTTCACCGATTCAGTCTCTATTTTCAGTAACTTTTTAGGCTCTTCATAGTTACATTACATACTTTTCTGAATTTCTGAATAGTAAAGTCTAAACTAAAGCATGCAGTATATTCTGAGGCGCATACATATATCCAAACCTAACATTAAATATCATTGGCCTTATTTTCTGGTTGCAAGTGGCAATATTCTGTTAATATTTGGATCATATTATGCTGACACATTTGTCAAGTAAAATTTCAGTTACATTTTAGTCACTAGCGGGGTTGGCTTGTCGTTACCCGTGGCTCTACTTTTGATTTATTTTCATCATCATCATCATCATCATCATCTATTCTATCTTAATATCACCTTACCTAACCATCCACGCATTTTCTAATCTTTTCTTTTCATCTAAACTTACCTATATCTCATGACGCGTCCGAATCTCCTGGCTTTCGACAGGGCCTTAAACCTCACTCACTCGATCATTCATCTAAGTTATCCCTACCGTTATATGCATATTTCCTTACGTTCTTTCAGTAATTCTGCTTCCTTTGATATATGAGAATGGTTTGCATAGGTTACAGCACTTTTAGACACTTTTTCCAAAATTGTTTGTGGCTACTAGTGGAACTGCTTCTTAAAATCTTTGAGCAACTCCTGTTGCATTTTAGGAGCATTTTATCATATCGTTACAGCAATGTTCCTCAGTACTTTGTGGCTTTTGCAGTAACTTCGACTACCTAATATACAGTTTGCCGCTGATGCAGTATTTCTTACACGCTTGCTGTAGTTTCAGAATCTTTTATACATTTTGGTATATTCTGATGGTAAGATTTTGAGCATGGTTAACTCCCTTTCTGTATCTTTCCATACTTCACCTAAGTAACGAACAAATATTGCTTGGCTTTAGGCGCATTTGTTACATTATTAATTCAGTTTTGTTATTTTTCTACCTTGTTCGCTCTTATCAAGTTTGGCACTAAAATTAGAAGATGCTCTAGCCTTTGATATTGAAGTATTTAGTACAAGATTGTGTTACTGTATTTTATACAAATTTAATCTCATTTTATGGAACTTTCATTCTTCTGTATCTTTTGATCGTAATCAAAATGCATGTATGCATGCAGACAGGTAAGCAGGCAGGCAAGTCGGTAGGCAGGTAGATAGGTAGTATGGTAGGCAGACAGTCCAGTAGGCAGGCAGGTAGATAGGTAGTGAGGTAGATAGATAGTTAGACAGAGTAGGTAGGTATGTAGGTAGTTAGGTGGGTAGATGGGCAGGCAGGCAGGTAGGAAGGTAGGTAGGCAGGTAGTCAGCTAGGTAGGCAGGTATGTAGGCAGGTAGGTAGGCCGGCAGGGACACAGGTAGGCAGGGACGCAGGTAGGTAGGTAGACAGGTAGGTAGGTGGGTAAGTAGGTAGGTAGGTAATCTAGCTTAACCTTAGAAAACCTTGTGTTTTCTATGAAATACCTTTTATATTTGGAATTCATACTTATGTTTACATCCCTGTGCCCTCTTTTATTAATATTATATGAAACTAGAACTCCAAGATATTTATAGAGAGAGATTAAATCCTGCCACTAACTTTATAACTTTTATTCCATCGTGTGTGTTTTTGGGTATATGACATCAATAAATGAATCTTTGTTACGCGGCTCTAAATGGCCTAGTCCACGGACACTTATGCCCCATTCTCTCACTCACTCACTCACTCACTCACTCACTCACTCACTCACTCACTCACTCACACTCACACACTCACTCACACACTCACTCACACACTCACTCACTTAATGGCTACACACCACCAGTAAAACAAGTATTAAAAACAGAATAAAAATCACGATCTCTATTATGCACCAAAGCAACCACAACTTGATGGAGCCTTTCGTCATTTACTCCATTAGGTCATTGTTTACTTTCAGCTTCCACTATGTAACCGCGCCGTGGCTGAGTGATTAGACCGCTCGGCCTTCATCAAGGCCGGTGAGATCGAAACACGGGGTTTGATCCCAGGCGACCGCAAAGTGTGATTTGTGTTGGTCAACACGGCACTGGGCGGGTTTTCTCCGGGATCTCCGGTTTCTGCGCCATCTTATTTCACCGGTGTTCCATCTTTATTTCATGTATCATCAGCGTCACCACCTTCCATGCCGTATGTAGTAAAAGCTGGAGTTAAACACTACACATCACATCACATACTTCCACTAGTTATCCATTCCTTCCCTAATCTTACCTAAGATACCCGAATTGATTTAATTGCTATCCATGTTAAAATACAAATACCTACCTAGACCTCTTTCATCTGTTCTCTCCTGCCAACGCCTACGGTAACCTTGTACCAGCTATTAACCTAGCCTATACCTCATTTTCTTCCAATACTGGACCTTTCTTCAACACACGTTTTATTTCAGCAATGCCTACACCATGGCTTATACTACCTACGCAAATCTAATAAGACCGAAACCCGTAATAACCTATAATGTCATTACCAGAACAACTTACAGACCCTGCTATCATTTAAATGAGTCTCATAAACATGGGTAATTTTGACCACTTAATGTGCATTTCATATATCTTTACGTGTGCATGTATTTACATTAATTTCCTCTCATTTTACGGTTATTTTGGATACTTTGTCACCACTTTGTTATGATTTCACAGTGATTTCCTTTGCTTTGTATTAGTTAAGAGTTATTTTCAACACATTACTTGCATACTCACAGCAATTTCACTATGCTGCTACAGTAATTTTCAACGTTTAACTGAAAGTGCACTGTGCACTGGTGAAAGGCGACACCAACCAGTGAATGGTTTAACATATGAATTTACTGTCCTGAACAATGAAAGAAAAATATGAAGGAAAAAATATACAAGAGGGTGGGGTGGACTGTCGCTAGCATCAAATCATTACAAGGGCCCGGATCTATATGCACTAAAACATCAAATATATCAGTGGCGGTTGGTCAGTGGAGTGAAGCGAATGTGTCATTCCCTTCGAGTTCGATAAAAAAAAATTACTTTAATTTTCGGAGTACTATATGTACTAATTTTTCAGTCTGACTCTACGTTTCTACTATATGTAGTTTAAAATATAATTTCATCATTTTATGAACGCGTTAACGTATTTTCTATGTTGCAGATACTGTAATATGATGTTCTGCGACAAATTCATCAAACGTCGCGGCATGGAGATAGTTCACATATGCATGCAGTTGATCTGTTCCGAACCCGAAGTCGGAATCTTTCGTGGAGCCTTGTGAGACAAGAAGAATGAAATGTGTCTGTTCATTCCAGTCGTATACCTGTAAAGTGTAGTTTCTAGTGTTTCTAATTGTTTTCATATTCTTTTCGTCATCATTTGGAACCTTATCATATCTCATTAACGTAAATAAATATAATTAATTTTATGCAGTTATTTTCCCTTATAAGTACAGTTGTCAAAGTATAAAGAGATCACTGTTCTCCACAGATTGGGAAGGGAATGCGTGCCAGCTCTTCATTCTCCGCGCTAAGGGACAGTACGGCAGTAGTGCTGTTTGGGTCAGTCAGTGAGTGACAAGAATGGAAACTGACGGGAGGGAGGAACATGTGACTTTTTGTTTGTTTGTAATTTACGTCTCCAACGTTAAGTCATATCGGACGATGAAATGATGCTCAAATGAGCCCAGGGTCCATAGAGTTTAGAGTTACCCGACATTCGTCCTTTAGGATAAGGGAAAAGCCCGGAAAAACCTTATCCAGGTAAATCACCCTGACCTACATTCGAACTCGCGAACTCTTGAACGTGAGGAAGACATGCTACCACCATGCTACCGAGGCGGGCAACATGTGACTGCATGTTAGAAACAATTCTAAAGTGGAGACTGAGCTCGAGGAAATTTGAGGAAAAGGTGGCCTTAATTTCAGGTGGTAGACCGATGCCTGAAATACCTGATATGAAAACCAAGACAAAACGACATGTACGCCATTTGAGCACTGCAAAAAATTAAACGGTTATCTGGTTGCAAGAAAACATTAAAACTTTGTTGGCCTTGCATTTTATTCTCAAACGAGAAGGGTGGGTGGAACACATCAGGTTTTGATGATATGAATAATCTGCTAAAAGTAACTCAGAGTCACCAACAGTCACAAGCACATTTCAGGACTAAAATTCTACTCACCACTTTCGGTACGTGTAGGATAGATTTTAAATTTGACGAACAGTGGAAACTTGAAGTAATATGACATAATAAAATTGTCAAAAATAATAGAAAAGTTATTCAACGTCTCATTGATGTCGTAGTACTCGTATATACTTGGCAAGCAAGAATTTTCCTTCAGAGGGCATACAGTAGACAAAGATTCTGCAAACCATGGAAATTGTATTGAAATTGTAATAAAATCGTTTTAATCAAGTATGATGACACCCTGACATGTCATTTACCGAAAGATACTGTGTTCTCGGTTCTGTCAAAACATTCTCAAAATGACCTTAATAATGGAGTAAACACGCTGTTATTGAATGAAATAAAAGAGATATATTTAGTCTTCATTTATGAAAGTTATTATTGATGAAACCACTGACATATCTGCTCACTCTCAAGTGTCAACTGTTATAAGACTGGTACCTGACAATGGAGAGATACAATAAGGGTTTCTGGGTTTTACAGATGTGAGCAGAGGTCGCAGTGCTAAGGGGCCAGCTGAATACGTATTCCATATGACGGAGTGTGGCTCTAAATTGGTCGCTCAATGTTATGATGTGCAACAGTGATGTCGGGGGAAGTTAGTGGTTTACAGAAAATAGTAAAATAAAAATATCATGATGCTTTTATGTAGCCATTGTTTTGCTGATAGACTGAATCTTGTCCTTTCACAGACAACTCTAACATAGCATTTTTTTCATGATCGTAAGTAGCTTGTAATCTTTCTTCTCCAATAAAAAAAGAACTGCTGAATTATATATGGAGGTGAATAAAAGGTTTCCTAAAGTATGTCCAACATGATGGAATTATAATGGAAGGCTGGTTGAAACTATTCGGGAACAGTTCGAGAACATTCTCGATAATTCAAACCAATGGGACAGTGAAACTCATCATGGAGTTCGACGTTTTAACAGTGGTCTTTCTGATTTCGAATTCAACTTTCTTCTCTTAATTTTAAGTGAAATATTTTGCTTAACTGATGCCCTTTTTGAAATTCTGCAGACAAAAATATTGGATTTATATTATTGCACTGCCAAACTAAGGGAAACGAAAGCCACTCTACAAGAAAAGAGAAACGAATTTGATACGATATGGGATAATAAATGTAATGAGAATTACGAACTGACAAAGAAAAGGCGTCAAAAAACGACTTTGATCAAAAAGAGAGCTACCGCCGACTCTATTGTGAAATTTTTGATAATATACATAATCAAATTCAAATTAGGTTTGAAGGTTTAGAAAAAGTTAAATTTGTACAATTAATTGTCCAAAATGATATTACAAACAAACTTCCTGAAGAAGCATTCTGTTCACTGAAAGAAAATTCGCCCACCTCGGTAGTGTAGATAGTAGCATGTCTGCTCCACGTGCAAGGGGTCCCGAGTTCGGATCTAGGTCAGGATGAGTTACCTGGAGGAAGTTTCTTCCGAGGTTTTCCCTTATCCTGAAAGATGAATGTCAGATGACTCTGAGCTCTATGGACCCTGGACTCATTTGAGCATCATTACACCCATTTCATTCATTGTCCGATATGACTTAACGTTGGAGGACGTAAATTACAATAAAAAAACAGAAGGAAAGTTATAGTCAGTATTTTGACTTTGCTCGTCTTAGAAGTGAACTCAGTGTAGTTTATACCTCAAATGAATATCTGTCCATGGAAGTTCAAAAACTAATCATGTATTTGAAATCTAGTAGTTTGTCATCGTCCGCTTTTTGTGAACTCTTCAAGTTCCGCGCATTGATTTCCACAATTGCATTGTCCAACGCAAGTGCCGAGCGTTCTTTTTCGGCGCTTCGTCGAATTCATAGTTATTGCAGAAACATCTAAGGGCAGCAAAAACTCATATTTGTCTGTGCTGGCTGTAGAGAAAAGCTGCTAAAACTGAAATCATCAGAAAATGAAGAGGAATTCTACAGATTAGTGATAGATGAATTTATAAAAAAGGAGAGACAGACTGAATTGATTTTCAAGTGAGAGAGAAAATTTAAGTAGGCTGGTTTATTATGAGATTATTATAGTAGTGGTAATAGCAGTAAGAGTAGTGGATGTAATTGTATTTGTTGTAGAGAAAAATCAGTTGCAGTGGTAGGTAATAGTAGTAGTTTCTTGTTATAAAATTCACTGACCGCCACTGAACATATGCATGAAAATATATACTAAAATGTAAAAAAATATGTACTAAAATATAAGAATATACGCTCACAAAGTAAATATTTTATTTTAATTCATCAATACATGTGTCACTTCTTGCCAAATGACGAATCACAGTATGTTACCAAAAGTCTCTCGATGTTTTCAGGGATTAAAGCATTTTCTATTGTCAGACAGAATAAGTTTTTACGCTGAAAATGATCGCTCCACATCAACGATGTGATTGGACAACACTTCTGCACTTGTAATGACTCCTCGGAACATTCATCTGGCAAAGAGTTTCTCATTCCACTTAAATATTTGTTGACATCTTGAATCTTCTTTAGTCCAGAGTTTGAGTGCAACACCGCACTGAGTTTATGTTTAACTTTTTTCCCAGTTACACTAGGGATGGCATGGCGTTGCAGACTATGCAAGAAAACGCAAAACGCGTGGAATTATGAATTTAAAAAAAAACTAATATCTCTGTTGTGTATAAGGCACCTTATCAGCTGCTGTCGTTGCTCAGTGACAATACCCAGGCTGTGTGCAATAAGATGATGCTTTACGGTTCTAACATGTAGGTATGTTTTTAATATCCAAACATTCTACTTTGTTAGACGTTGTAACGAAGTAGTTTACAACTGTCCTCTTGCGACTAAGCTGTTACTAATTGATGATCTTAATAGAACCGAACTCTATATTTCTACATAAGCGACCCTCTCACAACGTCTTTCGTAGCTCAGTCGTAATACGCACGATGTATCAGTGGGACTGAGCGTTCCTGTTTCGAGCCTCAGTCTGGGATCAAAATTTATTTCTCAGCCTTTTCAGTTTGTTACTTTGTTGTTGTAACGAAGATATTTACATATTTTCTCTTACATCTCAGTTATTACTACATGGCATTAAAATACGCAACAAGAGGAAGAACACGTGGAACGACGGTATTTATAGAACCAAAGTCTATGTTGTATTTAGCCCACGTTCTAGCGTCTGTTGCCGTAGCTCAGTGGTAAACTACACGCTGTGTGAAGATGGCATATAGGAACGGCTTAGTCAAAAGAGAAGAGATGTAAATCAGTTCGTTACAGCATGTCATAGCTTGCATTTTGCAACGAACTACAAAGAGAACTTAATAGAAAGTGGCTTACACACAACATAAATATTAGTACTTTTAAAATCATAATTCCACGTGTTTTCCGTTTTCTTGCCTAGTCTCCAACGCTATGAATTTAATAAATCGTGCCGCAGAAGAATTGCTACTTGCTTTCTTATATTTAGTCAATATTTCGTCATATTGGGTTAATATAGCCATATAAATCCTTGAAGTAACAGGTTAAAATGGCAACTACAGCATTATACATCTATAAACCTGGCCGATTTAGATTTCATAGTCACGGAACGCCTGAATGATACTAACCCGCGGAAATAGTACTTTTACTTTCTTGAAAGGTAGTACGACAGTTGCCTGGCCACCACGGTTCTCTAACCTCTCTCCCATTGTACATGTATGCACATGATGAGAAAGATTAGAAGTACTTTGTCCTCCGATGCCGGCCAAAACATTACCCAACTGCGGCAATAGGTGCAGGATGCTTGGGACGGAGTATCGCCGATGCCATTGATCACCTGTACTATCGTCTGTCTGCACGAACACATGCCTGTATCGCAGCCCAAGGAGGTACAGGAAATATTGATGCAACTGTTTGAACATCCACTTTTGTGACATGTCTGCTTCATTTGAGTTGATTTTGTTATGCTGTAATGCTATCATGGTGTTAAACTCTCCATTAAAGTTATGCAATTCTTGATGTTGTTGCATTTTTTCCCGCCTGTGTGTGCGTGCGTGCGTGGGTGGGTGCTTGTGTGTATGTGTATAGTGACTTTGATTTATTTCTGTCATATTCTAGACTTGTCTAAGAACATCGAAAATACTTCTCGATATCAGTACGAAAAAATAAATATTAACGGTGTTCCATATAAATCAATATTTAGTTTTTATCAAAATTCCAATAAAGGTGTAATTCAAAAGAGAAATTAGAACAATTGGGATTAGGAAACAAATGTCTGCCATGTTTTATTTTTAAAGATATATAATGTCGTTTTTTTAAAATAAATGTTTATCACTAGCATTAAAACTCTTTGTAGATTTTCGCACATACGAACATGTTTCAGTGAACTTCCACTGTTGAAATGGTGCTTGCGGCGAATCAAATCAATGAACGACAGCCATCTTGTCTAAATGTAGAGTTGTACAGTGTAGCAAGCGGATAGTGGCACTAGAGTGATTTTTTGAGCGCCTAAATCGGAGCCCTAGCAGAAACATTCGAATGGTATGCATAACGCTGTTAAAAGAATACTTAGCTTAACCCTCTATGGTCCAATGAGACTTTCAAGTAGGTAACAACCACTTTTAACGCGCTGTTGTTATCCTATGATGAACATTTTCCATTGTGGACATTTGTAACCTGAAAGCCACATCATGGACACTCTGTATGTGGCTTGTTTGGCTATTTAGTGCATAATGTATTCAACAGGTTGAAGCTAACGCAACACACACAGTCATTTTGCATTTTGATGTTACTGGTGGCACTTTGAACAGATTTATTTTACATAGCTCTACAATATAATTTGAAAGAAAAATGTCAGGCACTGTGAGTAAAAGTAAAATTATAGTTTAAAGCACTGAACATCATATATAAATGCATACTATTTATTATTTCAAACAAAATAGTTATGTTACCTGAAAGTTACAGTAGACCACAATAGTCACCATAATAAGTTAGGTTATGAGTGCACATTGGAGTAGAAGGAAAACTATTTGTCCAAAATTTCAAACTAAAATTCAATATTGTTACACTCTTTTGTATATAAAGCATAAATGTTGGTATTATATTTCTGATATACACTATATATTTGATAGCTACACTTTATGAACAGCATGAAGCTTTCAAAATCAATTTCGTTTCAGTTCAAATATTGTGGATCCACATTTTTTATAGCATGAAGAATAAAAATAATATAATTGCTCGTCCAATAAATGGATATGAGTCAGATGACTCAGTTCTTGCACCTGAAAGTGATGAAGAAAAGGAGATTAATGCCATTAGTGCCAACACAATTATATCAGAAAGTGAGTAAGAATCAGCTGATTAGCTATGTGTAAATAAAGCAACATCTCTGCCACTCCTGTTCTAGATGTGCAAGAAAGATTTATGAAGCAAACCATAATAATGTGATATGGAGAACATCAAGAGACCGAATGGCTCAACCAATACTTCCATGGAAAGGGCTGTTATTTGCAGATTCGATTCTCTACAGCCACCAATACACTATTTTGAAAAATTCATTGACGAAAATTGTCTTTCTTCGATTTCTTGTCAAACAAATTTGTACAGTGTTCAAAATAATCCGGCCAATAGCATAAATGTTACTAATGAAGAGATTAAATAGTTCATACGATGTTGTTTTCTTATATCCATATGTCCCAGATCTAGAATGCATGGTCTTTCTTTTCATAAATGTTGTAATAACCTATACACAATTGTAATTTTATGATTTAGTAAATTGTTTGGAAATTCACAGAGAAATGGACAGTAAAAGGCTAGTTATTGAGTATAGCTTTCATTTTGATTAATCTGTATATAATGCCTTAAGTAATTTCTACTATAGCCTTTGAGGCCCATTGTGACTTCAAAGTAACAAAATATTATTTTAATTAAAATTACCTTTTTTTAATTTTACAAATACTTATAAGTTTCGTACTGCAACTTAAACAGTAATACGGGGAAAAACATTTTTACCACCATAGTGAACAAATTTGGGCTGTAGAGGGTTAATAGTTTTTTCACTCTTTTGACAAGGGCTAGAATGTTCATATTTGTGGTATACCATAAGGGAGAAGTTACTCAAAAAGTTACTTTCGTGATGCTCATAAATCTAGGTTTGTTCTCTTGGAGAAGATACCTCGGCTGAAATTGTGCGATGTACTTCTCCTTCTCTTTGAAGGGGAAAACTCAAGCCTGAAATTTTACATTCTTTTAACCGTGTGCACGACCGATGAAGATTTTAACGTGGTAAAATATTGACCATACCGCCATAAATGGTTAGCTGCAGTTAATCGACTACTGTGAAGATTTATTGCAGATTATACCCCGGTTAAATGTAAAAGGCTGTGAATGGCCGGCTTTTGTATCTCCAGCTTCACATGTGCTCTAATCTTGAAAGGCTAACGGTGTACGTTGGAACTCCCAATTATAATTGTAATTTTAATATTTCTGAGTCATCATTACAATGCATAGCAGTGTCATATTAAATTCACATGCATAAGTAACTCAAGATATAGCTAAAATTTTAAAATTAATTAATAGTGATATACTATCTCATACATTAAATATTATACCCTTTTATCTCAACAAAATAATCACCTATATTATATAATCTAAAATCAATCAACAATGATTTCACCTTACGTTTAAAGCTTTCATAATTCAAAATCTTAATGCTATTTGGAAGTGCGTTGTATAGTTTTTTTTTCCAATTTCATTAAAATAGCTTTGGTTGTGTTATTTCAATTTAAATCTAATCTCAGATCATATCCACCGCTGGTCTCATATTCGTGACTAATATTAGTTAAAGGAAACACTTCAATATTATTTTTAATATATAATAGACATCGTAAGATAAATAGCGATGTAACTGCCAGATTGTCCAGTTTCCTAAAGAGTGGTTTACATTGAGTTCTATATTTTTCATTGCATATTAATCTTACTCTTTTCTTCTGTAGAATCAGTATTTGTTTGATGCTGCTATTATGTCCCCATACATTTATACCATAAGTAAATGAGGATGCATATAAGCAAAATAGATCACCTTTAATAATATTGCCCGCCTCGGTAGCTTAGATGGTAGCGTGTCTGCCTCACGTTCAAGAGGTCCCGAGTTCGAATCTCGGTCAGGGCGAGTTACCTGGATAAGGTATTTCCGGGCTTTTCCCTTATCCTCAAAGATGAATGTCAGGTAGCTCTAAGCTCCATGGACTCCGGACTCATATGAGCATCATTTCACACATTTCATTCAACGTCCAATATGACTGAATGTCGGAGGACGTAAATTACAAAAAAACTATTAAATTTACACTGTTTCTTAATTCCCTTAACATAAAAACTCCTTTAGGTAGTTTATTACAGATGTAATTAATATGCGTCTTCCATTTTAAATTAGATTCTAATATAATGCCTAAACATTTGATGTCGTTTCCACTATTATGGTTACAATTTAATTGAATTGAATATTTTTCAGTTTTGCCATGGTTTAAGCTCAAGCATTTGTAGCACACCAATCATTAATTATTGGATATACACAATTTAGTTGAAAGGTAACCATTTCAGTGTTCTCAGCAACCACATTTACTGCAATGTCATCAGCAAACAAAACTACACTTGTATTATTACTGTTGATTCAAAAGGGAATATCATTAATATAGATGATACACAATATTAGACCCAATATTGATCCTCGGGATATTGATCCTCGGGATATTGATCCATTTAACACAGATAAATTCTGCGAAAACTGATCACTTTAATATCAAAAAAGGTAATACGTATAATGTTACATGCTAACTTTAAAGATTCATGCAAACCACTATTCAAAAAATTAAAAATTCTAACAATGCCCTCAGTATATATTTTAGAGTTATCCACCTATGTATATAAAAATTATGAGAAACTTATCAAAAAACAAAATCATCATCATTACGGCACTCGGAAAGAGTCCAGCATAAAGTACCCCATGCATAGATTAACATTATATGAAAAAACACCCTATTATATGGGTATAAAAATATACAATAAATTACCTCAACGCCTCAAAGAAATAAAAACTCTGAAACTATTTAATAAAAGTGTAAAAGATCTGTTATTACATAAGACTTATTACTGCATACAGGAATTCATGGATGAGACAATATCATAACTACTGCATTACTTGTAATTGATAATTTATGTACATATACATTAGAATTAGTTTTTCTTTTAAATTTCTTTTATGTATAACTTGACGACTCAGCAGTTTACCAGCTAGGCTTACAATGTAAACGTTATGTGACAATAAAGATTCTATTCTCTTCTATTCTATTCTATTCTATTCTATTCTATAAAAACTGTTTCAAACCTATTATTTAAATAAGACTTTAATAAGCATAACGCCATATCTGAAGGACCATACAATTTTAACTTATTCAATAAAATGCCATCCGATATGGTGTCAAAAGCTCTGGAAATGTCATAAAAGCTATTTAAAACTTTAAACTTTTTAGAACTCATTACACATACGTAATTTAACCAATTGTTGAATTGCACGCTCAGTACCTCTACCTTTCCTAAACTCAAATTTATTTTCACAAAACAGTAAATTATGCTCAAAATATTTTATTATTTGGTTATTTATAAGTATTTCAAATAGTTTGGCTAAAGCAGGGATAATAGAAGTAATAAGAGAAGCCAAAGGAAACGCCTCTTTTTGCTTAAGAGGCCAAACTTATAGTGCATGGTTTGTCCCACATTTTGTAGTTTTTAATGCCTTTATGTTTTATGAAATACGTACCTTAAATACCCTTAAGAGGTAATGAAAGTTGAAGCAATTACGACGTCAAATGTTGCAACTGCGGCCGCAAAGCTACCTACTGATTGTGGTACGCTGCCCTGGCGTGTAATCTGTCGGCCGGCCCTTTTGACGGACAGTAATCTGAAGACAACAATGTATGCGAATATATTACTATAATCAAACATAGTTAGGAAAAAATGAAATTGGAGCGAGCAAAATGAAGCTGGAGGCAATAATCGGAAGCAAACAATGTATGCGGATATATTACTATAATCAAACATAGTTAGGGAAAAGTGATGTTGGAGCGAGCAAAATGAAGTTGGAGGCGTGATTTAGCGAAATTTAGGATGAGAAATATTCTTTGCTGAGGTACACAAGCCAGTTGTTGACAAATTCCATTTTCTGGTTACGGTGTGAACGTATATAGCCCTAACATCTTTAAGGCCTAAAATCAATAGGGATATGTCGAGTTTATAGTGAAACACGACCTTGAAATTCCCATGAAGCTGTTACACATCAGTTATGCAACAGATATTGAGCAAAATGCTATTGGTAAAGTATAATCCGGTGACTCGCGGCTTGTTTTATTATTTTCTCACAATGCTAAACAACAAAATGCATTTTCTAAAATTGACTTCATTTACTGAAGGAGATAATTATCCCTATTCAATTATGAATACTTTAAATACATTACTTCTTTGCAAAAGTGATCACTTTCCTATCTTCAGCGCTCAGCAAATCCAGCTTTTAGTTAATTTTTCTTGGCTGGGCACTGTTTATTTAGCATGCACTCATTTAACTTACGTTTCTTAGGAAGTATTTCGTCTATATGACATTTAACTTTATAAAGTTTACTAAACCTCGGAAGTTCATATAAGTGCTCGTTTTTATTTAGTTTACATATTTAAATGTAAATCAAACTTTTTGCCATCATATTTTTTACGTTGGAACCAAGTCAGATTCTGTTTTGCATAAATGCAAATTCTGAGGTTTATATGCACTAATACGTAAATTTATTTTTATTTTGCATATTTTAAGCCATTCCGTATTTCTCGGTTGTATGATATAATTTAAGCATATCTCTGATACTATGGTAATAATAATAATAATAATAATAATAATAATAATAATAATAATAATAATAATAATAATAATAATAATAATAATAATAATAATAATAATAATAATAATAATAATAATAATAATAATAATAATAATAATAATAATAATAATAATAATAATAATAATAATAATAATAATAATAATAATAATAATAATAATAATAATAATAATAATAATAATAATAATAATAATAATAATAATAATAATAATAATAATAATAATAATAATAATAATAATAATAATAATAATAATAATAATAATAATAATAATAATAATAATAATAATAATAATAATAATAATAATAATAATAATAATAATAATAATAATAATAATAATAATAATAATAATAATAATAATAATAATAATAATAATACTAATACTAATAATAATAATAATAATAATAATAATAATACTAATACTAATAATAATAATAATAATAATAATAATAATAATAATAATAATAATAATAATAATAATAATAATAATAATAATAATAATAATAATAATAATAATAATAATAATAATAATAATAATAATAATAATAATAATAATAATAATAATAATAATAATAATAACAACAATAATAATAATAACAACAACAACAACAACAACAACAACAACAACAACAACAACAACAATAATAATAATAATAATAATAATAATAATAATAATAATAATAATAATAATAATAATAATAATAATAATAATAATAATAATAATAATAATAATAATAATAATAATAATAATAATAATAATAATAATAATAATCTAAGAATTCCATCAGAAATATAAGATCAATATTTTTTGTGGACGTTAAATTGTTGTCACAATGGCTATTTCCCGCTATTGCTTCTGATCAAGTACAACCAAAGTCTTTAAACACGAGGGGTAATTAAGTTCGCCTTACAATAATTATTTGCCTGCAGAAATTTGTCCATAGCCATTCATTCAGTAGATATCCACAAATATATTTTTGACTACAGTCGTTTCTATTTCCTATTCCAACCGATACTGCTCACTTCCACTTGTTGCGCAGTAAATTGTATAAGTACTATCCCACACTTCTATATGCTTTATAAATACACTTTTCAAAATGATTGTTTTGTCCAGGTTTGTTATTGATTTCTTTCTTTCTGCGGTTTTCAATTTCTTCACATTTAATCATGTTTGCATGACTGACAATATTCGGAGGGGGTGTCTGTCACAGATTATTTCTGTTGTATCTGTGACAGGGTACTCCGGGGAGGAGAGAGTGAGTAAAGGAATACAAGGTTGGCCGGACTTGAGCGAAGATGACAGAGAAGGGCAGGGTTCCTAACAGTTACAGATAAACTCCCCGGTAGAATCTCGTACAACTGGCTCCCTCCGTGTCGGATTACACATCCCCTGGGAGACCTGGAGGCCTCTCATAATCCGGGAGAATCAGGAGTTACAAAAATAAAATTCTCTGCCATACACTACAAATCTGTCCCTGATATTAAGAACCCTGGAACAGCCAACCACGATGAAAGGTGAATTGGAAAAGGTGGAATGGTAATTCCCAGAATACACCTAGTGAGCCAAATTCCCGAAAGAAACCATAGGTCAGGAAGATTGAAAACGAAAATGGAACTCACGAACTCCTAGTTAAAATACAGTAGTAGAAATATCCCTGAGAATCCGTTCTTAGAGAGGTTGCCTTGAAAGATGATTCAACTTATTATATCTTATTGTTTACTATGTTATCTTGTCGCCATAAAGAATATATGGATAACTAAAACTGCTTTAAACTATTTCTGAAATAATTAAGTAGTTTGGGAGCTGTCAGGTTATTGATAACATCAGGGAAGGTAGTGTCATTTTGCATCCATTACGATTGATGCATAGATACGCTATAAATTTAATATATTAATTGGCAAATGTTTTGCAGATGACTCATATTCGCATTGGCTGGCTCCGTAGCACAGTCGGTAGAACACCTGCCCGCCGTGCTAGGGGTCCCGGCGGTGGGGGTGATGATTTTTCTCCGACCAAGATACTTCGCTATCTTCCCCAGAGTCTGGAAGTACGAATGAGAGTGTGAATGTGTGCGTAATGATTAAAACCCAGCGAATATGAGTTAACACCGTCGATATGTTCCAAAGGAGAACGTCCGACGATATTGAGTTAAAGGGGGGTGGGGGGGTACAAATGAAACAAAAAAGAATTCACATTTGCTGGCTACCAAATCAAATTTCAAATCACACTAGAACTTGTAAATAATTAAACTAATAAGAAGAATACAAGGGTGTATCTAGGACCATTTTGTTCTAAGGCAAGAACAGAGTTTTACACCCCGTTATGCCACCACTTTTCTCCATCCTAAAAGGGTGTAGGTAATGCTTATGTTTACATTCCATCGAAAAGTTGAATATCTCATTGGAAGTACATGCATATTTGAGACTCTATAAATCTAAATGTACTAAACATACATATTTTTAGAAAAAAAGGTCGATGTGTGCATATCTAAAGAGCATTGCTCAGAAATGAAAGTTTTGTCAAATACCAAAGTTAATATTGAATTTCCAGGTCCTCTAATTATGCAACATGAAAATTATGAAGAAAATCCTGTCATCCCATTTCCTAAATATTGGCTCTAACAACTTGGATTAAAATACCACATGTTTAAAATATTTGTGAAACAAATGAAACGTACATTTTAAATTTTCTGGGAATATTGTCAGAAGTCCTCTTCATTTTGGATGACTTTTTCGCAAATGGTAAGCCGCAAGAGAGTCGTCTTACACCACACAAAATCTACAGAGATATCGCTAAAACGCACAATTGATGCCAAATACATTTTTTTTCTGTAGTGAACCATTTCCGAGATATTCTTTGTTATTTGTCTGATTTTTTAATTCTTATTCTTTTCTCGAATAGAGAATGGTTATTTTTTAATCTTTTG
Organism: Mantis religiosa; assembly: GCA_030765055.1. Lineage (NCBI taxonomy): Eukaryota > Metazoa > Arthropoda > Insecta > Mantodea > Mantidae > Mantis > Mantis religiosa. The sequence continues at coordinate 197,876,132 of CM060948.1, read as the reverse complement.
GCCATGCAAAGAGCACGGGATTTCAAAGGCATCACTATCCAGTTCGTTTAAACTTTTGGCTATCGAATAAGCCCTACCGTATTCTTATATTACCCATATACCTGCAAAACAATTACAAATAAGATAATTTGTTTCTGAATTATGATGAAGTATATAGGGGAATAGACGTTTTTAAGAGCAGCTTTACATGTATATTAGATTATTTTATTTCATGTCAACGAGGATTGCCCACTGCCGTTTTCCTAATAACGTTTTACTTTACAATAACAACTAAGTTGTAAAATTATAATTGTTATTTCGTTTAGCATACTTAATACAGTTACATAGCAGTGCTGCATATCAAACTGAAAATTAAATTTCAAAAAAAAAGCGTGAGATAGCATTAGAATGATTTGATCCTAGGGGTTGCCTAATTAGAACACTTCAAATTACATAGTTATTTGAAACAGTACAGAATATTACATTCACACCTCTCATGTGTGTATTGTCAGAACACCAATGTCTAAGTACTCCTTCCAAGGAAGTGAGTACTTTCAAAAAGTAATGAAAAATGATTACCATTATGAATATAGTTGCAATGTACTTACATCAGTTTTCCTCTATGCGTGTTGACTTAAAAACATAATACGACAATAATGAGCGATTAGTTGCACACACTTGAGCCAACTTCTGAAGAATGCGCAGCTCGTCTACAAATGCGATAACACGCGTTGTTTCTATGACATCATAATAATAACAAGCATTAGCTCACACAAAGCCCTGCAAATCGCAGTTCAACACGATTCTACAATTCTGGAAATTTCACCATGCCGCGTATAAATGACAAATTATTTTCTACATGGTTTATAACTACTGTGGAAAATATACTAAACATAAATATTACATTTTAATGTCATTTGTAAAGATTTGCTTTTCTGCTATTGTTTGCCATTTTATTTAAAATTTAACAAACAATGGACCTCACATTGAAAACTGTAATAAGATAGGGTGGAAGATAGATAGATAGTTTTATTCACCTTAGGAATATACAATATTCATGACTTCGTCAAATTTGTACCCATAAGAATAATACATTTTTATGAGTAATACAATTATGAATAATACAATAGTAATTAAATAATACAATAGTAGTTAAATAATACAATAGTGATTAAAGTAATGCAGTAGTAATTAACAGAATAATAATACGTATGTGTATGTATGTATGTATTCACTGCAATTGGGTACTACCCGGTGGCAGAGTTAAGAATACAGATCAAATTACAAATACTAGATTTACAACAATAACACAGTAAACAATACAAACATGATATTATTTTAGTTTAGTCACTTAAAACATATCTAATTAATTCTCTATTTACATATTATATACCATTATAATTCAAAAGTTAAACTATAAACCATCTAGATTTTTTCTAAATTTCTTCAGCGACAGGGGACAGCCCTGAAAGACTGCTACAGGCAATTCATTCCATTCTTCAATGGTTCTATTAACAAAAGAAAATTTTCCTACGTCGGTTCTGCATCTTCTATCCTTAATTTTATACCTATGATTGTTTCGTCCATAATAATCCGGATTATCTAACCTTACACTAACGTCCACCCATGCCTTTACACCAGCATTAGCTTTGAATAATGCTACCAACCTATGTTTTTTACGCCTAATTCTTTATTCCTCCCATTTAGTCTCATCTCCTTTTATAGGCCCAAAATACTTGCCTCTTTTTATGAATTTTATTGCCCTCTTCTGTATTTTTTTTCTAATGGATCGATTTGGTTAGCTCTATACGGGTCCCAGCATGCTACTCCATATTCCATAACCGGCCGCACTAAGGCCTTGTAGGCAATTTCCCTGGACCTAGCGCTCCCCTTTTTCAATATTCTCATTACGAAATGTAATGCCTTCCACGCATTCCTAGATGTGGAATTTACTTGTTCGTCCCATCCAGCATTACTTGCCAGGTACACTCCCAAGTATTTGCAGCTGTCCACCTGTGGAATTTGCACCCCTCCCATGTGATAGTAAATGGTAAATGGTAATTAAGAATAATGCAACTTAGGTCACATAATAGTTTAACGTATTACATTTTTAAGAACTAGGCTGTAAGAGACATAATTTTTACCAAAAAAAAATCAATATTTACTTTATTATTTAATTTTACTTCTTAGAAACTCATCTGTTGTCTGTGACATTACTTTTAGTAGGATTTTTTACAGCTTTTCTGAATATTACAAGTATCACCTCCAAAGTTGCACAGGTATTTATTCACAAACATCATTTTAGGAAGCATTGATGTGTTGATCATGTTTTAAGTATTCTTCCACTGAATAATAGCAACCTTCTCTTAAAAATGTTTTTAAAGTCAGTTTAAACCTTTTTTCCGATGTTATACTTTTAATGCCATCGGGTAGTTTGTTATATAATAATATTGCTTTATGTTCGAAGCTATGTGTGAATAAAGTTGTATTGTGGCTTATAATGCGTAGATCTGATTTACTTCTTGTATTATGTGTATGTATCTGCGAATTTGTTTCAAATTGAGCAAGTACAATTCTTGTCCTAACTAGAGCTTCATATATATATATATATATATATATATATATATATATATATATATATATATACAGGGTAATGGAAGTATTTTTAGTAGTTTAAAATATGGTTTACAGCTGGTGGTGAAAGGAATATTTACTGTATAACGAATAGCCCTTTTCTGCAGTCTAAATATTTTTGATATATCTTTTGCATTTCCCCAGCTAAGTATACCATAACACATTACAGAATGAAAATAAACAAAATAAATAATTCTCAATACATTTGTGTTTACAGACTCCCTCATTGATTTAATAGCGAATGTAATTCTGCTTAGTTTCGATTCTAGTTGCTGAATTTGTTTTTCCCATTTTAAATGTTCATCTAACCATATTCCTAGAAATTTGGTGTTTGATCCATAGAGTAGTGATTTATTCCCTAAATATATACTTGGGAATTGAGCAGTGTTATTTAGTTTGTGGTGAAAGCTTATAGCTACTGGTTTTTCTTCATTTATTTTTAGCTTATTTTTTAAAAACCAACTGACAATTTTTGTATTAAAAGTATTATTATAGCTTAATACCTCATTCGAGGTTTTCCCAGTCATTAATATGCTGGTATCATCGGCAAAGAGTGTCAAATTGATGTTCTCGCCCGTTTTATTTAAACCTAGACCTAGATCCTTAATATATAAGAGAAATAAAAATGGGCCTGGGGCACATCTTGCTGAACTATTTTCTCTGTGGATGTTTTACTTTGAATTACACCTAAGTTTTTATCTACATAGTCTAGCTGTGCAAATTGACGTCTACGTTCCAGATATGATCTGAACCATTCGTAACATATTCCTCTAATACCAACTGCATGCAACTTATCCAGTAGAATGCTATGGTCTACAAGATCAAATGCCTTTGTGAGATCAAGGAAAATACCCACAGGACACTCTTTCCTATCTAGTGCCCTATACATATTCTCTAAGAATTTGGTCAATGCCGAGGTAGTGCAACTCCCTTTCCGAAAGCCATGCTGACATTGTGTTAAGATATTATACTTTTCGCAAAAGGAAACTAGTCGTTTATGCATAATTTTTTCTATCACTTTTGAAAATACAGATAAGATAGATATTGGTCTATAGTTGTTCATTATTTCTGTCGAACCATTTTTGAATAGTGGCTTAACCTTTGAGATTTTAAAAGCATCTGGGAAAATTCCTGAACTAAATGATAAATTTACTAAGTAACATAATGGTTTTAGAATAAGATGATGACACTGTTTCAGCAAATGATTTGAGAACCCATCTGAGTCAATGGATTTTTTATCTTTTAGTCCTGCTATAACAAAGCCTATTTCTTCTTCGTTCGTTGGTGCTAGATACATACTGGAGTTAATTTTTTTACCTGGATAGGGAGCAGTGAAAGGATTATTATTACATATTTGCTTTTGGATAACATTTGCAATTTCAATGAAAAACGTATTGAAGCACTCAGCTGCTTCTTCAGGATCTGTTATTAGTTTATTTTCGTTTGTGAAGCACATGTCAGTTATTATTTTATGAGTGGATTCTTGTTCGGTTTTAACTATATCCCAAATTGACTTTGATTTGTTTACCTATTCCAAAATCTTTTTATTAATAAACATTTTCTTAGCGGCCCTAATTACCTTGTTATAGGTTCTCTTATAAGTATGTAAATAATCAAGAAAGACTGCTGGAACTTTATTATTCTTTGCATATCTACACAGGAATTTTAATCTCATGCTTGATTTATGGATACCTTTGTTTACCCACTGGTTTCTAATCGTTTTATTAACCTTTACCTTTTTTGATTAAGGCAACATCTACATGATATTTAAAAATGTTTAAAAATTGTATACTAGCTTTATTTATACAGTTCTCTTGATATACTATATCCCATGTTTCTTTAGATAAGCAATAATTAAGGTAATTTATTGTTTCCTTGTTTATCACTTTTACATATTTCACAATTTCTTTATATTGATGCTTTTTGTATCATATATATTTTTGTTTAATAAATGCAATAATTGACCATAATGATCCGATAGGGCTGTATCAAAAACCTCTACTTTATATTTCCAAAATTGTGAATTTAATATTATTTGATCCCATTTACCATTTGGTCCCATTTACCATTCTTGTTGGGATGTTTACGACAGCCTGTAGCCCATAGCTCTCTAACAAAACCTGAATATCTCTTTTTTCTTTATTCTGTCCCAAAAATTAATATTTAGATCTCCTGTAATTATAACATTTTTGGATTGATTTATTTATTGAGAATAACACATTATCTAATTTCTCATATAATATTTTGACATCGCTGCTCGGGTTTCTGTAAACACAAATAATTATCAGTTTGTAATCTGGTAATTCAATAAAGCTGGCTTCAAAATGCTCCTCAGAAGCAAAACTTTTAAATTTTTCCAAGTTTTTAAATTTAATATTGTTTTTCACAAAGATTCCCGAACCCCCAATTCTTTTATTTTTTCTACAATAATTGCTAGCAAAACAATAATTTGGAATACTGAAGCCTGCTATTTCATTTTCTGATAACCAATTCTCTGTAAGACAAATTATATTATAAGGATACTGTGATAGCAATACTTCAATAATTGTTTTCTTATTTCTAATACTCTGAACATTTTGGTGGAACATCGAGAGAGAACATGTTGTGGTAATCCCTTCTTCAGTGTTTCTAACTGATTCATAAGACTTTCCTATCTCACTCGCATTCAGTTTAACTTTATTTGAATTACATTTACTACCAAATCCTAAATTAACATCCACCACACTGTTCATTAGTTTCCCTTTAGCTCAGAGTTAGTTACACTGCAGAGTAACTTCCCGAATTTGAATGATCCTCTACGGTCAGATGGACACCATCCCTACCAAAATCATTGTCATTTATCCAAAAATTTCCATCCACAAAAGAACACTGCCTAGTGGAACACAACCAGTTTAATTCCTTATTAATTCTAATAACCCTTTTTACCGTTGAATCTCGTCTTCTCAACACTCCACTAACAATTAACTTAACATCAGGCACTTTTGATTTGATTTCTGCAATGAGGTCCATTGTATCCCCCATTATTTCCTCAGCACTCACCCCTGATTTAATGTTATTTGATCCGGCATGCACAACCACCATTTCTGGTTTACTCTCCTCAAGCTTAAGTCTTTCTATTTGGTGTTTCAGTTCCTCAAGTTTAATGCCATGTTCATCATTTTCACCTTCTATTGAATCTGACGGCAATAATCTCCTCATCAAGTAGTTTACAGACTCTAGCCAGGTTCTTGTCTTTTCTCCATTTTCCTTATTAAGTGTCGAGATTACTTCGGGTGCTCTTACTTTCTCCATCGCTATTTGGTATGGTATACCCCATATGTTATCAGATAGTTTACCTTTACAAAATTATTCCACGAATTCTCTCTAGATTCCCTCCATTGTTAATCTATATTTTCTTTTATTCCTCTATAAATATCCAGATTTCTCTCCCTTTCTTGTGCAATTGTTGTTCGTTGATAAATTCTTCTAGCTTTCCTTAGTTTGCTTCTTAGCTTTTGTAGTCTACTGTTCCACACATTATAATCCTTACTTCCCGATCTTATTATCAACAATATTTTCTTCATTACTTATTGTATGCTTTCCGTTATCTTTCTTGCTTTGGTATCTATACTGTTATCCTCCTCTAATATGGGTTCTGTATTCATCCAGAATTTTATGTTTATCCAGATTCTTAACAATGTATCTACTCGGGCCAGTATTCCATGTTTAACCATTTACCTTATTAACCTCATAATCAAAAAAGATCAAATTATGATCACTTGATGTCTATTGTTGAGTTACCTTCCAGTTAGTTAATTTCTGACTTATATAACCTCTAGCCAGTGTTACGTCGATGTTTTCCTCAGCACCTGCTCTCCCTAAAAATGTATAAGGATTATTGCTCTGGGTTAACACATCTAGTCTATACTCCTGTATTATATCCTCCATTTTTCGCCGTTATCATCTGGGTTCTTACTTCCCCAAAGAATAATTTTTGCGTTTGCATCTAATGTCACAATAATGGGATCTGTGATATACTGATCTATTATTTCTCTAGTCTTATTTATATGAATGTCTATATTATCCTTGTATTGATAATATTGGTTTATCAATATGTTGGATTTACCTCTGTATGTCATTTAACTATCTATATATCTATCTATCTATCTAACTATCTACTCTATTTAACTATTTATCTAACTATCTAATCTATCTATCCATCCCTCCCTCCATTCCTCCCTCCATCCATCCATCCATCCCTCCATCCCTCCCTCCATCCATCCCTCCATCCCTCCCTCAATCCCTCCCTCCATCCATCCATCCGTCCGTCCGTCCACCCGTCCACCCACCCGTCCACCCACCCGTCCGTCCGTCCACCCGTCCACCCACCCGTCTCTCCGTCTGTCTGTCTGTCTATTTATTTATTTGATTTAATTTACGTCCTCCAACGTTAAGTCATATCGGTTGGTGAATGAAATGGTTGAAATGATGCTCAAATGAGTCCGGGGTCCTTGAAGCTTAGACTTACCCGACATTCGTCTTTCAGGATAAGGGAAACCCCCGGAAAAATTCCAGGTAACTCACCCTGACCGAGATTCTAACTCGGGACTTCTGGAATGTGAGGCGGACATCTGCACTACCGAGGTGGACGTGTGAACCTTTATTTAGATAACTAATTGCAATTCATTAAGTTATTTATTTTCATTTGAGCATGGCTTGTTCGACAAAAACGTTCAGAAGGCCAGCCTGATAAATTCAATAGTGTTAAAAAGGATTTCCAGATCATTAGTTTCTAAAAGCAAAGACTTAAGGGGTCATAAAGCAGGACTTGCTATGGCTGCGAAGCAATCTTATTCAGATAATATCTACGGGTCCCAGACTTATTTAAGCATTATTTCACCCATTATATTTATTCCCCATCCCACATAATATACCGGGTTAAAAGCTGTTTCATTCCATTCAGTGAATTGTTTTCAACTTATATTATTTTGTATTTTTATGTAATGTAAATAAGAGGTTATATATAACGATTTGTTTTAATCTTTTGCAGTCGTTAATATCTATATATTACTTTACACAAACATTACACAATATTTAGTGGCTATTGTAATTCACTCATATAGTGAATGTCAGGAACAGGTTTTCGAGCTAACCTTATTCCTCAAAAATGTTATGTTTTCTAAAAGCCCCATGTGATGGTACTGGGAAATAACAACAATAATGAAACTAAGTATGATAAAAACCGTACATTTTCCTGCGAATTCGGGCATCTTTGTAGTCATCGAGAATGAAGTTTTCTGCGAAATTAGACTTCTATATTACGGGTTTACACAAAAATGTTTGTATTAAATTACCGTGAAAGTTTAAATTGAATTTACATTACTTTGTAATACTGTAATGGGTATTTGATTTGGTAATGAAATCTTCAAAATTTTATTTGTAAGTTAGCTAATAGAAAAAAAACGAGAATAAAATCTATAGCTGAAAAACTGTAGAATTCGACAAATAATGCAATTTACATCAAATGGATTTTCTGGTATTCAAAATAGCCCTAGGTATCGATAGCTAAAGAAATATAGCTATTTTGAAATGCGAATCATCAATTCATTTCATTATGTATTTATCGCTTAACTGTCTATTTTTTAATATTCTCTGCAGCCTACGACCTAAAATAAAATTAGATGGGCTTAATTGAAATAAAAATTCAATTTGATGATCATAGGATAAAAAAGATATTTGTAAATGAATGTACTATTTACCGGCATGAAAATTTTTATTTCGTTTAACAGTAAGTTTATCGGATGAGATTCTCAAGTTGTATACATTAGATACTTAGGAATAAGGAAACAGCAAGAAATTCAAATTCAAATGTTACTGCTCAAAATAACATTATAGATAACAGTGTCCAACAAAAAATTGCCAAAACTTGAAACTATGAAATATCTATGTTATTATGTGCACTAAATTTGAGAATATCCATTTTTTTCATATGACGTAGGGCTTTTGATCAGTGATGCATTTCGGCTTTTTTTAATACTCGTCTGGCCGTCACTCCAGGCGCAGTCTGACTGCAGGTAAACATAAGTTGCGGGTAGATGCACGTGGAAGTTATTGGATGACACATTTACTGTTAACATTATTTTCCAAATGTGTATCTTTATATATATGAGAGTATAGTGACTTGCCATTGTTGAGACCATTTATACGTGAAGTTCTGTGTTCGCATTTCGTGTGAATACAGATGTTAATTTTGTGGTTGTGAATAACAGTGCTTTTAACAGTTTAACAGTTAGAGATACATTGAACAGACCTTTAGTTTATAAAACTGATACGAAGGGGCCAATTTTCAGCAACAATGTCGCGTCAGTGTGTAAATTCTCCGAACGTGTTTTGTTATACGTGTGGCGAATCACTACACACTCTCAAAGAGAAAATATTAATCCTACGGTTAAGAAATCATATGTATTGTACTTTAACTCTGAAGTAGAAAAGGACAAAAGTTGTACTCCGCTATTCTTATGGTATGGACAAAACAGAAGGCCCACCTTTTAGACTGTTACTTCTGTTTAACCAAGATTTCTACAGTTTATTCAAGTTATTGCTCCCGCGTAAAGGCGTCTTAAGCATAGCGATTCAGTTCCTATCCTAATACACGGAAAATTTACCCCAGAAGAGGTAGGATCAAGTTCTTCCCCTAAGACCAGTCCTACTGCTTCTTTCAATCCCCACTCTAATTCTGAGTCTGAATTTATGTAATCCAAAAAACCTGGGCCAGTTTCACAGACAATGCTAAATGATCTTGTAAGAGATTTAATTCACATAAAAGTCCAGTCTAAATTGTTAGCATCTAGACTAAAGGAATGGAATCTCTTACAACCGAGTAACAAGGTATCAGTTTATCGCAAGGGTCAACATAGATTATCGAAATATTTTTCTCCTTAAAGCAGTAGGTTTTAATGACTATGAATGGGAAATATGTGGATACCTAAATGTTATAGTCCTGTTAAACGAAATGCAATCGGAATATACAAAACATTGTTTTTTGTGTGAGTGGAACTCTCGGAACAGAGTTAATCATTACAGAATGAAGGAGTGCTCTTTAAGACAAAGTTTAGTTCCAGGCAAGAAAAGTGCAAATTTCATCCACCTGTAGATTCTCAGAAAATGTTATATAAATTGCACCAATATAAAGCTGGGCTTAATAAAGAATTTCGTAAAAACAATGGATAAAGTGGGAATGGTCTTCAGTATTTAAAAGACAAATTTTCCAGTTTAAGTGATGCAAAAGAAAAAGAGGGTATTTTTATTGGTCCTCAAATCCGGAAAATTCAGCAGGATCCTACTTTGGAGGAAAAACTCACCAAAACAGAAAATGTAGCATGACGTGCGTTCAAAGACATGCTCAAAATTTCTGCTAAATTGCAGAACAATAACTACATTGAAGTTGTAGAAAAAATTTTAAGGGCATATGAGGTAATTTGGTGTAGTATTTCCTTTAAAACTAACTTCCTGCACTCCCATCTTAACTTCTTTCCACCGAACCTGGGAATGGTGAACAACGAGCATGGAGAAAGATTTCATTAACAAATATTCAAAATGGAAAGTAGATATGTAGGAAAACTGTCTCCTAACATAGTTGCTGACTACTTTTTGGTTTCTTGTCTCTTTATGTTCCGGGCTCAACCACAAAAAAACTCTTCCAGATAAAACATTCTAAAATTGTAAGTTTTAAAAACTTCTTTCAAGTTATTTGCATGTAATTTTTTTAAAATGTTTAATACCATTTGACATTTTATCAGTAAACACCACATATTTTAAATTAAATTTGTACTTCTGAACGATAAATGTAGTAAAAGTTTGAGTCTGTAACTACATTTATTAAAAAATAGTAAATTTTAACCAAAATGTTAAATGCGATATCCAAAGAAAACCGTATGTGATAGGGAATTTCTGACTTAAAATTTGAATTTAAGAGACCCAAATTAGTCAAAATTACATATTTTCATTTCATGGCATGAAAAAGTTAAAAATTTGTTGTACAGTATAGTAGGAGAATTTTCACACGATTCAAAATCAAATTTGAATAAAAAATGTTATATTACATATAAGGGCAATTAGATATCTGGTCTAGAATATCGCAGAGTAGGTATTCTGTGGGTATTACTTTAAAAATTAGATACACTTACCCTCCATTGTACTTTATCCTGAAAAACAATACTTGTAACACGAAAGTAAGCAATAAATTCAAATTCAGCCTATACATAATTATAACATTAGAGGAAATAATAAATTTTCTGTTCAAAGGCAAAGATTAAGGCCATGCGAAACCGAAAGGGACGGTTCAGGCAGTAGTGTTCTTGGTCTACATTTGAGAGGTCGTTGGTTCGATTCTCGTGGCCGACCCTAGGGATTTCCTCCGGTTGCTATTGAATGCAAATAAGGATAATATTGCGTTATCCGACATTTTTTTCGCTCCATTTCACCTGACTTCTCATTTCATTTCACCTTTAATTCTATTTGGCCATTTCAGGGTTTTAGATAAGAGTCGGCGGGGGTTTCGATATGCATGACAGGTGTACTGCTCTCAATAAATTCTCATCTTTCGTATAGGGACAGGTCTGCGGTTCCCGTGGGTTGCGTAAGCGAGCGAATTTTCCGGTTATTGGAACCTCCAAGGCGGAGTTTAATTTTATAGTCTTTAGGAACTCTGGTCTCTCCTCAGGTCTGACCACCCAGGGTTTAGTGAATTTATACTTCCAGGATAATTGAGTTCCACCTACATTTTGGTGATGGGCAAATTGAGTTCCTCAACCCTTAATGTTAGGTGACAAAATTTTCTCTTCATTTTGGGCTGACTTGTGACAGTACAACCACTCAGCATACTGATAAGGTGCAAATGCTTGTCTGAATCTGTAGGAATATATGTCGCTATGATGCAGCTACAAAACTGCTGTACTTTCGGGTCTCCTTTTTCTACAGTCATAGGAAACTGTACCAAAGCAGTGCTCCAAATTGTCTGCGTTTAGAAATGGAAGTCAAAAGACACTTTTCAAAATGTATCGCTTTTGAGTTCAATATGTGTTCGTTTGATAGATGAAAGGCTCGTATTTCGCGCCAACAATTTTGTCCTAAATGGAAACGATATCCCTTTATCATATCTGAGGGCCAAAGAAGCGTTGCCCTTTGTAAATAGCTCTTTCATAATCCATAAAAAACGCTCCTGGTGAAAATGTTAACCAAAGTATCGTACAAGGGGTTACAAGGTGACGGAACAGTTTCTCTTAGATTTCAGTTGCATCAGTCTATGCAGATAGAGTGCAAGATGCAGTCAAATGTCATTTACTAGTGCATTAGTAGTAAAGAAATTTTATATAAAACGTTGTACAGTTTTTAAACGTGTCATTTATGTAAACCTACACCTTCCACAAAGAACGGTTACGTTTGTTGTAGTTGAAAACTGATTAGGTTTCACTATCATCTATCATTAGCAAATGTTAACAATTTCCATTTGCTGTAGTACAACACGTATATTTGTGGCACTTTTGGGGAGATTAGGGTACGCGCGAGCGCATGCTTTAATTAATGCGTAGGTGTATTCGACTTAATGCAGGCATCGGCAAACATGTCCTCAATGAGGGGGCAGTATGACGTCTCAGCATGCAACCCGCAATGCACATGATGTAACGTGGCACAGGGGTTGGCACTAACCGTCATTCAGAGTCAGTGCTGGACTTGCTACAAGTGCAATAAGGATTAGTACACATACTTGAATACAGCTATTTTGGTGTACGGTACTTTCGGTAGGCCTAGATATTTCAGCAATATATTTCAGTACATTTCTATTTGCCATGGGCCATAAAAATCTAGTGGTATATCAGAAGCAGCCACTCTCAGTATAGCACGTAAATTATCATCTGTTAAATGAGATTGTTGCTTCATTTTACAACTTTCATTTTGGAAAAAAGTTATTCGCATATATATGTGGATCCAAATATATCTGCCACACCGACAGCGAACGATCTAAGAGATGGATACTGACACTGTTGAGAGGTTTCAGTCAGTGCTCTTAATTTGCTGTAAATTATGATGCTATGTCCTGAAGAATGATCAGGGCTTGTCTTGAGGTATAATCTCAAGGTTCTAGGGTCAAGTGTTGTAGGCTTCATAGCCAAAGGTTGCTGGTCAGGAGGTTAATAGCTATAGGACTTAGAGTTTAGGTCTTGAGATATGATCTGCCTAAGGGTTGCAGGGTTTTCACAGGTGAGGCTGTTGGTCTCGGAGGTTAATAGCTGTAGGATTAGAGGTTAGGTCTTGAGGAATAGTATGCTTAAGAGTTGCAGGGTTTTCACAGGTAAGGCTGTTGGTCAGGGAGGTTAATAGCTGTAGGATTAGGGGTTAGCTCTTGAGGTATGATCTGGGTGTTCTGGGGTTAAGAGTTACAGGTTTTCACAGGTAGGGATGTTGGTCTGGGAGGTCAATGGCTGTAGGACTTAGTGGTTAGCTCTTGAGGTATGATCTGGAGGGCTCTAGGGTTAAGAGTTTCAGGTTTTCTGAGGTAAGGATGTTGGTCTGGGAGGTTAATAGCTGTAGGATTTAGAGTTTAGGCCTTGAAGTGTGATCTGAGGCCCCAGAGTTAAGAGTTGCAGTTTTTTCACATGTAAGGATGTAGGTCTCAGAGGTTAATTGCTGTCGGATTTAGAGGTTAGGTCTCGAGGTATGATCTGGGACTCCAGGGTTAAGAATTGCAGGGTTTCTTAGGTAAAGTCTGTTGGTCTGAGAGGTTGAGAGCTGCAGAATTTAGAGGTTAGGTCTCGAGGTATGATCTGGGGACTCTAGTGTTAAGAGTTGCAGGTTTTCTTTCACAGGTAAAGGTTGCTGGTCTGGGAGCTTAATAGCTGTAGGATTTGGGAGTTAGGTCCTGAGGTACCATCTGGGGCTCCAGGGTTAAGTGTTATAAGGTTTATAGCTAAAGGTTGTTGGTCAGGAGGATAAAGGCTGTAGGCTCTTATGGCTATGCTATATGGATTGAGGTATGGTCTTTTGATTTTAAAGTGCAGGATGTTAATCCAGCGACTAAAGGTTTTTAATCTTGAGGCAAATCCTACACCTATGCTTTTCTATTTCACCCAGATATCAACTAACCTAACCTAATATCTTCTTTTGCTTTTACCTTCATTCATCATTCTTTTAACTAACCTAGCCATTTTTGCTATTGGCATCCTTTGTTGCATCTGTTAACCTAGCTGTTCTCTGTCTTTAATTTCCTCTATTCTTCCACTTTAATCTAACATAATATACTCCTTTGTTTTTGCCTTATTTCCTGATTCTTTAACCTAGTTGTTTTTGCTATATGCATCCGTTCTCTTTTCTTAAGCTGCCCTATTCTTACCTCCTCAACCTATCCTAAGCATGTTTCTTTTCTCCTCTATTTAACCCATATTTTTAAGCTCAACTATTTTGTATCATGATAACTACTTGTATGTATGGTGTAAACTTCCTGAGGCATGTCGATGTTAGGGCCATCTTTGTCACTGCAAGAGGTATATATGCTGATTAGAGATCTTTATACAGTGAATTTAATCCTTTGTGTATCTGCTTCTGTTTTCCTAAAGATTGAGATTTCTTTTGTTGCTAGGGATTCTTGTTTTTCGTACCTTCTCTATGCTTTCAGGAAATCTATTTCCACCTTGTTATGTTTTAAGGTCTTTTGCTTATATCTTAGGCTTCGTGATTAAGTCTTTTGATATGTATCGTATATTGATTAAGATGCTCATCACTTCTGGTCATATAGTTAAGTCTTGAGGTACGATCTTAGGGCCTAGGGGTTAGAGCATGTAGGTATCATAGCTTAAGCTCGCAGGTGTGAAGGTTAAAGGCTGTAGGTTTAGTGGATAGGTCGTATGAAATCGAGGTTAAATCTCTCATCTACGGTTTAAGGTTGTAGGATCTGGAGGTTACGTACTGAGTTATGATCTGAGGGTTCTAGAGTCAAGAGTTGTAGCCTTCATAGCTAAAGGTTGCTGGTCAGAAGGTTAAAAGCTGTAGGGTCCTGAGGTTAGGTATTCAGGTATAATCTGGGAGCTCTAGAGTTAAAAGCCGTAGGTTTCATACCTAAAAGGTTGACAGCTAGAGATATCTTCGTTACTGTTAAAGGTATATTTGCAATGGACTAGGCGTACAGTTTTCACACAGTTTTTCATACAGATTGATGTCGTCACACTCTTGTGTCTTTTTCAAGCTTTTACCCCCTCTGCATCATCTTCTAATACTTCGTAAAGCTAAACCAATGTTCTGGTGATATTTTCAAGATTTTTCAGATGTTGTGAGATTTATGCGTGTTTCAGGGATTTTTAAGACCAAGTTCAGCTACTTAAATCATTTTATAAGTAATACAAAAATTTACAAGGATATTTCAGATTATGAGGTAGTAGGTCTTTTTTGTTTTTCAATTTACCTATTTAACATTAAAGTGTGCTCAGTCAGCTTATGTGGTAAGGTAGATGCCCTCCTCTTTTTCTCTGGACTTGGGACCAGCCTCAAAATTTATTTTCTGAACGGTAGACTTAACGCCTTCCTCTGCTCTTGTTATTCAGGAATTTTTCATGATTAGATGTCAGCTAGGTTCCAGCGTTTGTTGTTTCTCAGGATAAAAATTGTTTTATACGCTCTAGGATTTCTTCTTTCATTCACCGTTCACAACATGGTAATGTACATTGGCATATGTTGATACTCCATCATCTGCAATTACTCTCTTACCATCATGTGGAGATAGGGATATTTTGTTCACTTTCACTGACGTAACATTATGTTGACGGGACATAATTAGGTTCATTTCTTATGACTTCTCTGCTTTTAAGACAGTTCACATCTCAAAGGTGATGTACTGTTTAATGGCACTACGCTTTATGCCTTTTATCTTCTTGATTACGCCTCCATCGATGTCGAGAGCATACATCTTCGGTCTCAGTCCAACAAAACGATGAATGATTTTTCCATTGGCTTCATCTTTAAATTTTCCCAATTCTTTATTGTTTTTTGCAGAATGGCATATGTGATCGCTAGGATAATCAGCAGTATCCAGATGTTCAAGGACACGTAACTTATCCTGGTATATATCCCTTGTAGTCACACGAAAGATGAGTCAGTATCCATGTTCACGTGCTTCAGATTTTCAGGCCCGTAACATGGCATTAACACATCATAATGGTAACGATATATCAAGGTTTTTGAGATATCCAACTCACACATTCCAATGTATATAGGCTTGTTGAAGACTCCCGCAACGCCATGTGTACTGCAACCAGATTAGGTCCATATATTGTTCGGTCAATAAATGTAGGCTTAGCAATAAGCTTTTCCATTGTCTTCCTATCAGTGACAAGTCGTATATCCATTCGGTTTCTAATGTTTTCCATAGTTTTTCCAAACATGGCATTGTTAAAACGTTTGTACAGATCATTCTCGAAATCATTTCGTGCTCCTTGTCGTAATCGGTTATTGAATTCGACGTAAGGCTTTAACCAGCATGACTGGTGAAAATGTAGCACCCAGTGGATTTTAGTCAGATGTAACCCATGACTAAGGGCCTGCTTCAAGGTTATTTAGTGCAGCACATACTTCGTTCGTGATACAAGGTGAGGAATTAGTTTCTTTGTAGAAAAACCCTTATGCTTGATACACTCAGGCAGGAATCGCAAATCATTATGCAGCTCATGGAGTTCTTTAGGATATTAAAGGTCCACTTCCAAAATGTATCCGAGAGGGTCATCTTCTCGTTGTATTTCTAGGTTGATACCTTTAGGAGAAACCCACTTAAAACCCTCATAAGGAAGGGCGTGGAACGTTGCCCAGCCATATTGGTTATTTGCGCCCTCCAAGTAATATATTGTGAGGGCTTAGTTGAATCATACACCCTCATGTAGTGGTTTTTCGCCTCTGCATACCGATGAGAAACTTGGCATAATCCTCCTCTTATACCCGGTTCAACCATGAGTAGCTGATCATAATCCTGTAGTAATTCCAGTTCAGTTCCTGTGTACAGCATCATTGCATCCCGCCTAAGTCCAGGTGATGTAAAATAATGTGCAGGATCAACCTTATGGGTTTTCAGGGTATGCTCTCTGATTATCTCAAACACATCTGCTAGTAGAAGGACATCCAAAGTTAAGTAGAGGTCGCTGTATTCGCCTATTTTTCTAATGTTGAAATGGTTCCAAATGTTTTTTGCATGCTCTTACCCCCCATCACTAACTTCTTCTTTGTTTAACTTATTGTAGAATGCTTCCCTCGGAGAAAGTTCTGTTTCACTCAAAACATTCCATGATGCGACGTAATCCTAGCGGAACACTCCCTTACGGGTCATCAATTCGATCTTCTCTGCTCCAAAGTACTTAAGGGTTTCAGGATATGACGTTAGATTTTTCGCCAGTTTATCTAAGCTGGTACTAAGGAAGTGATAAGTAGCGATAGGTAGCGGAGTTTAATGTCACAAATATACTTGGAAAATGATATGCAACTTTTCTCAGAGTCAGGACTAACTTCTACTCTCTCGCTAGTACAACCTAACCCTTTAACAATGAAATGGGAGTCATATGCACTCAGGTTATGCATGAAGACAGGAATATAATTGGGCGTTTTACAAGTGAGATAACACTAATTATGTAGACTTTCTCGGTATTCACCGGTTATGTGGTCATGGCCCCGTAATTTCCAGTTCTCTCCGGTAAATTTTTTACCACATAAGTAACATTCTGTAGAGCATTCGAAAGATTTTTGCATCTCATCCGTTACTGTTAATGGAGCATCAGTTTTGTATAAACTATTAATGTTCTTTGCTAGAGAAGTTACACACTCCATAAATTTCGATGCTACATCATTACCTCGATATACGTAAGGCTCAGTAGGAAGATCGGTCTGTATGCCTGCAATCGAGGCCGAGGTTTGACATATACACAGAAACTCATAGGGATATGATTCTGTTATGGAACCGTATAAGACGTTTAGGGATTAGAAGAACAGCCGTGGTAAGAAGTAAGAATGCTTTCAAAGTCGGCATAGATGACACAAGGCAATTTCAGCATCCTTTCAATGTTCTTGAATCTGACGATAGAGTTCGCTGTTGATGGCATAACAATCCTGGCAACTCCGTGCTGATTATACATTTTTCTATGATCATTGAACTTCTCCACCCCTCGCCGTTCACGCTGATCATCAAAGTGCGTAAAACAGTGTTTACAAATGTAAATCATCTCCTTATGCTTAGTTTTTTTGTTGATGAATAAGCTTTCCGAAATACTTTACATAGACGTAATGATGACGTCCAGCAGCATTACTTAATAGAAGCAGGTCACGATGTTTAGCCAGGTCTTCATCGATAAACTACATAGGAAGCACTTGATTCTTCTCATCTAGTCCGAAAACATTTATAAAGATGTTATTTCTTCGTTCAAATTTCGGAATATCACTCAAACTCGTAGGAAATGAGACGCAGGTAAAATCATATCTTTCTTGAAGATCCTTATACTTGCTAGTGCTTTGAGGATCCTTTTGAATGAACTTAGCAAATACGGCGTGCATAAAACATCTTTCATCATCATAGTTCTGTGGATTTATACAGGCGTTTTTCGCTGCTAAAGATGGCGGTAGGGGTAGATAACTTCTTCCTCTTAGACCATTATTATTGTTGATTCTAACACGAACACCATCAACAGCCAATAAAGCTCAGTTGCTTCCTTTAAGTTGACTTTCCTCCATTTCAGTACAAAGTTTCTTGAATTTCCTTTCCAAGATAGCGTCCAAGTCGCTTTCTAAAAATATTGCTTGATTTTGCGTTTTAAAGGCTTTGTCAGTAGTATCACCAATGGCATTCACAAAATGACATTCAGCCATGATGTTAATTTTTCACACTTTTATGGATCCTTAGCTCCTTCTGAATAGCTTGAATTATCCGCTGTTTTGATTCTTGGAGATATGTATTCAGATCTTGGCGTGTAGAGCACCGGATGAAATATGATTTCAGTCGATCCTGGAAAGCTGTTTCATATTCTACGACATCATCTTCATCAGGATCCATTAACAGCAATTTACATTTAGTAGACTCGATCTTCATTTTCTTGGTGGTTGTTCTTCCAGAATGTTCTTAATGGGTACCTCTGCGATTTTGAGTATCATAAACATTACCATAATGCTTACATTCGTAATTCTGACCGCATGCCAGTTCATGTCTCTTTTTATGGTAGTTCTTCAGAAAACACTTTCCCCATTTGCTATATGTATATTCTAGTATAGCATTTTAAAAACTTCCATCGCTCTAGCATTCCACATCGTAGTACTATGCAGACTAATTCTCGGGAGAGTATGTTGCTTAGTAAGTGTTTTCATACACCTTTCACTTCTCCTCTTCTACGCCTTGGTAACTTATCAACACTACTGAAGATAAATTTCACTGCAGGAGCTGATCCGGTAAGCTATAAACACACTAGCGTAATTACAATCTAAGCTCGATCAAGCTCTGTTTATACAATTAGCAGAAACCTAATAGAAAACTCCATTATCTTGACAACACCGGGGTTCGAAGTTGGCGCTACTATCGGAGAAAACCTAAAATAAAACTATTATCTTGCCAACACTTTTTTATTTTTACCGTGGAGGGGAAAAACCCAGTTACAGGCGACGGCGCACGTGCGATGGCCAACAGTGTGACGGGTCCCTGTGCCCCGAGGGGCCAGGCATACTCACTAAAAGAAACCCTCCACGTGTTAAGTTACGTGTATCTTAGATTAGTTTACGTGCATTTATTATCATGCTTCTTAGTCGGGTCCCGCATAGCACCCCGGTTGTATGTGGTACATACTAAGCTGGTATGCGTTGCATGCGAGCGCGTCAGCGTTGCTTCTTGGTGGTGACCATGAAACCTGGGCACCACCAAGTCTTAATCACGCGTAATTAGATTGTATATCTATGGCTCAGACCGGGTAGACCTGTTAATCAGTATTAAGAGTATAGAGCTAATTATTCGTATAACTTATATATATATATATATATATATATATATATATATATATATATATATATATAACTTATAAGTGCTGCTTATGCCTATCTGTATTGTAATACTAAAGCTCAGGCCTTGGTGACCTATTAGTCAGGGATTAGAAGTGTTACGGGTATTTGCTATCCTACTTATAGTCCTAGTTTCCTAGGCTTGTCAATTGTTTGTATGTAGCATGCTATGCAAACAGTGTGTTTGATCGTCCTTTGTTCCGGCGTGGCCGTTCGTCATTGCCTTAGTCCTTGCGCTGCGTCGTCGGTGTGTCCTACTCCATCTGTAGTCGCCCGCTGTCTCTGCGCCTGTAAGACACTGGTGGGAGGCTCTCGGACCGCCTTGACTGTTGTCAAGGGCTTGGAGGACTCTGTGCGGGCAGCGTTCTGAAAAGAATCAGTATAAGAAAAAGATTAGTGAAAGGGTTATAGGAGTAACAGCCTAAATGTCTGTGTCAGTCATCTCTGATTAGGTTGTCTAGGAAGTTCTGTACGTCCTCATCGTCTTCATGTGATGTGAGTATTCTCTCGAAAAGAGATAGTGGTCGTGCGTGTATGTTTATATCTGTTGTGTAGTTTCCAAGGCGTATTATTAGAGGGTTGTGGTGTTTCTCTAGGTTTTTATAAGTGTCATAGGCTAACTTTTTAATGAATTCTTCTACTGTGTGCATTTTTAGCTCGCTGTGTAGTAGGTCAGCTGGTGCTGTGTGAGGTACTTTCACTATCATTCGTAATATTTTGTTTTGGAATGTTTGTAATCTTAGTATATATGTTTTGGTGGCATATCCCCAGACCGGAGTTGCATAGGTGAATATGGGCCTTATAAGTGTTTTGTATAGGATGAGTCCTAAGCTCATGTCTATTTGTGAGTTCATGTTTATGAGTGGGTACAACTTGCCTAATTGGGCGTTAGCTTTACCCCTGATTTAGTGGACGTGCTTTTTCCATGTCAGCCCTTGGTCCATTTGAAGTCCTAGACAGGTGACTGTGTCCGCCCACTCAATATTTTCTCCGAATATAGAGAGTGGGGTGAGCTGGTGTCTTCCGAATCTGTGTTTAAGCTTTTTGATGAATATTACGGCTTGTGTTTTCCTTTGGTTCACTTTAATACGCCATTTTGTGAACCATTCTTCTAGGTTATTCAGAGCACTTTGTAGTCTCCGGTGGATGAAATCCAGTTTGGCTGATTGTGTCACAATTGCTGTGTCATCTGCGTAGATCTATAGATCAGTGTAATTTGTTTTCGGGATGTCGTTCATGGTGACTTTAAAGATAATCGGTCATAGAATACTTCCTGAGGGACTCCCGCCTTGATTTGGCGGGGGGTCGATAAGTGGTTGTGAACTTTCGATTGGAATTTGCGGTCGTGTAGGTAGTTGGCGATGAGCTTTATTAATATGTCGTGTATGTTCAATGTTTTAAGGTTTTTGAGCAGTCCTGCGTGCCACACACCCTGTCGAATGCCCGTTCAACGTCGAGCAAGAGTGCCCCTGTTGATTTGTGAGTGTAAACCCTTGAGTTAGGTGTTCTGTGGCTCTGAGTAGTTGCAGCGTTGTGGAGTGTTTGGCTCTAAATCCAAACTTCTCTGGGATTGTGGTATTTTGTTTGATTAGTTGGCTATTGAATCATTGAGTATAACCTTTTCAAGGAGTTTACCGAGAACGCTTAGAAGACTTATTGGTCTCTAGTTTTGTGGGTGAGAGGGGTCTTTGCCCTTCCTAGGAAAGTGTACCACAGTGGCAAGCTTCCGTCTCTCAGGTAAATACCCTTTCTCCAGTGTGTAATTGAATATATTTGCTAGTAGTTTGATCGCGTCTTCCAGTAGTATATGTAGTGTAGTGTTTAACGCCCGCTTTTACTACATACGGCACCGTAGGCGGTGACACTGATGATACATGAGATGAAGGTGGAGCACCGGTGGAATGAGATGGCGGGGGAAACCGGAGATCCCGGAGAAAACCCGCCCCAGCGCCATGTTGTCCACCACAAATCTCACTTTGCGGTCGTCTGGGATCGAACCCGGGCCGCCTTGGTGAGAGCCAAGCTGTCTAACCTCTGAGCCATGGCGCGGTCCGTCTTCCGGTAGGTTGGCAAGTGTCACGGTTGGGATTCCGTCGGGTTCCGGCGCTTTTCGTTTGGGGAGGTGCTTAATTATCCATTTAACTTCGCTGGGACATGTTCGTCTAACTTTATTTTGTGTTCTTAACTCTTTATAGTTCTTTGTTTCTGCTTCCGTCTCTTCCACAAATTGTGGGCAGGACGGACTCAGCTTTGCTTGCAGTGTGTCCGCTAATGCATCTGCTTTTTCTTGATCCGTTGTGGCTATGTTTTGGTTGTAGTGTAGGGGATGGATTTGTACCCTATCGCGTTTCAGGCAGCGGGCTATCTTCCACACTGAGTCTCTCTCGTTGCCAACACTTCTTTTTGAGTGGAGGAAAAATCCATTTATGGACTTCCACTGCGTTGGAGGGCACAATGGGGAGTGTAGGCTCCACCTCGGGGGTACTACTCCACTAAAAAACCTCCACCGGTTAGGATTTCGTGTTAGTTATATGGATTTTAGTGTGAGGTTATTGCGGTCCCACATAGCATCCGCGTAATTCAAGTGAGAGGTGCGATGCTGCCGTCCGGTGGGCGGGAGCGAGTGGATGTTAAATCCTAGGCATCGGCCATGACTGAGGGCCCTGACCGCGGCTCTAGGGGGCTCATGGGAAACATAAAGGAAAATTGTGGCCCAGCATGACCTGGGCGTGTCTTACTGAATAGGCTAATATGCTAAATCTAATGCGCTGCCTTTTTGGCAGCTGTCGCTTACATCATACATATATATGCACACATACACACATACATGTATCGGTCATTAATTTTGTTCCTTGTAATGGAAGGATGTCTTACGAACTAATACTAATGCGTTGCCTTTATTTGGCAGTAGTCACTTGCGATCTGCATATATATGTCAGATGTTAATTTTGTTCCTTTTAATGAGAAGGATGTCTTAAGTTTAGGTTTTCATACAGTAAATGTAGTCGTTCGAGGTCGTATAGTTAGCTTAAGCTTAGGTAGTAGTCTTCTGTCTGGGAGGGGCTCCTTCCAGCGCGTCCGGTAACCTACTAGCCGGTGGATACATACACCGATTGTCTACTCGAGTCCATTTGGTTGCTTGTTGTCGTCCGGCCGCTGTTAAGTGCGGGGGAGGCCTTCTCTCTCGGGTCCGCCTTGGCTGTGTAGCGCAAGGGCTTCGAAGGCTGCTGTTTGGGCTGAAACAAGGAACAGAGAGGTGCTTGTTAGAGGTTAATCGGGTAATTCACAAGTTTATCCAGATATTCATGAATGTCAAGTTCTGTGTCATTGAAGAATGGTCTTCTGTCAAAGAGTGAGAGAGGTCTTTTGTGTTTGTCTCAGTTGTGTAGGTCCCCAGTGTGTTAATTAGTAGATTGTGTAGCTTTGGTAGTTTTTCCTACATGTCAGACGCAAGTTTCTTGATTAATTCTTCTATAGTGTGTATTTTAATCTCGTTGTGAAGGATTTCCGTAGGTGCCGTTGAAGGAACCTTCGAAGCGATCCTTAGGATTTTGTGTTGTGGTGTCTGTAGTCTTTTAATGTGTGTTTTTGTGGCGTATCCCCATACCTGTGCTGCATATGTTAAAATGGGTCCGATGAGTATTTTATAAAGTGTTACCCCCATCTTGAGGTTTAATTGGTTGTTTATGTTTAGTAGAGGGTATAGCTTAGCCAATTGGCCTGCAGCTTTACCTCTTATTTGAGTGATGTGGTCGCGCCATGTTAGTCCCTGGTCCATTTGAAGCCAAAGCCATGTGACCTTTGAGGTCCAGAGTATGTTATCTCCGAATAGATTGAGAGGCTGTAGGTTGTGTCTTGGGTACGTGACGCTACTATGAGAGAAAACCTAACAGAAAACGCTATTCATTTTTCAATTTACGATTATTCTTTATCTACTATACAAGCCATATGGAGAAGGAATTAAAAATTTTAATTTGAAAGGAAATTAAATTTGAAAGGAAATTAAATTTGAAAGGAAATTAAATTTGAAATAAACTTAAATTTCAAATGAATGAATGAATGAATGAATGAATAAATAAATAAATGAATGAATGAGTCAATGAATCAATGAATCAATCAAAAAATCAACAAAGCAACAAATCAACAAAACAACAAAGCAACAAAGCAACCAATCAACCGATCAATCAATCTATCTATCAATCAATAAATACATGAATAAGTACATAAATAAATAGGTACATAAATAAATAAGTACATAAATAAATAAGTACATAAATAAGTAAATAAATAAGTAAATAAATAAATAAGTACATAAATAAATAAGTACATAAATAAATAAGTACATAAATGAATGAATGAACGAATGAACGAATGAATGAACGAACGAATGAACGAACGAATGAACGAACGAATGAACGAACGAACGAACCAACGAACGAACGAACGAACGAACGAACGAATTAATAAATAAATGAATGAATAAATAAATAAATAAATAAATAAATAAATAAATAAATAAATAAATAAATAAATAAATAAATAAATAAATAAATAAATAAATAAATAAATAAATAAATAAATAAATAAATAAATAAATAAATAAATAAATAAATAAATAAATAAATAAATAAATAAATAAATAAATAAATAAATAAATAAATAAATAAATAAATAAATAAATAAATAAATAAATAAATAAATAAATAAATAAATAAATAAATAAATAAATAAATAAATAAATAAATAAATAAATAAATAAATAAATAAATAAATAAATAAATAAATAAATAAATAAATAAATAAATAAATAAATAAATAAATAAATAAATAAATAAATAAATAAATAAATAAATAAATAAATAAATAAATAAATAAATAAATAAATAAATAAATAAATAAATAAATAAATAAATAAATAAATAAATAAATAAATAAATAAATAAATAAATAAATAAATAAATAAATAAATAAATAAATAAATAAATAAATAAATAAATAAATAAATAAATAAATAAATAAATAAATAAATAAATAAATAAATAAATAAATAAATAAATAAATAAATAAATAAATAAATAAATAAATAAATAAATAAATAAATAAATAAATAAATAAATAAATAAATAAATAAATAAATAAATAAATAAATAAATAAATAAATAAATAAATAAATAAATAAATAAATAAATAAATAAATAAATAAATAAATAAATAAATAAATAAATAAATAAATAAATAAATAAATAACCAAATTACCAAATAACTAAATAACCAAATTACCAAATAACTAAATAACTAAATAAATAACCAAATAAATAACCAAATAATTAACTAAATCAATAAATAACTAAATCAATAACTTTATCAACATCACTTTCTCGCCACGTTCTTCTAATTTGCATTTTATTTTCCCATATTTCTTTGCTCCAGCTTTTTCCCAACCAATCAGAAACGCTTTTATTTTCATCAATCACACCTCTGCCTTTACCCTTCTCGACCAATCAGAATCTTTGTTATTTTAACCAATGAAAAACCTTACACGTCACTTCCTGTCTTAGTTTAAATCATGTTCCCACCCGATTTCCTCCCTTTTCATCCTTGGAAGCCCAACTGGACACTTGCCAGTCTCCATTCCTTCTCCTAAAGTCACGTGACCTTTATTCCAGTGCATTCTTCAAAAGAATAAGAAAAGATAGCCCCATTTTAGACCATTAGGTTAACCATAGTCCAACAACGCATTAAAAGCCCACTCTGTCACCAGCCGCCAAGCTGGTAAGTTCATGAAAGTCTCCGGGGGATGCAGCAAGTAAATAGGGTGCGTGGGGTTCCGCGGTGGTGCGTCGGGGGATGGTACGATTCCAGGAGGTGCGCGGGGGTGGCCGGTGTGCCCGAGGAATGCAGCGAGTCCAGAGGGTGCGTGGAGGTGCGCGGTCGTACGTCGGGGTTCACGGGGGTGTCTGAAGGGTGCGCGAGAGCAAAGGGGTGCCTGGGGTGCGTCGGAGGATGTAGCCAGTCCAGAGTGTGCGCGAGAGTGGGTGGTGTGCCCGGGGAATGCAGTGAGTAAAGAGGGTGCGTAGGGGTGCACTGTGGTGCGTCGGGGTTCACGGAGGTACCTGGGGGCTGGGCGAGAGTGAAGGTGTGGCTGGTGTGCGTCGGGGTATGCAGCCAGTCCAGAGGGTGCGTGAGGGTGCCTGAGATTGCGTCGGGGGCAGGAAATCGACCCAAACCGTGACTTTTTCAAGGTCAAATTGCATGAACTTCAAGGTCAAATTGCGTGCTCCACCTCTTATCAAGTTATAGCTAAGGCATTTATGGTCCTAGTGAAATCTTTCATTAAGAATATCATTAGTTTAAACGTCAGGTAGCTGGAATTAGATTTTACTCATAAGCCAGATTTACATGGCTAATGTACGTAGACAAAGGTTCTGAAACTGAGTGAGCGAACAAGAACCTAAACATTTAGTCAGTCTCAGAGTAAAACTGGTTTCAAGTATAAATTAGCAGCTGAATTTGGTAATAAAGGTAAGGCATAATACTTATTAGGCCATATTTGGGTCAGCAAAAGACTGTATATTTCAATTCCTGTGATTTTCTTCTTGCTTATCAGTACTATAGGAGCGTTTGCTATGATCTGCCTAGCGCTTAAAAATTGGGTTATTCAGATTTAGCTGTTGCTGCCAGTGAACCTTCCCATTAGTATTTCAGCACATTTTAGTGTTTCTGAATCTATATACTTGAATTAAAACGAAGCACTTAAATAAATTGAATATGTTTTGTCTGCATAAGGGGAAGCTAACAATGTTTTAATCTGAGAACGTTGCGCGTGTGTCAAGTCTGAAGTAAGCAAGTTAAGTATTTGAATAAAAGATGTTTGTGCTTTGCTAATGAATTCTTTTTAAATTTTAGTTACATATTACCCCAATAGCATCCTTAGGGCACTAGCGTCTGCTAAATTTTTATTGAGATCATGTGTCTTATTTCTTTGCATTGCTAACAATCTTGTTCTGAAAGAACGTCGGGAAAATATAATTGGGTGAAAGGATTTTTTCCCCAAAACTGCATTAACACACCCATTCTCTTCATAATGTTATATTTAGTGAAGTCAAGAAAATGAACAAGGAAATATTTGTACTCTTCGAAATCAACCAGAAGAAAGCTGTAAGAATGGAAAAGATATAAAATTAACCAAGTACAGACTTCCAGTGCATAAATGAATTCTTAAGGTCCTAACTGGAGGAAGAAACGTTTAAATTTCTTGGGAAGCTCATTGAGCCATCTTATGATCAGTAATCCTTCTACATTGTTTTTATGTACCATATTGTGGGTCAAGAGTAGGACAATCATGAATTCCTTGCGACATACGTAGTGAATGGTCTCATGAACTGCTCACGTCCTATGATGGAATAGCATTATACGTATTGTAACAGATGTTAAACTGCATGAATGTTAGGATTAATATTACTAGAGGAGGGATTCGGCACTTCAACCAGTCTTGATCTACTGTACCTATGCCCAAGGAGGGGCACCCCAGGGAGGAAGGATGAGGCGAGAGGAGACAGAGGGTGACCATACCAAGGAGCCACGAAGTGCAAAGGGCAAGGTCCCTATAGTTTACTTAGATAGAGACTTCCCCCGACAGGTCAGGGGGAAACGCTCCCCTCCTGCGGAACGGCAACGAGCCCAGCAGCCGAGCTCAAAAGGTCCCTGGCTGGTGGCCCCAAAATGGTCCTAGCAGAGGCATGGAGATCGGCAACCGGTCTACCGGAGGAGCATGTCATCCTGCCATGCACCCTGAGACACCCGCCGACGCTCAGATGGGAGATAATGTGAAATGATAATGAAGATGAAATGGTGGTACAGAAAATTCGGGGAATGTAATTAACCTATCCAGCATTTGCCTAGCGACCCGGGAAATCTCCCCAAAATACTCATGGCTCACCCGTGGGTAGTTTGGCTACTGGAATCGAACCCTGGCCTCTCGAATGCGGGACCAGAGGAAACCGCCTGAGCCATCCCACACGGTTTGCCTAAATATTATGTCATGATTTATATACATTTGTAAATAACAATGGTCAAAGGGTGGTTGACTATATCTTGTGTGGGGAGGAGCTCGTTTAAAGAATTAATAATTTCAAAGTAGCAAACGGAATACTGAGTAGTGCCACTTTCTGTTAGGAATAGCATTGGGATTTCTAAAAAACGAAAGCGAGAGAAAGGAGGGAGGTGAACTTAAAGTAGTGAATGCATTTAGATGGAGGGAAGAAATGAAGAAGGAATTTCCTAACTGAATTAAACTCAGAAACATAAAATATAATAAGAATAGGTATAGAGGTTGCATTGAATGAGAACAATATAGAAAGAGGCTTAGAGTTAATGAAACTAATAGTTACAAGGGCAGGGATAAAACTAAAAGTAAAAGAGAAAATGAAACAAATAAGTAATGGATGGTTTGATGTGGACTGCGGTAGGGCGAGAACGGAAGTGTTTAAAAACCTGGCTTGTTCGAGAAGAACGGGGGAGGGTAGAGATAGGATGATTATGGTAATAAGTAGAGAACAGGCGCGTATTTAGAAGTCAATTTCCGGGGAGGGGGGGGGGTTCCACAAAATCTACGTTGAATTATTGGCTTTAATAATTAATCTGGGATGTGATTTTATCATATTAGTAAAAAATAAAAACAGATGTAATATATGACATTCACATGACATTCTCCGCCCAAGCTTCTACAAATTGTTCTTAGAAAATTTTGTTTTTGTCTTGCTTCTTTGAATAAAATCTGCATACAGGCATTTAATTGCACATTTTTTGTTCTTATACCTGAGATAAAGTGAAATAGAATATCTAAAAAACAAACAACTGATTGGTTCATTTAAAATATTAGTTCTCCTTGAATGAAAAAGGGAGTAGGAACTTACAAGTTAAAAATTACATACCTTTAAGTACCGGAGAATTCTAATCACCAACAAATAATACATCGGAATTGGTCAACTTTGCAATACATTATTGTAATTGGCATTATCTGTATATTTTAATGAATTCTACAGCTGCTGTGCAGCAACTTTTCATTTGTCTCTTAGGCTTAGAATAGTTATACAGACTTCACTTCCAGTAAATCGCACTTCAGAGCTTTTCCTCAGAAAATTCACAATAGGAATTTTATTTGTTATGTAGCTATCTTAAATATGTGGTGTTAAAATTAACATTATGAAGCCATTTTTGGACGATTTTCTCGAAAGATAACGAAACTAAATCCTACATTTGGTCTCCCTCCAATATTTGTGTTCTGTAATATGCTATTAGCAAACACAAACATCATACACACTGGAGCACGCGTGCGGAGATTCTTTTTTTAAAAAGGGTTTCTTTTTTCCTGTTCTGATACCCTCAAAACTTGTATTCCTGGTGACATCTCTATATAAAACTTTTAAGTGGAATATAACACGTTTGTGGTTACTAAGCACGTGGTAGAGGTACTAAATATTGATGCCGTACACCGACATGAGTCTCTCTGGTTCTCACAGTTTCACTATTCATATAAAGCACGATTGCTCTATTCCGTATCGACATCAGACAAACTGGTTATAAATGATTTCAACTGGAGCCCACCTCCAAAGTGTGGCCATAGCGTGTCTGACTCCCAGTGAAGAGGTAGTCGCCAACCTAGCCGCGCGAGGGGAAGAAGGGTTTACCTCCACCAACTGTTTGCGAAGATAAGATGCAACGTTCCATTATATAGAGCAAGCGAATGAAGGGGAAATGCTTTCACGAGGAGATAGGGTGAAGTGACAAAATCCAACCTCCGCTCATATGAGCGAAAGTTGGGCACCGCACGAGCGAGTTCCAATCGAGATCAAGATAAGTTTCGTCAACAGGACTTTTTACAGGGCTTTCCTTAATCTTAAGAAGACGAATGTCGGGTAAATCTTATGTTCTAGTCACTCTGGACTGATTTAATGATATCACCCATTTCATTTACTGCCCAATATATGTAATTATCCGGTTAAGGGACATTAAAGTATTAAAGATAAGTAAATAAAAAGCTAGGTTTCTTATGAAATTATGCATCTAAAGAATAAAACAACTTGCGATTTAGGGACTGTCAAATATACATAAAACTTGTTGTATAGCATGAGATGTCGAAAACAGCTGATTCAAGGAAAGTAGAAATTGTATAATAGTTGCATATTTTATGAGCTCCACGTCTCTCGTAGCCTGATGTATTTATCTATGGTACAATGGTTTCTCAGTTAAATAATCACTGACATTAAAGAGGTGTTTATCGCCGATTCCCAGAACATTCAGGATTGTCGTGTCTCAAACATGCAGCATTTTAATCGGAATCATTGGACATGTTTCTGAGAACATAAAAAATTGACGAAAGTTCTTCCATCCAAAGGAAGATGTTCACTTACTTTGGTCAAAGACACGACACTTCTTTCAGTTTAAAGAATAACTCAGTTCTGAAGACAGTTCTGAGGACAAGCTAGGGGTGCACAATCGGGAACAAAAGAAAAAGTCGCAGTTTCAGATTCATTTGATCATTTAGTCGTTGTTACTAATATTTTTATCAGATATATTTATTCCTTGTGAAATTATTTTTTGGGGATAAAAGTACTTATTAAGAGTTTTCATTGCACTGGAAGGCTTTGTTTTTTACCTAGCTATTCCCTTTTTTTTCTCCATTATAGGTGAAGAATGAATATTAATATTCTCTGCAGATCGTCGCTGTAGCACTGGGTGGTAGGTGATGTTTGTGCTTCTCCCAGAGATAGAGTTTCGATTACCGATTGATATTTCTCCCGGGTGAAGTTTCTTCCTAATGTTTCCTCACCACTTGAACCCTCTCTCTCTCTCTCTCTCTCTCTCTCTCTCTCTCTCTCTCTCTCTCTCTCTCTCTCTCTCTCTCTCTCTCTCTCTCTCTCTCTCTCTCTCTCTCTCTCTCTCTCTCTCTGTAATTTACTTCCTTTAACTTTCTAAGTCATATCGGACGTTGAATGAAATGGGTGAAATGATGCTCAAATGGGCACTGGGTCCAAGGAGCTTAGAGTTACCTGACATTCGTCTTTTGGGATAAGGGAAACCCCCGGAAAAACCTTATCCAGTTAACTTATCCTGACCGAGATTCGAACTCGAACCTCTTGAACGTGGGGCGGACATGCCACCATCTACGCTACCGAAGCCGACACTTTAACCTTTATATTTTGAAAACTTAGGCTCCTCTCCTGCATTATTTTGTCATTTGAAAAAGTGTGTGAAAGGTCGCTAAACTGTAAGCCCCCGTAAGAAAGTTTACGTTCATAGTTTCTAAAATATTCTTATTTACCTTTGAGGTATATCACATTTATAGAATACATTAGATATTTTATGTAATTTTTCTGAAGTGGAAATCGATGTTTAAGTTTTTAAATAACCGTAAAATGTTAACATTTATTTGCTGTATATTCGGTAATTGATCTTGATTTTCTAATAATTAGTATAATAACAGCTGATATAATTATGCAGGTTGCTCATATAACTTACAGAATTTGACGTAATCTTTCACTTAAAACGTTACACTTACACGTGAAACAAATTTAATGTAGTTCTGACAAATAATGCGTGATGGTATTTTACTTGCTTAACTTTTTCATAATCTTGAGCATTAAAATAAATAATCCAACTAGATTTTCTTTAAAACTCCGCAGTCCTCGATGTTAATGAGGACTGTTAATCCACATGCGTTAATAAACCAAACCATCTGTAAGCAGTGGAGAGTGTTGCGTTACAGAAAGTATTTATTTTTATTAAGGCGTATCTCACCTACATTGTATGTTCATTAAGTGCAGTATCTAGTGCTTCATACTATATTCAGGGAACCTAAATGACCTTGTTGTCGACCCGCCCTTAAACCCCAAATCACTCAATCACTTATTGTATTCAGTTATGAATTCCATAACTACTGCACTCATGCTCTATTATTTTTAGCAGACTATACTTCTACCACCGTATTTGATCTTGGGTATAGCAAATGCCAGAGCGGAAACTATCACATTTACAGTTCTGTTCTGCACGTATCCTTTGTAACTTCATGTCTACCTGACAATGAATAGAGAGGTTAAGATAAGAAGCTTGAATAAACTTTTTGATTTATTTTAAACTAAGTTTTATTTCAACTATCTATGTATTTATTAAAAGTTTGAAATGACAGTTAATTTAGGAGTCCGGACCCACTGGACCCCCCCCCCTTAAATACGTCCCTGGTAGTGAAGCGTACAAGAAATTACTAGAAGAAAAAAGAATGAGTGGTAGAACAGTATTCGAAAGAAAATGGAAGATGTCATATAACAAAAAGATAATAAAATATGGGGTATGGTGAAAGAAGTGAATAGACAGATGGGGTGAAAAATGAGATAACATCACAAGAATGGCTGAAATACTTTAGGGACCTAGTTGCAGAAGACAGTGGATAAATACAGATAGTATTTAGGAGGATGGACGTTGAGATGCTAGACAGAGAAATTAGTCAAACGGAAGTTTTTCAACAAATAAGGAGCTTAAAGGGCGGTAAACCAGTGGACATGGATGGGATCCCAGGGGAGATTTAGAAGAGGTACGGGTAAACACCAAGTGGATTAAAGAATATAACTAATTTATTTGACAGGATCAGAGACAGTAGAAAATTACCTGATTGGTGGAAAACGAGTGTAATTTTACCAATATTTAGAGGAAAGGGGAGTGTAAATAGGCTAGAGAACTACAGGGGGATAAGCTTACTATCTATAATTGGGAAAATGTATGCATGCATACTAGCGGACAGATTAATGGATTGTGCGGAAAGAGAAAATAAATTATCAGAATTTCAAGCTTGATTTAGGATAAAAAGGCAAACTATAGACAATGTGTTTATAATAAAGAAGCTAATTGATAAATACTTGAGCAGGGAAAGGGGGAGATTGTATATGTTTTGTGAACTTTGAGAAAGCTTTCGATACGATAAACAGGGCGGCTCTAAAATGGAAATTAAGAAGAAAAGGGTTGGGCGAGAAGTTTATAAATCAGATTGATAAAACTTATAATGAGGTGAAATTCAGAATGAGATGTAGGCTGAATGTACTATCAGAAGGGGCCGAACAGAAGTTAGACTTGAGAGAGGGGTGCAATTTGAGTCCTATCCTATTCAATTTATTCATATATGACATAATAGGGAGGGTTTAGGAAAGCAATGCCCATTACCAATAATAATGAACAAAGATATCCCTGTATTACTGTATGCAGTTGATTTAACGGTAGGGGCAATTTCTGCAGTAGATCTACAAAAATCAATTGAGGCAATTCATAGGTTTTGCGCTGTCTGGGGATTAAGAATAAACAGAAAAAAATAAAAATAATGGTATTTAAGAGGATCGAAACTGAGGAAAGGAGGGGAGTAGGTAAATAGGAGATCAAAAGGTAGAAGTGGTAAAGGAATATGACTATTCAGGTGTAAGGATGTGTAGCAGTGGAAGGAGGGGCGCACAAGTCAGAAAAGTGATGGCTAATGGCACGGCGGTAATGACTGGGGTAAGAATATGTAAACATAAACTGGAGATATCAGATGGTTAGAAAGAATGTATTTAAGTGACCATTGAATCCAGAACAATGTACGCATTGGATGTATGGGGCACATCAGAGATAGGTACACAACTAGACCAGATGTATGGACTGTTTTGCAAAGAACTACTAGGTCTGCCAAAATCGGGACCAAGAGAAGTGTGATTACTAGGGTTGGGTAATACGAAAAGGAGAGAAATAATAATCCTCTACAAATATTTGTACAGGATGTAAATTAAGTGCGTCTACGATGTTAAAAGCATTGTAGTGAAACTGTAATGGAAACTGTACAAATAAATATCAAATATCAAATGTCATGATTTAATTGCTCTTATATTAAGGAGGTTCACATTTAATAATATAATTGATTGCATGAGAGGGCATATACGAGGGCTATCCAGAAAGTAGATTACGTTTTCGTCTGTTTCCGCTAGGGGCGGGGCTAGCGTGGCCATCTTGGGGTCAGAGCGTTGCGCAGCTCAGTCGGCATCTAGCCTTGCTAGTGAGAGGTTCGTGCTGTGCTCCGTTCAGATACTGCGACGGTTTGAAATGTCTGCGTTAATTGAAAATCCCGCGAGCTGCGAGGTGCGTGCAGTAATAAGGTTTCTGACTGCAAAAAACTGTAAACCGATAGAAATCTATCGGCAGCTTTGTGAAGTGTATGGGGACAACATTATCACTGAAGGTGGAGTGCGTCAGTGGGTCATCAGATTTAAAAATGGCCGAACCAATGTTCACGACGAAGATCGAAGTGGGAGACCCAGCATAGTGACTGCCGAACTTGTCGAAAAAGTCGATGCTAAAGTCCGTGAAAATCGAAGGTTCACAATAACGGAACTTTCTTTGAGTTTTCCACAAATTTCGCGAAGTTTGTTGCACGAAATCATCAGCGAAAAGCTTGGTTACCACAAGTTTTGTGCAAGATGGATTCCAAAAATCTTGACAGAGGACCACAAAAATCAGCGAATGGCTGCAGCGTTGAACTTTTTGGACGTTTACCATAAGGATGGTGACTCTTTACTCGATCGCATCGTTACTGGTGACGAAACATGGGTGAAACACGTGAACTGTGAAACGAAATTGCAATCAATGCAGTGGAGGCACACAAGTTCTCCCCAAAAACCCCAGAAATGCATGCAAACAATGTCGGCAAGGAAGATGATGGCGACTGTTTTTTGGGACAGAAAAGGTGTGATTTTGGTGGACTTCCTGGAAAGAGGCACTACCATAAACTCTCAAAGGTATTGCCAAACTCTCCAAAAACTCAGAAGAGCCATTCAAAACAAGCGCAGAGGAATGTTGAGCTCTAAGATCTTGTTGATTCACGACAACGCCCGGCCCCACACGGCAAATGTCACTCGTGAAGTTCTTGAATCTTTTAAGTGGGAGTTGTTTCCTCATCCGCCGTACAGTCCCGACCTGGCACCGAGCGACTTCCACCTATTCCCAGCAATGAAGAAGTGGCTGGCTATGCAGCGTTTTGATGACGACGCACAGCTGCAAGAAGAGGTAACGAAGTGGTTGAAGGCGCAGGCGGCCGAATTTTTCGACGAAGGAATTTCCAAGCTCGTACATCGCTACGATAAATGCCTTAATTTGAATGGTGACTATGTCGAAAAGTAGTATTTGAGTGTGGCTTTCATCTGTATATAATAAAATTTGTTTCCTATACTTTGTTTACTTTTTATTCCAAAACGTAATCTACTTTCTGGATAGCCCTCGTATAAGATAATTATGACTTATCGGATCAACTCAAAGAATACTAGCATAATGCAGATCTTTTTTTTTTTTTTTTTTTTTTTTTTGCCCATATTACAAGCGGGGACCTATGTGCAATGACCTACAGTGTGTGGGACCACTGAGGGGTCCATATATGCTCACTAAAAACCGCTTCACATGTCAGTACATGCGTAAATTTAGTTTTCGTGCATTTAGTATGTGTTAGTCGGATCCCGCATAGCACTCCGGTTAGTATGTGAAAACTACTAAGCTGACATGCATTGAATGCGAGCTCGTTATAGCTACTCTTGGTAGTGACCATGGAACCTGGATACAACCGTCAGTTAAGCGTATATTTACCAGTTTATCTATTGATAGGGAGGATTAGTTTGTTAGTCATGTATTAAATGCTAGTGTTAGCTATAACTTTTTGGTGCGTTGGTTTCCCAGACTTCTCAGTTACTTGGTAATTGGCTATGTGCCAACGAAACTGTCGACACTTCCTTCTGTCCGGCAGAGGCGTGCGTCGTATACTCGTTCCTGTAACGGGTGGTTTGTCATATTGTCCTCTTCCATGTGTAGTTGCCGGCCGCACCTGCGCTCGCAGGACCCTGGCAGAGGGCCCTGTCTCCAGTTCTTCTTTAAAAGTTGTCAAGTTTTTGGGTGGCTCTGTTGCGGGCTTTAATGGGAAACGAGTGGGAAGAAAAGGCAATTAGTGAAGGGATTATGTGCTTAGGAGCCTCTGTCAGTCGTTCTAAAGAGGTTGTCAAGGAAATTTGTAACTCGTCGGAGTTGTCTTGTCTTACGCTTGTTTCGAAAAGTGATAAAGGGCGCGCGCATGTGTTTAATGCCTTGGTGTAGTTAAATAAAGGCGCTATTAATGGGTTATGGTGTTTGTGTAGGTTTGTGTATGGGTCGTGTAACAGTTTCTTGATAATTTCTTCTACCGTGTGCATTTTGAGTTCGTCGTGTAATAAGTCAGTTGTAGCATGAAAGCAAGGTACCGTTGCTATCAGGCGTAATATTTTACTTTGGAATGTTTGTAAATTTAGTATGTGTGTTTTTGTGGCTGGTGCTGCGTACGTGAAGATGGGTAGAATTAGCGTTTTGTACAATGTCAGTCCCATGTTTAAGTTTAGTTGGGAATTCATATTTATGAGGAGGTAGAGCTTGCCTAATAGTACGTTGGCTTTTCCCCTGATTTGTAGAATGTGTTTCCTCCAGTTGAGCCCTTGATCTATTTTGAGTCCTAGCCAGGTTAACGTGTCATTTCAGTCAATGCTTCCCACGAAGAACTAATATTTTATATGGGCGGCCCCACACCTACCGCCGCTGGTGGGGATCGTCCGGCATGCCAAGCCTAGCGCTACATCGCCTTTATTAGTTAGTGTCATAACATGCTGTGAGAGTTATTATGTTAGTACATATATTAGTCGGGTCCCGCGTA
The DNA here is from genome assembly GCA_030765055.1 of Mantis religiosa. Taxonomy (NCBI): domain Eukaryota; kingdom Metazoa; phylum Arthropoda; class Insecta; order Mantodea; family Mantidae; genus Mantis; species Mantis religiosa. Next base: position 197,839,744 of record CM060948.1, on the reverse strand, counting down.
AGCGCCCTGGTTAGTCTCGTAATGTGTGATGCATTGTATGCGAACGCGTCAAGTGATGATATGCCGGGCTGTAGCCATGAGCGAGTCCTGAGTACAGCCAGGGGGAGCTTAGGTGTTGGTGTAGACGATGATGGATACATTTGTTAGTGCTAGGTTGCGTGCCTTTTCTAATGTTTACGTACAGCTGTAATGCAAGGAGCTGAGTGGGGAGATGGTGGGAGCGGTAATCTATCCTATGCGTGGTCCCTTCAATGGTAGCCATGTAAATGTTGGAAGCTACTGTTCATACTAGCTAGTGGTTATGACAGAGTCCACACTTCTCTGCATCATTCCTGACGGAGTTTTTTTATACCATGGAGGGATAAACCCAATTACAGGCGAGGGCCCTAGTGCAATGGCCAAAGATGTGAAGGTCCCTGAGCCCTGAAGGGGCACATATACTCACCAAAAACCCCTCCACGTGTCACTTGCGTGCGTTTAGTATGCGTTTTGTTCAGGTCCCACATAGTACCCCGGTTAGTACGTGGAAGCTGCTAAGCTGTTAACGTTACTTCTTGGTAATGACCATGGAACTTGGGCACCACCAAGTGTTAATCATGCCACATAAATACGTTATATTTTAAGCTCAGGCATGGATGACCATTTAGTCAGCTGTTAAATCGCCGCTTAATGTTAATATTGCTTGTAACGAGTACTACTTTGTTGATATCTCCTAGTTTCCTAGGGTTGTTAATTGTTATTTAATAGTTGGAATTATGTTAATGCAAACTATGCGTTTGCTGGCTCTCTGTTCTGGCGTAGCCATGCGTCATCTTTCTACATCGAGCAAGAGTATCCCTGTTATTTTTGGGGTATATTAAATCCGTGATTTATGTACTCTGTGGTTCTGAGCAGTTTCAGTGTTGTGGAGTGTTTTGGTCTAAATCCAAACTGCTCTGGGATTGCTATGTATTGTTTCATCAATTGACTCTTCAGTCGTTTTAGTGTAACTTCTTCGAGAAGTTTATCGAGAACACTTAATACATTCTTTGGTCTGTAGTTTTGCGCGTTTGAGGTGTTTTTGCCCTTCTTTGAGAAGTGTACTACGGTGGCTAGTTCCATGTATCGGAGTAGTATGCTTTTTCGAGAGTGTAGTTGAATATATCAGCTAGTAGCTTTGTATGATCTTCCGCTAGGTTCGTAGGCGCTACCGTTGGGATTCCGTCGGGTCCCGGTGCTTTTCGCTAGGGGAGATGTTTAATTATCCATTTATTTTCACTGGGACATCTTCTTCGGACTTTATTGTATGTTGTTATTTCTTTGTAGTCCTTCGCTTCCGCTTCTGACTCTTCCGCGAATCGCGGGCAGAATGAGCTGGCGGTTGGAGTTAGGGTTTCTTGCAGTTCATGCACTAATGGATCTACCGTTTGTTGGTCTGTTGTAGCTATTGTTTAGTTATGGTATAAGGGAGGGTTTTGTACCTTGTCGTGGGTTAGGCAGCTTGATTGGAAAATATGGATTGAGACCCTTTTCTGTACATGAGCGTTTACGTATCTGTAATTCCCTTGATCGATTATGTGTCTTAAATTTTGCTATTTTCGTCTGGTTGGTTTCGTTTTGCTGTTAGCGAGGTTATAACGCTTGGGAGATGAGTAAGTATCGTTTACAGTTGGCTTGTGGGCACCTATGTTAAAATTGCAGTTTTTATTGCCTGCTCCAATTGGATCACTACCTCATTTGCTTACAGTTAAGTGGGGTTGTAGGGAGATTCTTGGTTATAGTGTCTGCAAACTTATCCCAGTCTACTTGTATGTAGTTTGGGCGCTTATAATTGGTGGGACTTGAGCTTCATCACCTTCTAGTGTAATTAAAAGGGAAATGTGGTCAGATGACAGCTCATTCTTGAATTGAAAGTGAAGCCTTCGAGCTAAGTTGCAGGACAGCGCCATGTCACGTATGTCGGCGCTATATTTTCTGTTAAAGGGCATACAAGAGGGTTCTTCTGCTGCATGCATTGTGAAGTCCGATTCCTGAAGTGCTTAAATTCCTGTATCAACAAACAGAAGACAGTTTATAGAAATAATATTTGAGATGTACCGTATAAAATCATAGTGGATAAAATCAAGAGGCCGGAAGTAATGAACACCTTAATTAAGGAAGATGGTACGCAAACGATAAATTGGGAAGATACTTCACATTTATTGTTGAATATCCTATTACCTGATGATGATGTGGTAACCGATAATTTTGACAATATAATCAGCAGAATTGATCTCAAGGAGACCCACATAAATAACAATGTCATTATACCCTTTCGTGAAATGGAGATTAAGCTAATATTACAAAGATTAAAAAAGAAGGCATGTGGACCACATGCTATTCCGAATGAGGTTTTGTGTGCTCTGAGTGAGAATTTAACATCATATTTGACAAATCTGTTTAATAATTGTCTATGAAGGGAGTCGTTTCCGGAAAACTGGAATGAAGCCAGAGTAATAATTTTAAAAAAAGGAAATGATAAAGATCCCAATATACCCAAGTCGTATAGGCCTATCTGTTATTGAATACCGTTGGAAAAGTGTTTGAGTAATTTATAAATAAAGAGTTATGGAATATAAGTCCATGATTGGGATACATGAGGATCAATTTGGATTTAGGAAGGGGGAGACCACTGAAGATGTCATTTATAAAATACTAGAAACCCTGCATAGTACCACTAATAAATATTTAAGCATCATATTTATTGATATCTTTAGCGCTTTTGATAATTTATCGTGGCCATTCTTTTTTGAGAGGCTAAGGCGACTAAATTATCCAAGAACCCTATATAATATTTTATTGGATTATTGTAAAAGTAGAAAAGTGTACGTTCAGGGTGTGAATAAGTGTATTTATAAAGTATAACTAAAGGATGTCCTTAAGGCTCAGTTCTTGGTCCGACGTTTTGGGATATTGTAATGGAAACTTTATTGGAACAAGTACAACAGAACCCAGATGTAAGAAGGACCATAGCTTATGCCGATGATATGGCATTTTTGATAGATGGAAATTCGAGGTTTGAATTGGAAAAGAAAGCCAGAAATTTAGTCCATATATTAGAACAATGGTGTCTAAAATCCAAATTATGTATTGCTTCACAAAAGTCGGGCTATATGTAATTAAAAGGAAATTTAAAAAGAGATCCCATAATTAAGATAAATGGTGGAAATATTAAACGCAATTCAGAAGTTAAATATCTAGGCCTTGTTTTCGATGAAAAATTAAATTTTAGAAAACAATTGGATTATATAAGGAAGAAATCAGAAAACGTTATGCTAAATTTAACAAGGATATTACAGATAAAATTTAAAATTCCATTAAGAACCATAATGACCTATCATTATTCAATTTTTGCCTCGATAATTACTAATGGAGCGGCGGTTTGCGCCCACAGGATGAATAATGTTAGAATGAGGAAATTGATTCGAGGCTCACAACGAAAAATTTTATTGAGGTATACAGGGGCTGTATGTACAACGCCAACGTGGCCTCATTAGTAACCACTGGAATATGGCCGATTGATTTTTAATCAAATTAAGGGGAGCAACATTTTGGCTAAAAAGAAATAATTTGGATAAGGTGCAAGATATTAAGAAGAAAATTATAGGAGATTGACAGCAAGAATGGAATGAAATAACTGTGGGTAGACGTACGTTTGAATTGTTTCCCGATATTAAGGAAAGGTTGCATTTAACTTATATAAAACCCACGAAAGGAACAATTCACTATTTGACAAGACATGGCCCATATGGGACCTATTGGTTGAAAATTAAGAAAAGTATCAGTGATGTTTATAAAAATTGCAACGCAATGGATTCTCCAGAACATGCACTTTTTAATGACGATAAATATATACATCAATTAGATGAAGAAAGATAGTGCTTAAGCGGATGTCAAATATTCTATATCTTGAGAGATAAAGAATTATATCCATATATTGATACTTTAGCCATGAAATTAGTGAATTATCAAAAGATGAAATAATAATAACGGAAGAAGTATTAAGCATTAGTCAACCCGAAGAAGCAGTTAGAAGATTGGAGAGGATAGAAAGTCGAACCACAATTATTGATAATGTATGAATCATATTATATAATGAAGAATAAGAAGCAGATGAAGCTTTATTTCTCAATCAAAGGAGATATTATCTTATATCCATTTATTGTAAGGAAACCTACACAATGGCGGAGCAGATATTGGGAGAAGCTGTCCCGAACAACCAGCCCAGGGGTGGATCTGTATTGGCAGAGTGGAGTTGGAGATGTAGTTATTGTATTTTGTCTGGTAATTTGGTATGGAGAGAAGAGATGAGATGAGTGTGGTAATTAGTGTGCGTGTTTTATGAATGCTAAGTTTTGGAAATTTTTGTTGAAAGTATAAAATGAGATAAATAATGAGCACCCACAAGGGAGCAAGCGATGGTGGATAATTATTGGAATAATATTTTGTGAAAATAATAGTGTGGGTATTGAAGAGGAATAAAGTGATTGATTTTGAAATTTAATTCTGATTTTGTAAGTTATCTTTTTGTTTGTGTGAATATCCATATCTAAATCTTAGTTGTTTCATTAATACTTAAAGACCCTTATATTATTATTGTATTGTTAAATATTTGAAAGAAATTTAAAGTAATTGTTTGTTGAGATTAGTTGTTTTAATTATATCACTTAATTAACTTCGAAAGTTTTGTAAATTTTAATATTTAGTGATATTTTGTTTTTTGAGTATTATATATATATATATATTTATGTATTAAATATAGGGAGATAGGGATTGTTGATTCTTTTAACGCAAGTCTTTATTGTATATGTGACTTTTTCATATTTTTAAATTTACCTTTTTGTAAAATTTTGGGGTTTTATGTTTAATATTTACCAATATGGTCATATATTTTAATATATAAGATAATGGTTGTTTACAATATTCTTTGAGCTTTTGAGGATTTGTATCTGTTTAGTATGAATTTTGAGTTGTATGGATGGTATGTATTATATATAAAATTTTGATTTGAATTATATATTATGTTATTTTGTATTTGCAGTATTTTGATATCAGAATGCTAATGTTAAATTAAAATACACCGAAGCATTAGTTAAAATAGGAGAAATTTAGAGATTGAGCTGGTTACCAGTACATAGTTGCCGCAGGATTCCGGCGGCTTTAAATAGGTAATTTAGAATTTGTATGTTTTTAAATAACCGGCTCCACGGTTAATTGTTTACTGGATACCAGTAACATATTAGTGTAGGTAGTTTTGTTTTATTTTGTTAAATGTTCTCATAGATGAACATGTCTTGTTTTATATAAAAAGAAAGATAAAGATTTTAAAATGTGGGTAAAAATAAGTTTTGTTTTAAGGTATTATTATTATTATTATTATTATTATTATTATTATTATTATTATTATTATTATTATTATTATTATTATTATTATTATTATTATTATTATTATTATTATTATTATTATTATTATTATTATTATTATTATTATTATTATTATTATTATTATTATTATTATTATTATTATTATTATTATTATTATTATTATTATTATTATTATTATTATTATTATTATTATTATTATTATTATTATTATTATTATTATTATTATTATTATTATTATTATTATTATTATTATTATTATTATTATTATTATTATTATTATTATTATTATTATTATTATTATTATTATTATTATTATTATTATTATTATTATTATTATTATTATTATTATTATTATTATTATTATTATTATTATTATTATTATTATTATTATTATTATTATTATTATTATTATTATTATTATTATTATTATTATTATTGTTGTTGTTGTTGTTATTGTTATTGTTATTATTATTACTATTATTACTATTATTATTACTATTATTATTATCATCATCATTATTATCATTAGTATCATTATTATTAGTACCGCACTCATTTCCTAAACTCGCCGCTTCACTATGACACCAATAACCTCCACTATTATTCTGTTCCAGCTTAATCTCCAAGTCCCTGCTCTTCAGAGCTGCCCAGGATTATGAGACTGCCCCTACAGTAACCAGTCGTGACCATGTTATTGACACGGTAAGAATCTGGAAGTACACCGAAAACTCGTCCTGATGGACGTCGCTCTTTGCCACTAAAATTAACAAACATCTACCACTACGTTAAGTAGCACAGCATTATTGTTAATAATTTATTGTGAACTTAATAATTGCGGACATTAATGGACAAAAATTTGTAAAAATTGTTAGCTTTTTTTACCGGTTTGTGTACTTAATTTTATGTTCAAAGCCCGTTTTTCAATTTCATTGCTTAAATTCATTAACTGCTTAAATTAAATAACCTATAGTTAGATATTTGTGCTTCTTGTAATTCTAGTAGTAGTGGATGTATCAGAGAAGGAGCACATTAAATGATTAAATTCTAACTGCCGAGTTCCCGACTTTAAACATGTTTTAAACAATCTTATATTTAAAGCTTTTTTTTTCCTTGAGACTATTTCTTTCATTATTAAGCCTATTTTAGGCACCTTAAGTTACATTTTAACGACATAAAAATCCGAAGTCTAGCAATTACACAAATGTAGCTGAGACATCATACGCTGAACTAGAGTTCAGCGCGAGAATGTACAGCATTATGAGCTGACAGCTCACAGTTTGCGTCTGTCCTCCCATGTCATCAAGCCATGACCTCTTGTACAGACGGTACCTATGTCTACTCTTGTAGGGTATCCATTCCTTTTCTTTTTCACTTACATAGTACTCCTTAGTATTAAAAGAATTGTCTCCTGGGATATCAAAGTTGCAAGCAAGTAATTTTCGGAAAATATGTCACTTACGACGTTTACCTACAGAACTGCCATTAGGTATTTACAGATTGCACGGTAGGTGTCCATCGTCCAATAAGTAAGCTGCCTACCTTGAACAAATTCTTTGAAAAGATTCTTCTACGCCGTTTCCTTAGCTATACATCTGAAAACAGGATCACCCTACCCTTCCAATTATATACCAACCATGATAACGATGATGTTGAGAATGATAATGATGATGTGCATAAAGCTAATAAGGATGTGGATAATAATAATAAAAACAATAATAACAGCAAAAATAATTCTGGTAATAATAATAATAATAATAATAATAATAATAATAATAATAATAATAATAATAATAATAATAATAATAATAATAATAATAATAATAATAATAATAATAATAATAATAATAATAATAATAATAATAATAATAATAATAATAATAATAATAATAATAATAATAATAATAATAATAATAATAATAATAATAATAATAATAATAATAATAATAATAATAATAATAATAATAATAATAATAATAATAATAATAATAATAATAATAATAATAATAATAATAATAATAATAATAATAATAATAATAATAATAATAATAATAATAATAATAATAATAATAATAATAATAATAATAATAATAATAATAATAATAATAATAATAATAATAATAATAATAATAATAATAATAATAATAATAATAATAATAATAATAATAATAATAATAATAATAATAATAATAATAATAATAATAATAATAATAATAATAATAATAATAATAATAATAATAATAATAATAATAATAATAATAATAATAATAATAATAATAATAATAATAATAATAATAATAATAATAATAATAATAATAATAATAATAATAATAATAATAATAATAATAATAATAATAATAATAATAATAATAATAATAATAATAATAATAATAATAATAATAATAATAATAATAATAATAATAATAATAATAATAATAATAATAATAATAATAATAATAATAATAATAATAATAATAATAATAATAATAATAATAATAATAATAATAATAATAATAATAATAACTATCATAATGATGTTAATAATGATGATAATGATGCTTGCTTCTACTTCGCTAATACTAATGATGCTTCTACTTCGCTTGAGACTTCGATGTGCTGTTCTTGGATGGTGTTTTCTCATTAGAATAGCGGCAATCTGTTGTTTCAAAGACGCAACCTTCGCTACTAGGTCGTCCATAGTTACAACATTCTTACCAGAGCACTGACAAAGAGAACTTGTAGTACAATAAAGTTCACTACGCGGATTGATTTCTAATAGTTTATCGGCTATAATTGTAACCGTTTCCAAATCCTCATTGCTAACTAACAACACGTTCTTGATTGAATCTGGGAGTTTTTCTAACCACAGCGTCCTTAAAACGTTGTTCGAAATATCTGTGCCGGCCAAGGATTGCATTCAACGCAGTAGCTGGCTTAAGTCTTTCCTTTGCCACCAAATATTTATTCGTGTCGTTACTTCTGATAATGATCCAAATATTTTCCACATATTTTGGCTCTAACTGAGACACTACGTATTTGAATTTAGACTCTTCTGAAGTTATTTTATTAATGAGAACTGTGCTTTGATCGTATAAAACCATATTTCCATTCGATTGGTCCAGAATCCTAATCGTAGCTTTACGTATCTCAACATCACTCGCATCGGCATTGGAAGCTCGTCCAGAGCTGGTATTTGCAGTCATCTCTTCGATAGCATTAACGTCGGTTTCTGTTCACTTCGACTTCTGATCACGTCGGCTTCTGATACGTCGGGGTCACCATTTATGTGGCATTAATAAACTATTAGCACAATATTTTACTATATATAGTCTTTCTTTTACTTTTTGTTTCGCATTTATATCTCGTGAGGTCACTGACTCCTACTACTGGTATCTAGCTAGGAGATTACAAGCCGAGTCAGCTACTAAGGAAAATGTGATCTTTGGAAGGAGAAAATATCTCTGATAAAGTTCTTCGAACTCTTTGGCTCCAGAAACTTTCCGACTCTATAAAAAGCATCCTAGTAGTAAGTGAGGAATGTTTTGACAGAGTTGCCGTCATGGCAGATAAAATGCTAGAAATGGGTCCTCGCAGCGAAGGCTCTGCTAAGAGTTCAACAGTCAATGAGTTAGTTGCTAAAATATATATGCTGGAGTAAAAAATAGCAACATTGTCAACATGAGGTTGCTGCAGCAAAGGCAGAGGACCATTCCGCTGATTTCCAAGCAGAGAGCGCAGTTCGAGTCGCAGTAGAAGAAGATTCGACACTAATAGTAAACTCTGCTACTACCACTTTAAATTTGGAAAGAAATATATGCATGAAAAATGCAAGTAGCCTTGCCAGTGGAATGTACAGGAAAACGCCAATCGGCAGTAAATGTAGCAGCAAGTCCTGCGGCCGAGGATCAGGAGAGGAGCCGCAAACGCCACCTATTCCTAGGAGATAAAAAGTCCACTTGTGGTTTCTTGTAGACCATGTAGCAGATGTTTCCATTATTCAAGCATCGAAAGGTGATAAACTGGGCAACATTTTTAAATTATATGCTGCGAATGAAACTTCAACTTCAACTGGAGGCGTAAAAGTTTTGAATCTTGACCTTGGCTTACACCGAATGTTTAGATGGCCATTCATTGTTGCGGATGTAAAGAAATGAACACTGGAAGCTGATTTTGTAAGTGAATTCAATTTAATGGTCTACATCAAGAAAAGAAGATTGGTTGATGGTATTACGAAAATGTTTATTTCAGGTGAAGTAATGACTGTATCAATGTTTCCTTGAGTACAGTCTGCAGAAGCCTTAAGTTTTCAGAATTATTTCAGCAATATCCTGGCATTATGAAACTAACTTTAGTGCCTAGTCAAGTCAACCACAATATCAGGCATTACATTTCGACGAAGGGACCGCCAGTATATCCAAGACCGAGGCAATTGGATCCACGACTATCCCAGGCCAAACAGGAATTCCAGTTCATGTAGGACAACCATATCTTTCGACTATTAAAATCAGAATGGACAAGTGCACTTTATATGGTCATGAAAAAGGATGGATAGGACCGTTCTAGACAGATATCCTATTCCTAGGATACATGGCCTTCAACACCTTCTAGGAGGTGCAAATTTCTTTTCCAAAATCAACTTATTCAAGGCATTCTTCCTGATACCAGTGGTGGAAGAAGATAAACATAAAACTGCCATAATCATCCCATTTGGGCTGTTAGAATTCAATGTCATGAAGTTTGATTTACGCAATGCCCAATCAACTTTTCAGCGCTTTATTAACGAAGTGTTACAAGGCCTGCAATTTGTTGTCTCGTATCTTAACGATATTCTGGTTGCATCAAAGTGCGAGGAAGAACATTATGAACATCTGAAACTTATTATTTTAGTTAATTGATGGAAATTAATCATTTCTCCACACTAGACGTATATAGGCTAAGATATTTGATGAATAGAGTCAACATGAAAAATTCAATGCCATGGCCGGGATTTGAACCACGGATCTCCTGGTTTCCGTCCAGTCGCTCTTAACCTTTGAGCTACCATGGCCAACGTGCCCTCCTGACATGACATTGACGTGTTGACTCTACCCATCAAATATCTTAGCCTATATACGGCTAGTGTGGAGAAATGATTAATTTCCATCAATTAACTAAAATAATAAGAGTTAAATGATGAAGCCTGGGACTCAAGTACTTACGATAGTAAGTCGCCACAAACGGTGTATCTCGGATGCGAGAGCCCCTAGTGGTCTACCGGGGAAATATACGAGTCAACTGGAGAATTTAATGCCAGGAGGGCACGTTGGCCATGGTAGCTCAAAGATTAAGAGCGACTGGACGGAAACCAGGAGATCCGTGGTTCAAATCCCGACCATGGCATTGAATTTTTCATGTTGACTCTATCCATCTGAAACTTATGTTTGGCAGACTAGCTAAATTTGGTTTAAGAATAGATGTTGCGAAGTCTGTAATTTTTGGGTTAACTCATAACACCTCAAGATTCTAAGTCAATTGCAGAGAAAGTTAAGATTATAACAGATTTTAAACTGCCGGAAACAGTTCGGGAACTAAGTACTTTTTGGGTGTTATAAATTTCTACCGCAAATACATAAAGAATACAGCACAGGTGCAAGAAATCCTTCATGATTACCTGCAAGGAACCAAGAGAAATAATCGAACGAAGATCTATCTGACAGAGGAGGCTAGAATCTAGCTTGAAGAATGCAAAAGAAGTATCGCAGACTTACTTACTTTTCTTAGTACCTACTCTCATCTTGGACTTTTCGCAGATGCCTCGGATCAAACAATCGGAGCAGTACTCCAACAGGAAGAAGGAATATTATGGAAACCCATCGCCTTTTATTCTAAGAAGCTAAGTCCAGCAGAGAGATCCTACAGCACATATGATAAAGAGTTATTGTCTATATACCTGGCTCTGAAGAAGATCAAACATCCTTTGGAAGCAAGACTTCTCTATGCTTTCTAGGATCATAAGCCATTGATCTATGCATTCAAACAGAGGTATGAGAAAGTTTCTCTGTAGCTTCACCATCTTCAGTACATATCAGCAGTACATCTGTACTGCAGTATTCAGTACATCTTCAGCACGGTATCTAAACTATGCAAGATATTGTGAGAGGTGTGCATATTGTTGTGGTTGTGTTTATTTGGAGCAACAGTGTCCCCGGAGTTACTATCGTAATTTCGTTACTGGTAGGGGAGAAGCTGTAGAGGGCACTGTTAAGGTACAGAAACACTTTGAACTAATTAGGTGTGCCAAGGGGCAGTGAAAATGCAGAAAAGAACACCTACGTATTTAGCAAACATTTTATTGTGATTTTATACTATAATAAAAAATTTAGTAAAACAAATCAACAATTTGTTTCAATGTTACCTATACATTTCTTTTATAATTACAGACAGGTGAAAATTATAAATATATTTTAATAAATTAGTAATGTTTCGACGTTACCCATAAAATGTGGATTTGTGTTTTCAAAAAGAAGTTTATCAGACCCTTTAGAAATCAGAGAATTACTCATCATTGTAAAGGGAAAAATCTATATAAATGGACAATAACCAGATAGACTTGTTGCTGCTTGTCTAATTAGTTTCTGTGACCGCCTGGTTAAATACAATTTACATTTTACTACTTATAGCACTAAGATCGGCATGTATTTAACACACAATGGAGGAAGAAACGAATTCTTAAAGTTATTGTCACTTGACGTTGCTATGCTTTTAAAACGCATTGGGCATTTACATTATCAGGGAGGTAAAAGGGGTTGGCGGACTCGCAACGTGGCTTGCGACACATGAACTTCCGAGAACAAGCACCCACAATAGTAAGTGAGTCAGCCCAATAACTTCCGCTCTCACCGGGTGATACAAATTTTCGTTCATTTTTTCTCTTCACTGCAGTACCACGTTCTAGTTCCAAACTAATTCACACGTCCAGTCGATATTGTTAATACACTCCTTATGAAAACCAACCTATTCTGTTACCATGCAGACTTTTTATGAACGGTAGAGAGACAAATTATCCAATCGGTGCTTGCTTCTTCGTATTCCATCGTGTGTTCTCTAAATTGGAACAAAAAAATCAGATACCGCTTAGAGCGTTTAGCATTTCAGCATAAGACATCGGGTGTGTTTTTCCCGTTATTCCGTATATAATTTTTCTCGGGCTACTTCAGTCCTGCCGTAAACAACAAGAAGGAACTGACTCCACTCACTAAGTGTTAGACGCTACATGTACACATATAAGTTTTTGCAAACCTAGCACTATAGTATAGCAGAGCTAACTCAAAGACAACCAATCGAGAGCACCGCGAAAGAATGCACGATCAACACGGCTCTTGCCACTTTTTAACAGTTTGCATTGTTTGTGTTTTATTACGGCTGAAGCACCGGACCGTACCTACCGTCCTGCGCCGTGGGATAGTGGGCTAGAACTTTCTGCTGTGGTTCCCTTCCCGGATCAATCCCACTCCCAGTGGGGTGAGGATTTTAAGTCCTGGGTATAGGACTGGGATGTACAATTTGTTCAGCATCGTGAGGAAATTGAGGAGTTAGGCTAGATTGCACACCCTGGTCTAGAAGGCTAACTTTCCGGCTGGGGAAGCTGTGATACTGTCCACATCTCCCAGTATCAGTTGGATGATTGCCCACATCTGCCTTGCGTGAGGCCTACTGTCCGGTTGGCAGGCTTTGGCTTGCTTGCAGTACGGTTACCGATCTGTGCCATGATGAAATTGCTTGTAAGGTCTGAGCTTCTGAGGTATGCGAGATATACAGGAAATAGTGTCGTAAATATCAGAAGCGACCTTACACTACAAACAATAACATTTTAATTAGCATTTACCTCGAGACCTGCCGGTCATTCTGAGGGAGATGTCTGGTATAGGTTTGCAAGTTGTCCTTTAGTAACATAGGTTAAGCTGCATTTTATTGAACAGTAATATTGTTAAAACATAATTTCGTCTGTTTTTCTAACCTATTTTCACTTTCTCTATTACGTACTCAAAATAATTAGGGAAAATATTGCATTGCACCCAAAATTTCGATACCGAAGTTTCTATGGAAATACATAAGGTCTTCGTATGTTATTGTAATTGTCTGTGCATCTGTCTGTCTATGAAAAGCATAAGTAAAAAACCAAGTCGGTCAAATACCAAACTTGGTATTTAAGTTTGGCATCTTCCATGGAGCCAACCCTAAGATTTTCAGAGGCTATCCCACCGCAGACTGACCTTTACGTGGAAAATGTTCTGAAAATTTTAATTTTCTCAAAAATAGGTATGTGTTTTATTAAAGTACTATATAGGTATTTATGATGCTTTTAGGACAAATTTAATACATATCTTGAATTTTCTGTGAATGCCCTCAGAACTCGTCTTTATTCTGGGTGACTTTGTAGACAAAATCGTACTACATAAAAAATGTAGATCTCACTGAAACACAATTTAGAGCTTATATACGTGTTTTAGTCGATACATTTATTTCAGAAGTACTCCTTGTAATTTGTGAGAATTTCCCAAAAAAAAAAAAACATTTTTTTTAAATGAGAAATCACTCTTCTCTTTGCTCTTGGTCATGCAGAATTTCAGAGAAACCAGCTTTTATTGATTTGACTATCACTTAGAGATATTCCAATATTCCCTGGTATCTACAACAAAATTAGCAGTAAGATAATTTCTGTAAATGTTAACTACAATAGCATGCATTAGATGGAGAAATAAGCATTTCAAGAACAGTTTATAAAAAAGTGAAAGAGTCATGTTAGTGCACTACACGATTTTTATGGCATACACTTATGTATTACGCATATGTTGTAAATATTCCACTCAGAATTCATGAGCACAAAAAACATCTGCGTGGTATCTGTCGGATACAAATTGTTAGACTACTAACTTTATAAAAATCAAAGCATTTGCATATTTTTCTCAGAAATCGCGCAAAGCATTGATCAGAAAACCACTCACAGTGCTGTACTTTTAGTAGGTGGTTGCGGTGTCTATGCAATAAAATGTAACATCCATTTACCTTTCCTGAACTATCAGGCGGACCGTCTCAGTATCGTTCTCTCTCTCTCTCTCTCTCTCTCTCTCTCTCTCTCTCTCTCTCTCTCTCTCTCTCTCTCTCTCTCTCTCTCTCTCTCTCTCTCTCTCTCTCTCTCTCTCTCTCTCTCTCTCTCTCTCTCTCTCTCTCTCTCTCTTCCCTCCGACACGTTTACACCAGGATTGTAGTAGCCTGAGATACTGCATACCAATAAATACGATTGAACAAACCATCTCCTCGTCTCAAAATGTCATCAGAACAGCTTGGCTGTCATGAATACCCTGAAGTTACAACTTTGGTGTGTACCACAGAGAAATTATGAACATGGTTTTGTCTCGCCTGGTGAGCGCTAGCAAACCATCTCTATACACACCCAGGCATTTACCTTGACGCACCAGAAGGTTCCCCTAGAGTTTGTCAATCTCCCTTTCTCCCCTTCCATGTATTTACAACAGAATCCTTCTGGTTTGAGACAGATTATATTACTATTTAAATAAATGAGCAACTTTATATGCATGCAAGGATAACTCAGAGCTTAATATGTTGCAAATTGCTGTACACGGCCATTCGCTTTCCCTTAGATGATTGACTGTCTATTTCTGTGAAAACATAGTTGACTTACTTATTCCTTAGTAACCCATAGTGAGCTGCTGCGTTTCACTTGGGGGTACATAAAGGTGATACCTTAAGTCTGCCTACTGTCTGCCCACCTCAAGAAGGAATGCATGCCCGCCTTGGTAGTGTGGTGGTAGCATGTCTGCCTCACGTTCAAGAGGTCCCGAGTTCAAATCTCGGTCAGGGTGAGTTACCTGGATAAGGTTTTTTTCGGAGTTTTTCCTTATCCTGTAGGACGAATGTCGGGTAACTCTAAGCTCTATGGGCCCTGGACTCATTTGAGCATAATTTCACCCATCCCATTCATCGTCCGATATGATTTAACGTTGGAGGACGTAAATTACAAAAAGAAGAAGAAGAAGAAGAAGAAGAAGAAGAAGAAGAAGAAGGCATGCAGGAACTGAATAGGGAGAGGGGTTTGAACTGTTTATCTCCTCTGGTAGTGCATCTGTTTATTACGAAATGAGTGTATGAGAGTGCATATGAGTCACCTATGCTGCCAGATGTAATGCTTGTTTCAGTAACTGCAGAAATAGGTAGTTTGTAAGGGCGAGTTATGTGACAACGTAGCATCCTTATCATATCCACAAGGCGAGCATAAATATCATACGGACAGCAAAGGTCATTACGTTACACATTCTTCTGTCTTACTTTCTTGTGTTAGGTGGATAGTATCCACCAGTAATTTTGCAAAACATGATAGTATACGTTACAAATAATACATTTTATAATTGAATTACAATATACTGTTTATCAAAACTGAAAAACATTCACAGAGTCGAATATAAAAATTTCCAGGGCAAGCAGAAAAAAAATCTCATTTGTTCTTTGAGATATAATGACCTGAAATGTATGCTACTAGCTAAGTATCACTTTCATGCTATAGGCGATAGTTCCTTTTGCAAAAATACAGAGCACAATTGTCGTTTTTGCTAAAAAAAATTTGGAGGAATGCCACCTTTCGCTGAAATTATTTGTATAAGGTGTGTTTTATTGAGAATACTGTGAATAGTTTTAGTTTGGCTGAAAGTACTATGAAGAATGATAGTTATCGCAGAACAATGTTTGCGAAAGGTTTGTTTTTATTGAATATTCTGGGAACAGTTATTGGTTTTGCTGAAAATGCCTACTAAGCCCAATGTCTTTATGTCTTAACTATTGTGGACAAGGTTTGCTTTTATTTAAAATACTGTGAATAGTTGTTGGTCTTGCTGAAAATACTTAGAAAGAAGTAGTTTTTGCAAAACAGGTATAAGAAAGATTTATTGTTTTTCAAAATGCTGTTAACAGTTGCTTGTTCTGGTGAAAATCATGTAGACAATGGTAGCTTTTATTTAAAATACTGTGGGGAATGGTTGCTTTTGCTTAAAATACTGTGGGGAATGGTTGCTTTTGCTTAAAATACTGTGGGAAATGGTTGCTTTTGCTTAAAATACTGTGGGGAATGGTTGCTTTTGCTTAAAATACTGTGTGGAATGGTTGCCTTTGCTTAAAATACTGTGGACAATGGTTGATTTTGCTTAAAATACTGTGGACAATGGTTGTTTTTGCTTAAAATACTGTGGACAATGGTTGCTTTTGCTTGAAATACTGTGGACAATGATTGCTTTTGCTTAAAATACTGTGGGGAATGGTTGCTTTTGCTTGAAATACTGTGGACAATGGTTGCTTTTGCTTGAAATACTGTGGACAATGATTGCTTTTGCTTGAAATAGTGTGGACAATGATTGCTTTTGCTTAAAATACTGTGGACAATGATTGCTTTTGCTTAAAATACTGTGGACAATGGTTTCTTTTGCTTGAAATACTGTGGACAATGGTTGCTTTTGCTTAAAACACTGTGGACAATGGTTTCTTTTGCTTAAAATACTGTGGACAATGGTTGCTTTTGCTTAAAACACCGTGGACAATGGTATTCGTTAGCAATACTTTGGACGATAGTTCTTTTGGATTAGAATAGGTATACACAGTGGTTGTCTGTGGTGAACTTGACCTTCAGAAACTTCGTATCTCATAGACAGAAGATGGACCAAAAATAGGAATATTGAATTTTCGGGAACTGTAGTTGGGCATTTTACTTTGTTGTTTTAGTTTGCCAAAAACTGTTCAATTAGGTAGTGAGAGTGATCGTGAAAATTGGAAAAATAGTTAGTATTTACTAACTATGCCTTTTAATTTACCTCTTATTACGGAATATTTTGGTGTAGGTAAAGTTTATATCTCAGTGAAAATTGGAGCTTACGATTTAAATAAACACGAGCAAAGATAGTGATATCGCATTTGAAGCTCATTCTATAGTTCTGAAATTGTTATACAGTGGCTGAAAGTGTTTATGGAAAAAGGTGCTGCGCATGTTTTAACCAAGTACTAAATTATGCACTTACGTAATAATGTGTATACATTGTTTTAAGTTAAATTGAGCTAGTTTTTCACTGCATTTTATGGCCTATAGTTAGATATTTTTGAGCGTTGAAGTTTTAAAGTGAAGCTTAAAAAAATTGTTTCTCGAAACCAAAGAAGCTTAGCGCAGGGCAAATGCAATCTCACCAATCTCACACAAGTGTGATAAGTACGTGTTTTGTTTTCTTGCTAAAATTAAGAATTAAAAACAAAAAATGCATTTAAAAAGCAATTAATTTAAAACTATATTGAGAAACTAATTTTCATACTCTGTAGGGTACAGAAATCTGAAAAACTTCTTAAATATTGTGAAAATTACATCGTAAGTAGAGTTTTTATAAATCAGGTTAAATATGTGTTTTGAGATGCACAGTCTATCAATTACGTAATACACAATCACACAGGTATGTACTAAACATTGCCTACTTCTTTACAACTATATAAGATGTGGTGAAAGGTTTTTGTGCTTTGTAAACTTCTCAAATCAGTCTCGTTAACACCTTCTTTATTTCTGATGGTAATAAAATTTAGTGTAGATAAAAGGTACAGATTTGACACCATATGTTGTTGCATTAGGGGTGAGTGAGTGAGTGAGTGAGTGGTTGGGTGGGTGGGTGAATGGGTGGGTTAGTGCGTGAGTGAGTGAGTGGTTGGGTGGGTGGGTGAGTGGTTGATTGAGTGAGTGAGTGAGTGAGTGGTTGGGTGGGTTAGTGCGTGAGTGAGTGGTTGGGTGGGTGGGTGAGTGGGTGATTGAGTGAGTGAGTGAGTGAGTGAGTGAGTGAGTGGTTGGGTGGGTCGGTGAATGAGTGAGTGAGTGGGTGATTGAGTGAGTGAGTGAGTGAGTGGTTGGGTGGGTCAGTGAGTGAGTGGGTGAGTGAGTGAGTGGTTGGGTGGGTGGGTGAGTGGGTGATTGAGTGAGTGAGTGAGTGAGTGAGTGAGTGAGTGAGTGGTTGGGTGGGTGGGTGATTGAGTGAGTGAGTGGTTGGGTGGGTCGGTGAGTGAGTGAGTGAGTGAGTCAGTGTGGTGGTTTAAGGGCCTGTCGACAGCTAGGTCATTTGGACTCGGATTCTTGCATTCGGTAGTAATAATCTAATATTATATGTTTTGCTTGCAATGTGTCTGGATTGATTCATTGGGTGCAATAATAGTGTTACCTTATTTAAAATGTTTATAATACATATTGGTATCTTCATTTGTATTGATGTTGCTAAAGATATAATTTGTCCATTAAGTACGATTGTCTATTTCGAGTAGCACTGGGCACCTTTATTGTAGAATACTGAGCAACTCTGAATTTGAGAATGGCAGCGCAACTTTCACTTGATTTTGCGCATTATTTTGTACTTCGCCACATTAAAACACTTATTTGAACTATTAAATCCAAGCATAAGCACGACAATGATCACGTAACGAGGATACACCTTGTACGTCGAACCAACGTTAATCATTATACCTGTCACCTAAGGAGGAATGGATGGGATGTAGGAAACGCAGGAGGCTATAGACAGCAGGCAGACGGCCAACAGAGATGCGAGATCTATAACGGTTCCATGCTTGATAGTCCAAGCACGCCGGAGAAGATTACCCACTGATGAAACTGGAAAAACTCGACCCAACTGAGGTGGCTCAGTGAATGCTACCATCTAGAAAAGCTAAGAAGTTCTCTCCAATAAGCGAGTATCTACTTTCGTCTGTCGGGCACCAACCAACACTGCATGGCCTCTATGTGCACCACAGATTGAAAGGGCAGCAAAATATTTTTAAATGAGGGAAAGGAAATTAGTGATACGGAAGAAACCTGCCCAGTGTTTGCCTTATCACCCAGGAAAACCACGAAAAAATATGATGAGAGTTGCCGACCTCGGATATCTAACCCAGTGCCTTCTGAATATGAGCCTTGTATACATGACTGCTGAGCCATTATAATCCGCGTCAAACCTCCTGCATATGGCAATTGCCCAGAGGAGAGAGCGCTACAACGTAGACATATCGTGCCCCTATGTGTAAGAGACACAGCGATATTAACATATAGCGTAGCATAAGAATAGCGTGCGTGTTCGGGAGCTATTAGCGCATCTGTTAAAAATCCAAAGAAAATGTTGCTATTTGGTAAAACCAAATAAATAGAAATTAACGCACCTAATTATGGTGAGCGGCTCGTCGTCATTCAGCAAACGTCCTCATTGGACGTTGTTATCGATATTGTTATCGCTACTTGCAGCACTGCTTTCGTCCACTAATTCGTAATTCATACTTTGTACGAAGGAATTTCAATCTTGATGCTATAGTCACTCCTTTCCATAAGGAATTTACGACTGTCATTGGTTTTACTATATCTGAACCCTCATCTTTTTCAGAATTCTTGAGGTGAAAAGTAGAACTTTATAACATATGATGGATAGAGTCAACATGAAAATTCAATGCCATGGCCGGGATTTGAACCACGGATCTCCTGGTTTCCGTCCAGTCGCTCTTAACCTTTGAGCTACCATGGTCAACGTGTCGTCCTGACATTAAATTCTCCAGTTGACTCATAATGATTAATGGAAATGATTAATTTCCATCGATTAACTAAAATAATAAGAGTTAAATGATGAAGCCTGGGACTTAAATACTTACAATAGTAAGTCGCCACAAACGGCGTATCTCGGATGCGAGAGCCCCTAGTGGTCTACCGGGGAAACATATGAGTTAACGACACGTTGACCATGGTAGCTCAAAGGTTAAGAGCGACTGGGCGGAAACCAGGAGATCCGTGGTTCAAATCCCGGCCATGGCATTGAATTTTTCATGTTGACTCTATCCATCAAATACCTTAGCCTATATATGGCTAGTGTGGAGAAATGATTAATTTCCATCGATTAACTAAAATTTATAACATATCTTTTTTCGAGTAAAGCTGTTGTCTTTTTAGCAAAGCAAAATTGACCGCGGTTATAATATTCCATAACTGTTTTACGAACTACATTTTTTTTCAAAATATTCTAAGTGCCTTGTTCTTTTTGATATGTTAATGTATCTTTTAAGCAAGACAAAAATTCCAGCAGAACCTGGCTCATATATGTTTACCTCTGAATTGATCCCAGAAAGAGTGAATTAATTCAATTCACACGCCTAGCAGTTAACTCCATACACTTTAAAATCAAGTTTGTATGTACCTTTCTCCGTCATTTGAGATTCTTTCAAAAGACCGATACACCGTATAAAGAACCTGTTGCGTTTGACTACGTAAAACACTAAATTTGGTTTCGTTTTTCTCACTAATACACTCAATTGCTTTACTTAGCGACATGTTGCAAACTTCTACAACTACTTAAAACTACACACTTTCTACTTGTTTTGTCCCATGTCCAGAGTAATTAAGGGTGTACTAACAGAAAGGGGAAGCATAACAGGACAGTCACAAAGCTATGATCCCCTCTCTCTTGACAGCTCAAGGTTGCTTCATTTCTGACCAAATACATGCAAGGTATATATAATTGCATGTAAATACTGAACTTCTTCTTCTTCTTCTTCTTCTTCTTCTTCTTCTTCTTCTTCTTCTTCTTCTTCTTCTTCTTCTTCTTCTTCTTCTTCACTTCACGGCATGGGCAGAGTGCCCGTTCCGTCTCACAATAATTGCTCCTTCCATCTCTTTTTGGGGCTACCAACATTTCTCTTTCCTTGTGACTGATATTGGAATGCAATCTTAGGCAGTCTTGTTTCGGACATTCTTTGTATATGCTGCATCCATTCCTTTTGATATTTTTCAATTTTGCTACTTATCGAGTCTACGTTGAGTTCCTTTCTTATATCTTCATTCCTTATTCTATCCAACCTTGTGCAACCCTTTGTTTTCCTTAAAAAGTTCATCTCTGCACTTTGAATTTGGCCTTTCATTTTCTTCGTGAGTCCCCATGTCTCACTTCCATAAAGTAGTGCAGGGACTGCCATTGTTTTGTACAACTTTAATCTTGTATCACTTCTTGTTTTATTTCTCAACGTTCTATGCACTGTTCCACAAATCATTTGGAATGTTGGAAGCTAAATACTGAACTATGAAGCTAAAATGACACTCTTTCGTGCATGCTTGACCGATCATTCTCTTTATATATGACATGAGCTTTAAGTTTTTAATAAATAATTAACATCCGAGCGTTAATCT
Organism: Mantis religiosa; assembly: GCA_030765055.1. Classification (NCBI taxonomy): domain Eukaryota; kingdom Metazoa; phylum Arthropoda; class Insecta; order Mantodea; family Mantidae; genus Mantis; species Mantis religiosa. The sequence continues at coordinate 197,818,125 of CM060948.1, read as the reverse complement.
ATTAATTACAAAGTGAGAGTAAGCTAGTTCTAAATATGTAACGCCGCTCGCGTGTGATTCGCTACAACCGTGTTGTCAATAAAGGTGATATGCAGGAGTTTTGACGCTCATAATAACCTCGTCCACTAAAAAGTATGACTTACTAATGAGAGAAGCTATGTGCTACCAGAACCCAATCTTTATCTACTTACCTTTACTATCATATTTTATGCTGAACCACCTTTCTTACCCATAGTTTGCTTCCTTCTCCCATTCCTAGAATCGCGTCTTGTTTTGCGAAATAATGGTAAATTGTGTTTAAAATTAATATTAGGTATACATAAGTACATTAATTTAATATTTTCCAATTATTATGAAACACAAAAAGATGTTTACATCTAGTATGTAACTTTTGGTAGATTGTAGGTTCTTATATAACCTTTCTTTCTCTTTTGTAAGTTTAGATAATGAATTAGAGCTTTAAGTAAACCTACGTGCTAGGGCTAACTAATAGCAGCTTAATGGCTGAGAAAAAGGAGCTTCATTCTTCACTATAAATCAAAATAAACAAATTGCATAAAACAATGCGATAGGCCTCATCGCCGCTCATGCTTTTCCTGTGCTGGAGGCTTAGTGTAAGTGTATAGTAACAAACATAATATATATATATAACCCATGGCGCGACAGCCCTTAGAGGGCCAATGCCTACCAACCCGACTGCCGGCCTCACACCCACTTACGCACGGCAGAGTTCGACGATCATCCAACCGAAACGGGGAGGAGATGTGGTCAACATCTCGGCATCCCCCAGCCGGAATGTTGGTTTCTGTGACCAGGGCCGCTTACTTAGCGTAAGCTTCTCACTTTCCTCACGATGCTGAGTGGGCACCGGTCCTATATCCGGGACCTAAAATCCCCACCCCGTTGGTGGGATCGAACCCGGACCGCTTTCCTTGGCCAGGAACCAAGGCATGCTGCCTTACCCCGCTACGCCACGGCGCAGGACAACAAACATAATACATTGGGTTATTGCTGAGAACATGAAACATAAGTCGGTGTGTTAAATACACATGGCTTTTTCTCATCATTATTTTACAAACTATTCTCATGCAACTTTATTCTTCTAACCACTTTTTGTTAATAGAGAAGAACTTTCATTACATGTTTACACATTTCGTTGCAGATATAGATGAGTTTAATGACAATCGCTTTTAAACAAAGTGTATCGCCATGTTATATCCAGGTAGACGCTGCTTTATAAAAAGGAATGTTCCTCTGACAATAATTAATAACTTACCAACAATTATTTTGCATTGAAAGTAAACAAATGTGGACCACCTTTATCCCATTGATTGTAAAATTATATCATTACAAAGCTCTTGAAACAAAAATCTTGAGGATTTTGATTGAAAAATGTTAGTTTAAATCTTTCAGATCTTTTATTTTACCAATAGTGGGACAATAAATATTATTTGTATCTTTTTTACTGTTAGGGAGTTACGCGTCTTTCCTAGATGTAGCGTCCCGCTAACTTCCATTAAGATTTAAAGTTCTGAAGGAGAACAAACGAAATTAAGGTCCAGTGTCTAGAGACAAAGAGAAGTAAGAAGTGGTTGACTTTGTGTAAGAAAATCTAAAGTTTTTCTGTAACTTAATTTAACTTTGTTCCGGAATAAAATTCGGCGGAATCGCTTGCAGGGTCAACCTGTATCACCCACTATTATAATTGGACAAGGTAAAACGCGAGGGGCTCTACACAAAGCTGAGTCGTATTAAGTATAGACTCAACATTGTTTAAAGAAAGAAAAGTGGTATTTTTCTATTATGCGAGTGTAAACCACAAGACGTACTACATAATTTCATGCCTACAGAAGTAAATGCGAATCTCTTATACGAATGTATCGTAGATTTCAGAGTCGATTATAGAGTACTAACCCCGGAAAAGAGCCTGAGCAGTAATAAAGTAGCAATATTTCTGAATTTATATCTAAAGTGGAGGGAACTTGTAGAAATGCTAGTAACAAGATATGCCAACACGGAGGTACATCTCGTGTGAGAACCAGAGAGCAGCCAACTGCACTTTCCTGCCAACAACAAATCATCACACCATTTCAGCGGACCCAACAACTCATCAAGGCGAATACTTACCCGTCCTAGCCAACAAAATGACGAATACTTAGAAAATGTGGGGCTGCTCAGGACGACAAGAATGTATTTACTGATGCCTTTGAAATTCTACCTTTAAAAAAGGAAAAATAACTATCTGCGGCTTACCGCGTTCAAAAAGTAGCATTCCTTATAAAATAAAACCAGAAACAAATTCAGTAAACGTTGATATCACAAAAACAATTGACAAAAGTTGTGTGACTTAATAGATCTACACTTCTTGTGGAGTAAGCTTTTGTCTTTCTCTTCCGGTTAACGAGTTACGCAAAGTTTATTCGGAATAAAAAGAACATCAGAGTTTATTCGAAGAAAATGTAACTCATACATCTTATTTGTCATTCAAATATCTTGTAATATCTGTTAGATGTCTTAGCAGGCATGGCATTGATACATTCTATAAGCATGGTGTTGAAAATAATGATGCAGGTGATTTCTTAGTCGTCGTAAGTTACGTGTAATTCGTGCTTTACATCTACAGTCAAGGATATAAAATCGTGCAGATGTAATGAGAAAGATTTATGTTTTTTGGGAAACTCTAAACTATCTACGCCCAATCTCTCGCTCTCTCTCTCCCTCTCTCTCGGCGGCACCGTGGCTCAGTGGTTAGACCGCTTGGCTCTCACCAAGGTGGCCCGGGTTCGATCCCAGGCGACCGCAAAGTGAGATTTGTGGTGGACAACACGGCGCTGGGGCGGGTTTTCTCCGGGATCTCCGGTTTCCCCCACCATCTCATCCCACCGGTGCTCCATCTTCATCTCATGTATCATCAGTGTCATCGCCTGCGGTGCCGTATGTAGTAAAAGCGGGCGTTAAACACTACGCATTTCATTTCTCTCTCTCTCTCCCCTTGTCTTTCTACCACGCCACTTAGCGTTTGTGTCATTGTCCCCTTTTCGCTTCATCCAGATTGCTCATTGCCTATAGTTTGAGCAGATACCAGACTTTCACTTCAAACTCATCTAGGGAGTGATGAGACGAACCTTGCCTTGCAGCTACTCAGGTGAAATGTTTCCGTGGTTTCTCCGCTGTAGACCAGACCTTTTCTCATAGGTTAATGCGTCTGTTGGACTTTAATTCATACCAACACTCAGGCAGTGTAAGCATTGGTTTGAAACAGGAACGGTAAGGATATTTTGCCAACATTCAAAAAAGAAAAGCGCTATAGCAATCCTAACGTATCATCATGTTTCATTGCGCTAAATGTATACGAGTTCATTCTATAATTAGACTGATCGCAACTGAGCTCTTTGCAACAATAAAGCAAAATTAGCTCCTATCACGAATTCTACTCCAGTCAATTGATGAAGGATATGACCAACGACTATGCGTTGCTACCCCGCTTGAAAAGGCCTTATCATCATTCAGACACTGCCGCTGTGAAGGGACCTTCCTCAAATCCCAACGGAGGGGGGCGCCACCAAATCTCGCCGCAGTTGTTGCATGGTCGAGTGTCCAGGACGAAGTCCGAACTGATGATCGGGTTTACCTTGAATGTCACTTATTAATGGAAAGAAGCGGCTCAAGACTAGGCTCTCGGAAACTTTCGAGAGGATAGAAAGGAGACACGGATCAGTAGTTGGAAGGATGCACTGGGTTCTTCCCAGGCTTCAGTATGCAGATCACCCTGACTTCCTTCCACTTTCTTGGAAAGTGCCCCAAGGCTAAACACATATAGAAAACCCTTGTTAGGAATAGCACAGAATTGAAAGTAAGATGGCGGAGCATGTAGGGTGTCAACTCATCAGGTCCCGCTGCCTTTTTAGGATTACGACGCTGGAGTGCGCCTTTTAAGAGTTCACTAGGGCTGATAACAGGAAGTCGTTCCGCATCCGCGGGAGGAGTGAAAGAATCGACGCATCTCCCGATAGACACGTTTCAAGAAGCTGTCGTTCTGGGGACCCTCTCTTGGGCACATACAACGCTCAAGATAGTCCGCGAATACATCTATTGAAATCGACTTGTATCTAACTTTAGTCAAACAGAAACATCTGGATATCTTCCTCACGTAGAGTAAATCACGAGAAACGAGTTTACATTGCTTTACTCCTGTAAACACCTCAGTTGGATAGATAGAAATCCAAATCAATAGCTTGGCGGCTGCCTGTGTCTTTAAAGTCCCATATTCTTTCCCTGATAATGTGAGCAACAAGTGGATAATAACAGAACTTTAAACATTTCAAAATATTGAACACTTGAAAGCAATATAATGGGATTTCAGCGAAAGGATCATGAAACTAAAAGTTATTAAAATAAATTCTCTGACTTAAGGAGATGGTATATGTAAGTGTTACCTATAGTTTTGTGTACGGCGTTTTTCTCTATCCTTTACGGTCTACTAATCGAACAAATTTAGGCAACATTTATTCCGAAGTCATCGAATCATCAATTATTCCTATAAAATTTAACACACACACACACACACACACACACACACACACACACACACACACACACACACACACACACACACACACACACACACACACACACACACCCATATATATATAAACTAATACATTCATCTTAAACATCCATCTTAAAATATTTTAATCAAACTCACTTAAGCTATTTTCCAGAAAACTGACAATATTGAACATTTTCCCATGAAAAGCCCAGTTTGGAGTTGGGTATTTTATTAAAAATTATGTCACATTCTAAGAATATTCTGATACAAAATACAAATGTTCATATGCTCTGTTTTCTAGGTTTGCTGTTCGTATAAAAGCTTTTCCATAAATGCTTATTTTCGTGGGAGGGGAGGCTTTAATCATGTATTTACAATGAAATTTCGGTGTCGAATTTTTGGGGTGGCGTGCAATATTCTCTCTTCTTGGGGTAAGTACCTAATCCGCGAGTGATTTGGAGCAGTTGGCAACAGCACGGCAGCTCATGTTCCTGGTCACGGTATGCCCCTACCACCTATAGGCCTGAGGCTCTTACGCTCGGGTATTCTTCCAGTGTTGAAACAGGAATCAACTTTCTAAAAGAAAGTAAGTTTTTGAAGTTTTTAGTAGCTGTATAAAAGTTGTGTAAAGAAGGTCACGTGGGTGCATCACATGTTTTATTCTATGCATTCATAATTCGTATGTGCTTCCTCGACCTTCCATTCATAGATAATATGATGTCCAGATAGGTAAATATTTGGAGGTAACTGCTTATAAACCTTCAGCATAAAAACATGCGGAATTATATCAGTATTTCCTTACTATTCGTATACGTAAGAAGCACGTGCAAAGCAACAGAAAACCTAGTGCGCCATCTGGAATTATGGGTAACATTGGCTGATTCACGCGCAAACAGTCGAGGTGAAGTCAGCACAGCAAGCAGTGGCATATGAGGAATTCTTTTTTGGTGTGAGTATTTGTTTTATTAAAATACAGCAAACTCCAAAGGGAAAAGTAGAGGGAGGAGCAGAAAATTGTGCTGTTACCTTTTAAATTTTTAAAATGCATTTCTATTTTTTTTAATACAATGCATACACAGGAGCGTTGGAAAAACTAATGTTTAGATTATGCATTTTATTTAAAAGCTTACATATTACGTCATTTAACTATACTAAGTTGAGACGAAGTATTGTATTCAACCAAAAAATTGCATATTGAGATTTCATTTTCTTTTTCAAATTCTGTTTTTTTTCTACCTGTTTTATGATATTTAGGTCATTTTTTCTCTTCTTTTTTTTCTTTTTTTTTCTTTTCATATCGCTCCAGGACATAAAAAGAGTTTGAATTAGCGCTATTTACACCTCCTGTCACCTACCATGTTGTTGCTTTCTGTTCAGTGACGTCTATTCAACCACGCTTTTTGGAGATGCATGTTTATTTTTATAATTTTTTGTATTTTATTTTTATTTATTTATTTTGTTATTTTACGTCCTCCAACGTTAAGTAATATCGAATGATGAATGAAATGGATGAAATGATGCTCAAACGTGCCCAGGGTCCATGGAGCTTAGAGCTACCCGACGCTCGTCTTTATGGATAAGGGAAAATCCTGGAAAAACCCTTATCCAGATAACTCACTCTGGCCGAGATTCGAACTCGGGACCTCTTGAACGTGAGGCAGACACGCTACCATCTACGCAACCGAGGCGGGCGATGCATGTTTAGATGCACTAGAAAAGTTACTGTTGCAAGGAGTGACACAGACATTGACACATTTTCTTCTACTGGTCAGTTAGGAGTGGAATGCTGGATTGGCCACTAATGGTCATTAATAACGGGGTTTACAATTAAAATTTGCACGTACCTATTCCTACTACAGTGCCTTCGTTACACTGCCGGTCGTGGTTCACATGAATGCGTGCTCCGGGTGCTATCTGTTACACGGTCGTATTCGTTCTAAAACTTTACTTACACGCGAGTAATAGCAACATACACTATAATGGCTACTAATCTTAGTTTAGTTGATCTGCAACTTAAGGGAGTCTGCATTAAGGACTTCCTATCATCTTTTTATGAAAATGTTATTCATACGTATAACTTCTTCTTGAGCAATTTTCACGAATGTTGTTATTATACTGGCTTTAAGTTCACATATTGTGTGGAGATTGTTCCTATAAACCTTCGTTTAAATTTTCTGTATCGTCTCAAAAGCTCAATGTTGAAGCGTGATATTTTCGACGCGCAGTTTATTGAACTAATAACAAGGAAAGAACAGAAAGAGTAACAAATGTCCTAAATAAACGTTTACATTTCAGATGTGCAATGAAGAAAATCTAGTATTTAATGTTCGAACTGAGTGAAGAAATTGACGGTGTACGAATAAGAACAGCCTTGAACGGGTCATCCATGTTATTGTCTGTGCATGTTTAGTTTGTATTGTCGCTAGCGCTGCCGTCCATGTGCTGAAAGTTGTTGTAGCCGAAACACACCTACGCAGGCTCGCAGGAATTCATAACTGCACACAGTAACGGGTCAAAAGAGATTACAAAAAACCAAAACGAAGCTGCAATTTGAGATGTTTAAACAGCTCTAACAGTAACGGGAGCTCTTCTTGTTCGTTTTACTATAGTAATATGCCTATAAGAATCAGACTGAATGAATCTGAAGATCTTCTAATTATAGCATACTAAACGAAGAATGCAATTTGGATATGGTAGGATTTTGTTTTCTCCTGCAGCATTCATTCCTATTGTGGCAGATTGTATTATACTTAAAATATCCAGATCTGTAACCGGCTACTTCATGTCTTCCTGACTGAAGTTTTAAGTTTGGATGACGACGGTGGGTTCATTTCAAGTTCATACTTCTCTTTGGCTAACAATTATTATGGTCTTGCTTACTTCCACTGCACGCACACTATCTAGGACTTCAGCAGCAGTGCCCACCTCGGTAGCATAGATGGCAATGTGTCTGCCTCACGTTCGAAAGATCCCGAGTTCGAATCTGGTCTCGGTGATACGATTTTTCTGGGGTTTTCCCTTATCCTGAAAAATAAATGTCACGTAACTCTAAGCTCCATGGTCCCTGTGCTCACTTGAGCATCATTTCACTCATTTCATTCATCATTCGATATTATCTAACGTTGGAGAACGCAAATTAACTAAGGAATATAAAAAATTAAGCAACAGAAATTAGACCCTCGAAGTAAGCATTTCTTTACGGAGAAATTACTTCACATGTTTGTCCTCTTATTAGAATATCTCTTCAAAAAACACTTGTAAATTTTTCCAGTAAACCTTAGTTTGTCTCTTTGATTTACATTAATTTCAAACGACCTCAAATGTGTTTAACGCAGACATGTATACCCACACGTGGTAGAAGTAGTAGTAGTAGTAGTAGTAGTAGTAGTAGTAGTAGTAGTAGTAGTAGTAGTAGTAGTAGTAGTAGTAGTAGTAGTAGTAGTAGTAGTAGTAGTAGTAGTAGTAGTAGTAGTAGTAGTAGTAGTAGTAGTAAAACTGAATTTTTATTCCTAAATGCCACTGCAACACCGATACTCACATTCAAATTGATGCATCAGGTTTTTATAGTCGAGTGCTAAACGGCATGCCGAAGTTTTAGGTAGTTTACAATATTTGCCACTCTTGAATGCTATTAGAATCTCCTAGGTATTTGTGCTCATTTGTCAAATCTTTAAAGAACTGGTCGCTATACGAGGGCTTTAAAATTCCCTTTTCTTTGCATGGCCAAGAATTAAACAGTGAATATAACAACTTCCAAATCCAGAAGAGTATACTTAAGGTATGAAAAATTCTATAAAAATAAAAAGGAGGATCCACAAAATGGTTCACTCCAATGAGTGGTATATTTGACATAAATTGTATGATTTAAGAGGCTTTACACATTTTGTGTATTACGATTTCATCCCTGTCTTAAGTTTCCATGAATAGTCATCCAGAATGAAGAGAATCTCTGAGAATATTCTCAGAAAATTCGATATGCGCACCTATTCATTTGTTTTACCATGAAAACATGTGATATGTATGGTATTTTAATCAGAATCATTAGAGCCAGTTTGGTAAAAGTCGACATTTCCGAAAAATGATCGATATAAAGGGTAGACTGTGGTGAGGGATATTCTTGAAAATCTTCATTTTGCATCCTTGGAAGTCGTTGAACTTAGAGACAAAGTTTGATATTAAACAAACTTTTTGGTTTTTGAGTTATATTGTTCAAAAACACACACCAGACAGACAACCATATTTTTTCCCTAAAGATATTTTTTCCCTTAAGGTCTTGTATTCGGGAAACCTCAAACATTTTCAGGGAAAATTTAGTGTCGAACTCTGAGGGTGAAAAGGAATACCTTCTCCACCTACTTTGTGCGTGGTAGACAAAGAAAACATGAATGACAATTACCAATAGAGAAAAGTGCAAGTAAAGGAAAATTCAGGACAAAAAACAAGGAATATGTCCGAAATGGTTTGCTCGAATTTAAAAATATGAACTCAATTGAATGTTTCAAGGCGTTGTACTTCTTTAGTACAGTAGAATTTTGTCTATTGCTTATGGTTTAACATTTCGTAAAAGACACGACACTGAGAACGTTACCAGAAATTTACAATTAAATTTTATTTCACATAAATACTAAGATTTTGACGACTGACGTTGTCAACATTATACTGTTTTCCGGGCATGTAGGCCAGGGAGGGTTGTTTTCTTCAATATTTCGTCGAAAACTGCGTATTTCCGGTGAAACCGTGCTATTCTAAATTTTGCTCGGCTATTGTTTACACCCTGTAGATAGTAGTGAAAGCATAATTAAGTAGTTAGGTAAGAATGAAAGAAGCTTCCCAAAGTGGTATGGACCGAGACGAGGTTGCAATACCATTTTTCAACTTGGTAAGTTAAATATAAAATTTTCTACAAAAATGGAAACAGATGCAACTGGCTGCACACCACTGAACCCAGTAGGGGAAACAATTAACATACCAGCGTTGGAGGGGGTAGTGAAGTAGGGGCCACAGAAATATGTTGAAGGAGAAAGAGAAATCCTCCCCTACTACAGCTTGACGGAACGCTGAAGTTCTTGTGTGAAAATTGAGCAGAGGTAACTTCTGTGTCAAAAAAGACGTTCTTTAGGATCTGATGAAATCCTATAAATTATATTTTCCGGCTTTATCATTATACATTGGAGTTTCCGGTTTTATCATTATAGGCTCAAGACTTATAAGCAGATTCTTACAAATTTGACATAACCCTTTCTACCCACTCTTCCACAAATTATTCTTACAAAACTTATTATTCTGCTTCTTTTTAAAAGAGAGAAGCTTTCGTTACATGTTTACACATTTCATGGTACTTATAAGATTACAGTAAGCTAACGTGTTAGTCAAGTCTTTTAAAAGCAGTTCACTAATGATGGTTTTGCAATTCCACTCCTTTTGCATGAACAGCATGAGAAAAAACAGAGTGGTCAGAGATTTAAGAAAATTATAAATTATTTTAAATTGGAAACAATATCAAAACATATCCTGCAAATGGTTAGGTAGCTGCAAAAAATATTATACGCTTTAAAAAGTTCTAATCAATTTTTGACAATAGATTTTTTCTATCTCTTACTGCTTACCAGTTATGTACATACCTATATAAAAATATTTAGAAGGAAGGCTGCGTACAGACTCTTCCAGAAAATTCAATATACATCTACATTTTACTTGTTATGCATAGATCTTAAATATACGATAATTGCAACAAAATTGCTTTGGGTATATTGAAAATGACAAAAATAATTTTTGAGCAGAATGTTTGTGTAGAGGGATTCGGTTGATAACACTGGGGAACAAAAAAAAATTATTTTCATATACCCGAAACAAAATAGGCAAATTCTTATGTAAACTGATATGCTGATTCCAAAAATCCCCCTCAAAATGCTGTATCACGTAACGTTTTTTAGGTATTCATAATTTTTTATGAAAACTTACAGAAATGCGATGTGATAACTCATATTTGATTAATTGAAAATAATAGGTATTTTATTGCCAAATAACATTGAAAATAATAATTATTATTTATTATTATTATTACAATAAATAAACACAAGATAATGATGAAAACCACATACCTGAATTATCTCAGAAGTGTTTCACTGTTGATTTTTTTTTTTTTTTTTTTTGTATTGACATGTACTCTCCCGTATGAGGAACCAACAATAGTCTCCCAACATGGCTGAATCCCAGCGACCCTGGTAAGGTCTTTCCATCTCAGAAATGTCCTGGTGAAAACGCTCACCTTGCTCATCACTTACAGCTCCTAGGTTTGTAGGGAAACTAATCAAGGTGAGAGTACAAAAAGTGGATTTTAAGTGACATACGGCAACCCATTTCTTTGTAGCTCCTAAATAGTTCTGAGACCATAGTTTCATAATTTTCTTTTTTTATTATTGCCCAGGAAGCCTTCCACCACTGATTTAAATGATTTCCATGCTGCCAGTTCAACACGTTTAAGCTTTGATTCAAAAAACACTGTCTTTAAGAAGTAGTCTTATTTGAGGACCGACAAATATACCTTCCTTCAATTTAGATTCACTTATTTAGGGAAAGATACTTCTTAAATACTCAAATGCACTTTCACTTTTGTCCAAACCTTTAACAAAATTCTTCATTAAGCCGAGCTTTATGTGAAGTGGGGGGAGAAGAACTTTGTGTGGGTCTACTAGAGGCACATACTTAACACTGCTTGCTCCAGGGATATAGTCTTCCCTTTTCCCCCACTCTTTCACTATAAAATGCTTGTCAGTTGCCCTACTGTCCTATGAGCACAAAAAAACAGCAATATTTTGTGAAACCTCCCTGCAATCCCGTTAGCAATGCAACTACCTTGAGGTCACTACAAATTTCCCAGCCATGGTTTTGATAACTAATAGCATCTAAACTGATGGACATGGAATCATATGTCTTCTTCATTCCTATGGCATGAAATAAAGGAATTGAAGGTAGTAAATTGCCATTATGAAGCAACATTGTCTTTAAGCTGTATTTAGAAGAGTCAATAAAGAGGCGCCAATCTTCGACACAGTGCTCTGTACCCAATTCCTTCATTAAAACATTAACATTAACACAGAAACACATGTTGTCTTTCGTTGTGAAATATTGTGAATACTGTTTATGTCGAGATCGGTAAAATGTTATTTTAGTCTCTTTTGCCAAGAAATTCCACTCCTGTAGCCTGGAACCCAGTAATTCTGACTCCTTTTTACCTAGTTTCAAATCACGAATAAGATCGCTTAGTTCTTCTTGAGAAACAAAATGTCTTTCTTCATTTCGTTCACATTGATATGCAGCGTCTTGGGATATTGAGGGTTCATGTCATCTACATCATGATTTGAACTTGATCCATCATATTCTTCAACCCATGCTTTCGGAGGATCAGGCACCGGAAGATCTTCACTATGAGGAACAGGTCTTATTGCTGATGGAGCACTTGGATATTTGACTCGACTTATTTTTTCTAGAGAGACCTGTAAAATTTGTATTACAAAAATAGCAGTCATTTAAATGGTTAGATTGTTCTCTCCACACCATAGGCACAGCAAAAGGCATAAATTTGCGTTTACCGTTTAGCCATTGATTAAGACCAGTTTTTCACGATATGCAGCAAACATGGGGAGAAAAATCCTTATCTTGATCACCAAGGGCACAACCAAAGTATAATGAATATGCTGTTTTAGTAATACATGCACTTTTTTTCGTTGTGATTTAGGGGTGAATTGTCCACTCACATAACAAAAGTTATTTGGATAATTAGTACATTTCATATCTAACCTTTTATTAGCACTGCGAATAACTTTCACAGCTGAATATGAACTGAAAGAAAAATCCAACACAGATAAAAACCAGACCACCCACAGGAGCACTCAAGCTAACACATCTGTTTATTTACTCAGGAGGAGAGAAGCGTGATAAAGGGGTGTTATCTGTGAACCTAAGGGCTCAAGATAGGAATCTTTGCCATTAGAGAAAACAAAATAAGATGTATTTAGGTCTTCATGATAAGTTATGAAATCCTGCATCAGTAGTTTATGTCAACTTAATTTATTTTGAGTTGGGCACACCCATGTAAATGCAATTTTTATAGTAGACTCTAAAATTAATTTTACTGATAAATCTTACATGATGGAAAATTTGTTCTAGTTATTTCGAATAGTATTAATATTCTTTACAGGAATAAAAATATTATTTAATAATAAAATGGCTATTATTTTAAATTAAGTCAATATAAGTTGGTATCATACCTCATTTCTGTAATGTTATATAAAATAATAAGAATAAGTATATCTCAAAAACGATACGTGATACAGCATTTTCAGAGGCATTTTTGGAATCAGCGAGTCATTTTGCATAAGAATTAGCCTATTTTGTTTCGGGTACAAAAAAACGTGTTCCCTAGTGTAATCTTTTCGGCCCTGTTCTTGGAACGCCCTGAACTTTAATTCCAATTTGGGTATTTAACCAACTTTCAGGATTAATGCTGTTCACAGACGGATAGACCAACACACACACGCACGCACGCACACATACACACACATTTTTCTAATACTCTTTTTTGACAATCGAAAAATCTCTATAGTGTATTTCATGGGAAATGCCAATCTCAAATTTTTGGATGGAATACAAAACTTTCTTCACTTCTAGCCATATGAAAGAAATAGAGAAAGAACCTGATGTGTTGTATTCACCTGATCGTCCCTATTCTTGAACAAACTATTTTTACAAATCTTACACATTCCTCTCTGTATTCCATATTAATCTAGATGCAAACATTTTTGCAAAAATTATTCTATTGCTAATCATCCTGTAGGAGCAAGAGATACAATAGCCTCTAAGCGATAGTCAAACCTTTTACTGGTGGTCACTATGTGATAATTTTGAAATAACCTATTCTTTGTATACCCAGGAAACAAAACACTGAATAATTACTTCCCAACCTAGTATAAGTACTGGAAAATGCAGACGAATAGAAAGGAAAACCTCCAATATGCTAATTCCGCAAAAAATATGTTTCACAAAACTCGTGTGTTTAATGAGCTCTATAATTTGTGTACAGTAACATATAGTCCCACATCTATTACTCTTCATCAGTTATGCAAAGATCATCCAGAATGATGTGTGCTTCTGAGGACCATCCCAGAAAATTCAAGATATATATTTCATTTGCCATGATAACAGCTTATCATAAGATATTTTAATGAAAATTGTTAGAGATAATTTCGAGAAAATAAAAATTTTCGGAATATGTACTAATTTAAGCGTAGTCTGGGATGGGGGAGTTTTCATGAAAAACTTCTTGTCCTATCACTGTAAAGTGCTGAACTTAAATACCGAATTTGTTATTTAACTATCTCTTTATTTTCAGTTATGCTGTTCATACACACACACACATACACACACACATACACACACTGCCCTTATCTTTAAAACATTTATTTTTAGATTCAGGACGGACGAAAATATGGTATTTCAGTGAACAAATATCGAATTTAAATAATATTTGACCTCAGTGCAGCTAATATGGTGAGCAAATCCCCGTAAATCCCTAATTATCGGATTCTAATTCCTGTGTCTTTGACTCACAAGTGAACCAATAAATAAATTAGCATTTAAAATACAGACAGTAAGATTAGGGGAAAGAAAAAACACAATGTTACGTCGTTTCGAACCTAGCCTTTGCATCGCCATATTCCAGCCAGCTAATCCATTCCCCACAGCGGTCACGTACTTTTTCTTGTTCTTTAGGAAAGCATTGGTTTATCATCTTGCTAGTATTAAAGGCATGAAAAGGCGTCGTTTATTAAAGCTTTTCGCAACTTCTTTCTGCTCATTCAGGGCTGTAAGTATTAATGCTGGGTGCGTATAGTTTGGCTTTTATGCCAAAAGTGTCAAAGCTTTCACATTAGATTTTAAACTACGGGTTGCATAGATCACAAAAAATAGGGGCAGCTGACTCAACTCATTATATATATTGTGACTTTGTGGGTTCGTAGAATTAAAAGTCCAATTTGCCGAAATTCTAAATGTTCTTTATTTCCGTAAAAAGACACTGTTCAATTCTCTCGCAACAACATTATATCACCTACACATTACAATCTACCAAGGTCGATGACAATAACAATCAGCTCTCGTTACACAGCATTTGTTCACAGCTGTTTACTGTTTACTTACAACTCTCTGCTGTTCTACGCTTACCTCTCCCGCGACTGTTTTACAACTTGCAACTCGCCTCTTGGCCAATCGTCGCCTCTATAAATACTTCACTGATAATTTCTAGATTATTCGGAAATAAACCGGAACCCGAACAGTCTCTGTCAGTCAAGAAGTAACTAGAAATTTCCATTTATCTCAGTTTGTTTGTTTCAGCAGAACTTTATCTGCATGTTATCTTCGTCTGCTGGCTCTTGGTTTCACACTGCCCACCTATCAGTTTCTTTTGTGTAAACAAGCCGCGCGATCGTAGATACGGGTTCACGAAACTGCTCCCTCCTTAGGGCTGGTCGTCCCGAACAGCATCATCGTAGCGGGCCAGACGATCCAGGTGTACCACCACCTTCCCTCGGGGCACCTTCTGGATGCGGTAGACCACGTCGTTGATCCTCTTCACCACCCTGTATGGTCCTTGCCACGGCTGTTGAAGTTTGTCGATTGTTCGGCTTGCTCGCAGGTGTCCTCCTGAAGTACCGGCGCGCACTTCCCCCAAGACCTCCGGGACGTTACTTCGGGGAAGTACAAACTGTTGTCTTTGCGTCTTCCATTTGGGCGATTCCCATACCCGGAACAGCAGCTCATCTCTGATCTTCAATGAGTCCCAATGGGCCCAGTACGACTTGTATGTGGTGCTCCTTGGTGCGATGTCCTCCCAGGTCGGTCTGGTCCCTGCCTCCACTTTCCCCAAGGGTGGTCCCAAGTCTGCGTCTGCCAGCTGCTCCCTCCTCAGGCCTGCGCTATCCCAGCCATCCGCAGGCACTGCCGTGACTACCCGGACTGCTGTGGCTCGCTGCTTCTCTTCCACTCTTGTGCATTGGCCGCACTCCTCTGGGCAGGGTCTTCGGGACACGGCGTCTGCGTTACGGTGATTCTTCCCTCTACGATGTTCAGAGGCGAAGTCGTTCTCCTGCAGCCTCTAACCCAACGTGCTGTATGGCCTTCCAGGTTTCTAAAGCTCAGTAGCCAGGTTAGGGCGGAGTGGGCAGTCGAAAGGTGGAATGGCTGACCGTACAGGTACTTATGGAAGTGCTCCAAGTCCTTTACTACCACCAATAACTCTCGCCGGGTGACGCAGTAGTTCTTCTCTGTCTCGGCTGAAGACGCGCTAGTATCGTCTCAGCAGTTCTCGAACCTTCTCGAGCTGCTCTGCGGTCAGGTGATCGGCCGCCCTCTCCAGTAAGCCTTCCAGCCGGCACCCCAGGTGCTACGTTGGCACCGGCTCCTTTGTCTTGTCGATTGCTGTCACGATTACCACGGGCTCGCACGTCCCCATCTCCGTTCCGGCCTGGACGTCGTGATCGATGTCCGCTAGGTTAAGCAGCCTCATTGGCACCTCTCGGCACGGCAACAATGTTCTTCATTCGCTGTCGTTCCAGTCGCGTCGTCACCACCACCTCCTTTCTCGCGGGGACCCACGTCTTCCTTGAATAGGACTCTGCAGATTCCAAGTCGTTCTTCGGGTTGCCGGAGTATGACCTCTTCTCAATTGAGCCGCAGGACCTTCCTGCCGTCGTCGACCGTCGTCTCGTGGCTCTTGAGGGCATCCAGTTCCAGTATCACCTCCTCAGCCACCTCCGCGACGAACACCCTCTGACGTACGGCACTCCGACCCAAGGTCAACTGCAGCAGGGCCTCCCTCTCCACGGGCAAGGTGACGCCCGATGCCGTCACAAGCTGGTATGATCAGCTTGGTTTCCTCGACGGCAAAACCGTGGCCACGTCAGGTCTGATGATGGTCACGGCTGCCTCGATGTCTACGAGTACCCGGCACGGCTTCCCTCTGACCCAACTGTCCTCGATGAGGCTGCCATCTACACGTTGGCTGACGGCGCGCAGTGTCACTCGAGGGGATGGTGGTGATGGCACCGACGTGCTCCTCGCCACGCCGGTTCTTAATCGTTCGTCCGGCTGCTCTTTCTGGTGTCGGTCATCTTCGCGGTCATCGTCACGCCCAAGTTGCTATTTGCAGCTTTCGTCTTCGTTGTTAATTCGGTTTTCATTTCTTCCATCTTCTCGGTGATGTTGTCGTCCCGCTTCCTGACACCAATTGTGACTTTGTGGGTTCGTAGAATTAAAAGTCCAATTCTAAATGTTCTTTATTTCCGTAAAAAACACTTTTCAATTCTCAGGTAACAACATTACATCACATATACTCACCACAATCTACCAAGGTCGATGACAATAACAATCAGCTCTCGTTACACAGCATTTGTGCACAGCTGTTTACTTACAACTCTCTGCTGTTCTCCGCTTACATCTCCCGCGACTGTTTTACAACTTGCAACTCGCCTCTTGGCCAATCGTCGCCTCTTTAAATACTTCACTGATAATTTCTAGATTATTCGAAAATAAACCAGAACCCGAACAGTCTTTATCAGTCAAGAAGTAACCAGAAATTTCCGTTTATCTCAGTTTGTTTGTTTCGGCAGAACTTTATCTGTATGTTATCTTCGTCTGCTGGCTCTTGCTTTTCACACTGCCCGCCTATCAGTTCCTTTTGTGTAAACAAGCCGCGCGATCGTAGATACGGGTTTGCGACAATATATAAGTTCAGTCAGCAGCGCCTTATTCTTTTGGAAGGTGGGCCACCCATCAAACGGCATTTCCACCTTAGACTAGCGTTGCGCTTACTAAAATGTATTGCTTGACGTTGTTAGAGAGAGGAATGCGCAAAATTCAAAGGAATAGCGGTTTAAGGGGCAGAACGTAGGGTAAGGGCGCCAAATTTCAGATACCATTTTTATTTTTGGGCATTCTACATGCTATAGTACCTCAATAGACACGACATTCTGTGACAACGTTCTTTATTCATATTAGCTTACAGTCCCCTAGTCAAAAATGTCTTATAAAGTAAGTTCACTTAAGGCATAATGAAAACCATTACAGAGCATTTGGATTAGGTCGCAAATATGGTGCCTAATTTCCGATACTTTTGTGGAGTGCGATAAACCAGTTGAGAGTGTCTTTTCATAAAATCCCTGAATTTTTTTTTTCAGCCATAGCGCTACTCGAATCAGATGGGTGCTTTACATTGTTGATCATAGCTAGCTGGAATGCCATTCGTCTAAAGTCTTTCTAAGTCCAAAATAGTAATCATCCATAAGCGTACAGTAAGCTGCCACTTCGGTTTCCAGCTTCTCACTCAGCACTTCCAGCATTCTTCTCCGATGTTTATAGTCAACAAACTGTCAATATCGTTCTGTTTGTTGTTTGCGTAATTCTCTAGTGTGGAGCGAGGTACGCAATACCATTTGGAAGCTTTTCAAAATCCCATTTTCTTCTCCTTGACGGCCTTTACTGCTTCGCTCATTGCTTCTTGTGACCAACTCCTTCTGCGCCCTGGTGCCAGTGTGTGTGTGTGTGTGTGTGTGTGTGTGTGTGTGTGTGTGTGTGTGTGTGTGTGTGTGTGTGTGTGTGTGTGTGTGTGTGTGTGTGTGTGTGTGTGTGTGAACAAAAAGTCTTTTAGATCGGTAAAATATTATTCATTAGTAATTTAGGATATCCGAAATTACGACAACCTGTGGTTTCCGAAATTAAGAATTTCGCCATATTGGGTAAATAACAGCTTGGATTAAACAATATATAAGTAATTTAAGTTAATTGGTGGAAATTAATCATTTCTTCACACTAGCCATACACAGGCTAAGGTTTTGTAAGGATAGAGTCAACATGAACAATTCAGTGCCATGGCCGGGATTTGAACCACGGATCTCCTGGTTTCCCTCCAGTCGCTCTAACCTACTGAGCTATCATGGCCAACGTGCCGGTGAAGCGAGGGATTTAAGTACTTACGATATTAAGTCGCCACAAACGGTGTGTCTCGGATACGATAGCCCTTAGTGGTTTACCGGGAATATATGAGTCAACTGGAGAATTTAATGTCAGGACAGCACGTTGGCCATGGTAGCTCAATGGGTTAGAGCGACTGGACGGAAACCAGGAGATCCGTGGTTCAAATCCCGGCCATGGCATTGAATTTTTCATGTTGACTCTATCCAAATATATAAGTAATTTCAAATGTTAATGTATATAAGAAAACTATCATATACTAACATATTACAGGCAGTAATTACGTAATTTAGGACCATACTTTAAGCTGAAGAAAATGCTCTGAAAAATGGTCTGCAAACACTCTGATCGTGAACAAAACAACTAAGGAATGCTACTTCACCGCAACTAACTGCATAATAGCTAACATTAAGCCATATCGGACGATAAATGAAATGGCTGAAATGATGCTCAAATGAGTCCGGGGTCCATAGAGCTTAGAGTTACCCGACATTCGCCTTTCAGGATAATGGAAAACCCCTGAAATACCCTTATCCAGGTTACTCACCCTGACCGAGACTCGAACTTGGGATCTCTTGAACCTGATGCAGACATGCTACCACCACGCTACCGAAGCGGGCGTGATCGCTGTGTTCACCTGGTACTTCCTCCTATTTTCACATGATTTCCGAGGGAGTGCAGTAGCTCACGGAGTAGAGAATCTACCATCTTTCCGAAATAGTAGCCCTTACCTTACTCCTTACCAAAGTACATATCAAAAACATACGACTCCTTTACTGAGAGCGAATTCCAGTTTCCAGCCGATTTTACAAACTTTTTATTAGAGTATACATGGCAACGTAATTCAGTAAACGCCTCGGAAAAAATTCACCTATCATATAAGTACACTAACAACGTCAGCTAAAAAGAAAATTGCGGATTCTTCTACTTAGAGCTGGAGTTGGCTGCCAAAAATTACGAAAAAATTAGAGGCACGCCTCATCTATCATGGACCCGTACAGTAAAGACGGACATAATATTAAGCAACTGTTTATTTACATTTTACGTAAACTACGTCTCATACATCTGAATTAGCATGCCTAAGAGCGTTTGACATTTAAGTAATAATATTAATACGCCCAGCAAATGGTTAATAAAGTCTTAAAAGACTAAATCAAGCACGCAAACTCGCCAGGTGGCAATGGCATAGTGCTAGGCATATAAGCCATAATACTGAACGTGAAACTTGCTTTTTAGTGAAGGCTCGAAATAGCTGAATATGATTATGACGTCAGTTGTGCCCTAACATCAGGGCACATAAATCCCTGATGGTTTAGGACATTACCTATAATTTAAATCGTTTTTGGTTTTCTGCATTTTGTAATAGAACCAGTGTAATGACTTCTGCCCTATTTCACTGGCTTCATGTGGTGTGTTATTATTATGAATCGGATCCCGTACTCTTTTAAAGAGATACGAAGTTCACGAGTCTCGCAGTATATAACTGCTGACATCAGTCCCGGGGACAACACAGAGAGAACACAATTTCGCAACGCTTAGTTTAGATTCATCACAACTACTGCTCACCACGCAAGTAGATCTGAGTTTGACATGTGTTAATAGCATTACTTTAACAACAATTATTTGACAATCTCCATTTTATAAAGCAAAAGTTTTAGGTATTATCAATAGCCATTACACAGCTTCAAGAGCTGTCTAAAAGCAGTGGAGGAGGTGTCTGCAAAAATTAACAATATACAGAATGCACTGCCTACGAAACGAGCAAAAAAATAAATTGTCCAGTATTCTACTTAAAAATACAGGATTTTCAATGTTACTTAATATAATAAACAAACTAAGTCTCGCACAAACACAAGAAAATGATTTGTACTAATCATATGCAGCCTTAACGTCATGTGACGTCGAACGAACTTTGTCCCAATATTTTCATATTATTTCAGCGAGAGGCTGAAAATTCACATTCGAAAATTTAGGAATGTACATGGTTGTTCACTGTAATTCCCGCATCGAAAGCAATGAGGAAGAAGGCATATTGTAACGCTGGTTGCATTTTGTATCCGTACCAGAGTGCACACACAGCACATCGGTATACTTGTTGACACGGATGTTTATTGATATCACGCTTGGTCTTGTATAGTACCTGTGTACATACATTGATTGCTAATGTGTTTGCAATCCGATGTCTGGCTATTATCAACGCCGAACCCTTCGTTCTCCACAGTAAGCTGTCGCACGAAACCTAATTTGTGCCAATCTTCCATTATGTATTCCACAGAGGAGTACGTGGATATGCTTTTGATCTTCGGAGAAGCAAGAATAAATATACCAGTGGCTCAGCATCTACTTCGGAAGAGATCCGAAAAGACGACAACCAACAGCAAACACCTTCCGGAATGCTGAAGGGCGTTTGCGTGTAGCAGCGTCACTTGCGAGAATGCCTCCTGTTAGACACGCAACAACACCATCGGGTATTAATCCAGCAGCAGTTTCGAACGCCATCCAGAACAATTCGCATACCAGTACACGGGCAGCTGCTCACGAGGTGAACATCGGCCAGACTTCTGTTGTGCGAATATGGAACACTAATAAGTTTCATCCTTATCGTTTACACCTACACCATGAGCTTCACGGGAGAGATTTCGAAGCTCGAAAGACCTTTTGTGAATGGTTGCTGGAGCGAGTAGTAAATGATATGGGATTCGCATCCAGGATACTGTTTTCTGAGGAATCAAGATTCCACAACAATGTAACGGTAAATAGCCACAATATACACTATTGGAGCTTTGATAATCCTCATTGGGTAAGGTGTTTAGCATTCCAAAAGCAGTGGGTTGTAAATATCTGGTGTGGAATCTTGGGAGACCACCTTGTTGAATCATTATTCTTGGAGGGGCATCTAACATGAGCACACTGCCTGCAATTCCTCCGTAATGAGCTCTCCTTATTATTAGAGAATGTGCCACTGCTGGAGCAAATGACAATTTGGTTTCAACACGATGGCGCTCCTCCGCATTGGTCGAGGATCGTCTGCAATATTTTGAATGCTGCACATCCTGGCCATTGGATAGGAAGACAAGGGAAAGTCTGCTGGCCTGCCAGGTCACCTGAACTGACACCTCTTGTCTTCTTTCTCTGGTGTTATTTTAAAGAGCGCGTTTATGCAGAGGAGCTGGACAATCCAGAAACCCTTCGCCAGCGTATTACAGTGGCGTGTAAATCTGTTCAACCCGCCATGCTTCATCGAGTCAGAGGCTCCATTCAACAGCGTGTCCAGGCGTGCATTACCCAATAAAGTCATCAGTTCGAGTACTTGCTTCGTTAGAGGAGTCGTGTTCCAGGAATAGAAAAAGGGTCATTCCAGCGTCCAGAACATACCAATTTGAAACAACATTTTAAGTCTGTACATTAACTTCCATGTTAAACTCTGATACTTTAATGTCCTTGTTTTCTATGTTCAAATGTGTATAAATGATCCTTATTTCAATTGCAGCTACCTATAAGTATGTTTAAACAACTACCTATTTGTAGTTCGCCAGAAAGAAATATCAAACAGTACCATAAAACATAAATAAAACAATTAAAAATAAAAATGACAGTTTTCAGAATAATAATTGTAAATTTTTTTAGTATTACTCAATAAAAAGGTTAGTGTATGTACTTATGCAGGGGATTCGAACCCCTCCACAGTAGACGGATGACATCGCTTTGCGCTCGTTTCAACTAAGCTTCCTAGTAAAATGCGAGATAAACATTGCGTTTAAGATATATTAGTCGCTGGTTCTAGTGAATATTTGCACACGCGCAAACGTCAGCTCTCCAATCACGAATATATTACAGGGGATGCGATAACATCTATATTAGTACTAATTTCATAGAGTACTTAACATCCATGTTAAATACGGGGGTAGAACCTAGTTTTCATGTTGAAGTATAAAATGTGGATTACATAAAACTCGAAAACAAGGGGCAGCTGACCCACCTGATACATAATAAACGGTTCTTCACTCGGTGCCTTCAAGCCATCTACTACTGGTGTCCCCAAGTTCCTGGCTTGGTCAAACTGAAGCTTTCCCTCCGCCCTCCCCTCAGTTTATCAATCGAAGCTTCTGGAACAATTTGAATTGTTTGCTGACGCCGCAAACGGCGTAAATGAAATGTGTAGTGTTTAACGCCCGCTGTTTCTACATACGGCACCGCAGGCGATGACACTGATGATACCTGAGATGAAGATGGAGCACCGGTGGAATGAGATGGCGGGGGAAACCGGAGATCCCGGAGAAAACCCGCCCCAGCGCCGTGTTGTCCAATAAAAATCTCACTTTGCGGTCGCCTGGGTGAGAGCCAAGCGGTCTAACCAGTGAGCCACGGCGCGGCCGCAAGCGGCGTAGAAGGTGATTTGCCCTCAACACTCACATTATGCAAGTCCCATACTACCTAAGCCATGACATCACTTGTTGGCGCCAGCAAGGCATGTTACGCATGAACCCGCCATGTGGCAGTAACCCTTCTCTTATATGCAACATCAATAAATCTAATA
Organism: Mantis religiosa; assembly: GCA_030765055.1. NCBI lineage: Eukaryota > Metazoa > Arthropoda > Insecta > Mantodea > Mantidae > Mantis > Mantis religiosa. Next base: position 197,795,014 of record CM060948.1, on the reverse strand, counting down.
AAAAAAACTATATGCTACATCTCCTCGGCCTCTCAAAAAGCGACGACCTCGTCAACATAGGTACTCCTGTGTAATTACATTGTGACTACATATACAAAATGAGACAAAAATACACTTGAAATATTAAGAAAAAAAAGTATAACAAAGCGTCTGTGTGAGTTATGAACAAAGCTATATATGAGTTCCCAAGCCCGAAATATTCTATTAAAACAAATTATAGTAGGGAAAGATAATGTTTTTGTTTGTCTGTTTTCCCTTCTTCACTCTTTCTTTAAAAAAAGTATATAAGTAGTAAACCTTTCCCCCTCCCTCCATAGTACACTATACTTTTTCACTTGACACTATTAGGTCTGTGTATAAGCGTGATGGCAGAGATGGTGTATAAATGTCACAACACAACTGGCAGTCTGGTGACTTCTCCTTTATTAGAAGTATTTCTTTACTGGTTACCGACGAAGGTCTTGTAGATGTGTTTGGAGGACCGACGTAACCTTTCGGTCTCCTCCCGACGCAAAACTAGGGACAAACCTTTTGTCCAGAAAGTATGTAACCAGTCGACGAATGGCATCCAGGAGATATACAGACTGCTGTCAGCTGGGCCAGCCACCAGGGGAGGGGCAGGTGTTACAGCAAACTTCAGTCAGGCATGTAGGCAATCCATAGAGTTATAAAGGCAGGGACCCCAAATAGTGCATGAATTAGCATAAATCTACAACAGTTTATAAATCATATATGAGATACATCAAATTTGAACAAATGAAAATAAGTGGTCACAATAACAGAATTAATACAAAATACAATTAGTATAAGAGGATGAATATACAATGAGAAGCAGCTTACAATAAGAGAAAGAAAAAACAGAAGCTACAATAAACAATGACATACAATACAAGTGATACATGAAACTGTACAATGTTGATAAATTTTTCTTAAACATTAATAATACATGTATTAATATTAACAAACCTTATATCTAATGTTTGCAAGCAAAATAACCTAATTGGTGGCCACCAAGACTCTAGAGTCATGAATAGAACAATACAACTGCAAAAAATATTCTGGGGATCCCCACAAACTAAACAAGACAACTACAGTGCCAACTATAAATGCCCCAAACTATTCACATGCGAAGTATCATGCACCAAAGTCCACTGCAACTACAAATTATATCACACTACAATAATATATGGGCCCCTACTGCGCTTAACATCAAAACTAAGAACAGAAAGTATATCAAACTGTACAACCAAAGAAAATACATGAAAGGTGGGGACAAAACAGGGGTAATCAGGGAAAGCAGGTATCCTCAGATCCCAAAGAATTTGCAACGTCTTTAACTTCTCCTGTCACGTGACACTAACAGATGGCCATTACAAAATGTCACAAATCTGCAAAACAGAATATCATAAGATTGCATACTTAATAACTTTACAAGACCAAAATACAAAACATCACTCATCAGTAAGAACATAACAGCAAACATACTTATATAAATGAACACACGTAAAACATAGAACATGTTAAACACTACGATAGGCACATATCAGCAACTCTATCGAGATAACCAAGCTTGCACATATACATAACACCAATAATAGTAATGTTGATTGCAAATTAAATTTAGCCAATACTTTTAATCAGTAAATAGAAACATAATCTACAATACCAATACAATTAGTATATTTTCCTTTATCAGTTGTAAAAGAACTTAATAAATCACATGTCTTACACTATTTATTCAATCCCTGTAATATAACAAAATGGACACCTAACTCAAAGTATTACTACAAAGAATGAGACATCAAATGAAAATTAGGGAATAGTTGTTGATAGATTGATGAAAGTACAAGAGACACCATGTTAACGAATTCAACTATTACTTTCAAGCCTTTTGGCACATTATGCAGAATTACTAAGTGGACGTAAAAAACAGCAAAGTTGAAGCCAGCACTAGCTAGAAATTCCTATTTCTAACTAGGGGCGGGTATAAGTCCTACCATGCTAGGACTAAACATAAGAATCATAACCATAACGCAGCCCATAGGCTGACCATACATAGCCCACCTCGGTAGCGTAGATGGTAGCATGTCTGCCTCACGTTCAAGAGGTCCCGAGCTCGAATCTCGGTCAGGGTGAGTTACCTGGATAAGGGTTTTTCCAGGGTTTTCCCTTATCCTTACAGACAAATGTCGGGTAGCTCTAAGCTTCATGGACCCTGGACACATTTGAGCATCATTTCAACCCTTTCTTTCACCGTCCGATATGACTTAACGTTGGAGGACCTAAAATTACAACAACAAAAAATGACCATACATAATCCAGAAAATGCATTTAGTTTGCTTGTTTTCACATATACCTACATTTCCGCAACCACCACACTTAGGTCACATAACCATAGTAAATCATCAAAATCTGCATACAGTAAAACCTAGGTCTATATGACCAATCATGTATGTTTGTGAAGCCATAACACCGCAATATATAAGTAGTTGTCGATATAAAGGCATACCACTGAAATTTCATGAAATTCAGATCTAAAAGAAACACATTCAAACAGTGGATCATCTATTCATAGAGGAAAATAGAGTCATTAATAAAGAAAAAATATAGGTTAAGTTCGTGCAATGTATACCAACTGCTTTCAATGTAATTCTGCTGAAAAGAAAGAAAAGAAAAAAACATTCATAACAGTTAATTGGTGGAAATTAACCATTTCTTCACACTAGCCGTACATAGGCTAAGGTTTTGTTTGGATAGAGTCAACATGAAAAATTCAATGCCATGGCCGGGAATTGAACCACGGATCTCCTGGTTTCCGTCCAGTCGCTCTAACCCATTGAGCTACCATGGCTAACGTGCCGTCTTCACATTAAATTCTCCAGTTGACTCATATATTCCTGGTAAACCACTAGGAGCTCTCGTCTCCGATATACACCGTTTGTGGCGACCTACTATCGTATGTACTTACGATATATTCCTGGTAAACCACTAGGGGCTCTCGTCTCCGATATACACCGTTCGTGGCGACCTACTATCGTATGTACTTACGATATATTCCTGGTAAACCACTAGGAGCTCTCGTCTCCGATATACACCGTTTGTGGCGACCTACTATCGTATGTACTTACGATATATTCCTGGTAAACCACTAGGGGCTCTCGTCTCCGATATACACCGTTTGTGGCGACCTACTATCGTATGTACTTACGATATATTCCTGGTAAACCACTAGGGGCTCTCGTCTCCGATATACACCGTTTGTGGCGACCTACTATCGTATGTACTTACGATATATTCCTGGTAAACCACTAGGGGCTCTCGTCTCCGATATACACCGTTCGTGGCGACCTACTATCGTATGTACTTACGATATATTCCTGGTAAACCACTAGGGGCTCTCGTCTCCGATATACACCGTTTGTGACGACCTACTATCGTATGTACTTACGATATATTCCTGGTAAACCACTAGGGGCTCTCGTCTCCGATATACACCGTTTGTGGCGACCTACTATCGTATGTACTTACGATATATTCCTGGTAAACCACTAGGGGCTCTCGTCTCCGATATACACCGTTTGTGGCGACCTACTATCGTATGTACTTACGATATATTCCTGGTAAACCACTAGGGGCTCTCGTCTCCGATATACACCGTTCGTGGCGACCTACTATCGCATGTACTTACGATATATTCCTGGTAAACCACTAGGGGCTCTCGTCTCCGATATACACCGTTTGTGGCGACCTACTATCGTATGTACTTACGATATATTCCTGGTAAACCACTAGGGGCTCTCGTCTCCGATATACACCGTTTGTGGCGACCTACTATCGCATGTACTTACGATATATTCCTGGTAAACCACTAGGAGCTCTCGTCTCCGATATACACCGTTTGTGGCGACCTACTATCGCATGTACTTACGATATATTCCTGGTAAACCACTAGGGGCTCTCGTCTCCGATATACACCGTTTGTGGCGACCTACTATCGCATGTACTTACGATATATTCCTGGTAAACCACTAGGAGCTCTCGTCTCCGATATACACCGTTTGTGACGACCAACTATCGTATGTACTTACGATATATTCCTGGTAAACAACTAGGGGCTCTCGTCTCCGAGATACACCGTTTGTGGCGACCTACTATCGTATGTACTTACGATATATTCCTGGTAAACCACTAGGGACTCTCGTCTCCGAGATACACCGTTTGTGGCGAACTACTATCGTATGTACTTACGATATATTCCTGGTAAACCACTAGGGGCTCTCGTCTCCGATATACACCGTTTGTGGCGACCTACTATCGTATGTATTTACGATATATTCCTGGTAAACCACTAGGTGCTCTCGTCTCCGATATACACCGTTCGTGGCGACCTACTATCGCATGTACTTACGATATATTCCTGGTAAACCACTAGGGGCTCTCGTCTCCGATATACACCGTTCGTGGCGACCTACTATCGCATGTACTTACGATATATTCCTGGTAAACCACTAGGTGCTCTCGTCTCCGATATACACCGTTCGTGGCGACCTACTATCGCATGTACTTACGATATATTCCTGGTAAACCACTAGGTGCTCTCGTCTCCGATATACACCGTTTGTGGCGACCTACTATCGCATGTACTTACGATATATTCCTGGTAAACCACTAGGTGCTCTCGTCTCCGATATACACCGTTCGTGGCGACCTACTATCGTATGTACTTACGATATATTCCTGGTAAACCACTAGGTGCTCTCGTCTCCGATATACACCGTTCTTGGCGACCTACTATCGTATGTACTTACGATATATTCCTGGTAAACCACTAGGGGCTCTCGTCTCCGAGATACACCGTTTGTGGCGACCTACTATCGTATGTACTTACGATATATTCCTGGTAAACCACTAGGGACTCTCGTCTCCGAGATACACCGTTTGTGGCGACCTACTATCGTATGTACTTACGATATGCTCCTGGTAAACCACTAGGGGCTCTCGTCTCCGATATACACCGTTTGTGGCGACCTACTATCGTATGTACTTACGATATATTCCTGGTAAACCACTAGGGGCTCTCGTCTCCGATATACACCGTTTGTGACGACCTACTATCGTATGTACTTACGATATATTCTTGGTAAACCACTAGGAGCTCTCGTCTCCGATATACACCGTTCGTGGCGACCTACTATCGTATGTACTTACGATATATTCCTGGTAAACCACTAGGAGCTCTCGTCTCCGATATACACCGTTTGTGACGACCTACTATCGTATGTACTTACGATATATTCCTGGTAAACCACTAGGAGCTCTCGTCTCCGATATACACCGTTCGTGGCGACCTACTATCGTATGTACTTACGATATATTCCTGGTAAACCACTAGGAGCTCTCGTCTCCGATATACACCGTTTGTGACGACCTACTATCGTATGTACTTACGATATATTCCTGGTAAACCACTAGGAGCTCTCGTCTCCGATATACACCGTTTGTGACGACCTACTATCGTATGTACTTACGATATATTCCTGGTAAACCACTAGGAGCTCTCGTCTCCGATATACACCGTTTGTGGCGACCTACTATCGTATGTACTTACGATATGCTCCTGGTAAACCACTAGGGGCTCTCGTCTCCGATATACACCGTTTGTGGCGACCTACTATCGTATGTACTTACGATATATTCCTGGTAAACCACTAGGAGCTCTCGTCTCCGATATACACCGTTTGTGACGACCTACTATCGTATGTACTTACGATATATTCCTGGTAAACCACTAGGGGCTCTCGTCTCCGATATACACCGTTTGTGGCGACCTACTATCGCATGTACTTACGATATGCTCCTGGTAAACCACTAGGGGCTCTCGTCTCCGATATACACCGTTTGTGGCGACCTACTATCGCATGTACTTACGATATGCTCCTGGTAAACCACTAGGGGCTCTCGTCTCCGATATACACCGTTTGTGGCGACCTACTATCGCATGTACTTACGATATGTTCCTGGTAAAACACTAGGGGCTCTCGTCTCCGATATACACCGTTTGTGGCGACCTACCATCCTATGTACTTACGATATATTCCTGGTAAACCACTAGGGGCTCTCGTCTCCGATATACACCGTTTGTGGCGACCTACTATCGCATGTACTTACGATATGCTCCTGGTAAACCACTAGGGCCCTCGTCTCCGATATACACCGTTTGTGGCGACCTACTATCCTATGTACTTACGATATATTCCTGGTAAACCACTAGGAGCTCTCGTCTCCGATATACACCGTTTGGGACGACTTACTATCGTAAGTACTACATACTACATACTATCGTACTTACGATGTACTTACGATAATATGTAGTAAGTCGCCACAAACGGTGTATCTCGGAGACGAGAGTCCCTAGTGGTTTACCAGGAATATATGAGTCAACTGGAGAATTGTAGCGATATCTGGTCGTATTGTTTCTCCAGATTAATCAGCCACACTGTCGGTCGAAATATGTAGCGGTATTTCTTCGCTGCAGCACAATTCTTTCCCATGTGTTCAGTTTGTGCGGCTCAGTTTTTCAGGTCACTAATTGTATCTCTGAATTGAATTTTATTAAATAAGAGTCATGAGATCTGTTTTCAGGTGTGGATTTTTAGTGAGAGAAATAAAATTTTATATGACTCCGATTTCGTAATATATTATTTAATTGTATAATCTGGATTACATTTTACTCGAAATTTCTTTCTTAATCAATCAGTGTAGGTTACCTCCAACACATCGATAAATCCTTATTTTCAACTATAATATAATTTCTGTTAATTATTTAAAATTCCTCACTTTTGCACATCCACTCATCACTATTACGAATACGGAATAACTCTTTTTGACGATTATTGATTTTCCGATACAATCGTCATGAAACAAGATTACAGAATATATATATATATATATATATATAAAGAGTATTGATTTTCCGTAACTATCGCTACTCCTATATTAATTTTCTGATTGGCCGATTTACCTACTGCTACGTCATCACAATACGTAATGCAATTATTACTACGACCAATCACAAAATTAAACATATATTTTTTATATTGTCATTATATGGGCCACTAATAATCATATCAGAAAAACTGGATATTCATATAAAAGGTTCTAACTAAAATATATCGTTAAAAAATTTAATGACAGAATGGCACGTTGGCCATGGTAGCTCAATGGGTTAGAGCGACTGGACGGAAACCAGGAGATTCGTGATTCAAATCCGGGCCATGACATTGAATTTTTCATGTTGACTCTATCCAAACATTCAAAACAGACTTATTGTTGCAATACACACATCCATCAAAAGAAAAAGAACTACTACACATGTCAAAACTATAACACTACATAAATTCACCAACAATTAAATTTTCACAGTATGAATATAAGCTTCCACCAATCACCCACACGCTCCACCATTTATGTCATGGCTCTCCTCAACTACTTCACTTTAGCATCTTAAATTACTAAAGAAACGCACACACACACACACACACACACACACACACACACACACACACACACACACACACACACACACGAGGAGCGACATTAAGGGACGTACATATACTCGCTAAGCATGCATGATTTTACTAAGAGGATTCCGGGACTTCAGAAATTGTGAAAAGGGGGAGCTAACTACCTTTACGCATACAGAACTGCCTAAATCATTATCAATAATGTATTTATGAAACAATAATAGAGTACCTTTACATAATCCTAGTGCCATATCATCGGACCTTAGAGATGACACAAACGGGTCTTCACTCGGTGCATTCAAGCTATCTACTACTGGTGTCCCTAAGCTCCTGGCTTGGTCAAACTAAAGCTTCCCTTGCGCCCTGCCCTCAACTTACCAATAGAAGCTTCTGGAACAATTTGAACTTTTTGCTGACGCCGCAAACGGCGTAGAAGGTCATTTCCCCTCAACACTCACATTATGCAAGTCCCATACTACCTAAGGCATGACATCACTTACAATATATATATATATATATATATAGAGAGAGAGAGAGAGAGAGAGAGAGAGAGAGAGAGAGAGAGAGAGAGAGAGAGAGAGAGAGAGAGAGAGAGAGAGAGAGAGAGAGAGGTTACCCAGTATCTGACGTAAGCTTTTTTTTCATAATCGCTTTGGAAATGGGTGCAGTCAATATTAAAACCTATTTTGAACACACGTTTTGCATTGAATGATTAGGGCCAGACGAAAAAAATGCAATACCATAGCCGGATTTTGAACCACCGATCTCCCAATCTCCGTCCGGCTGCTCTTAACCATTGAGCTAGCATGGCCAAACTGCCGACATGACATTAAAAGATTCTCCAAATGACTCGTGTGTTGCAGACATAGAGTTATTGTGCTATTAAAACGTTGTTTCAAATTGGTATGTTCTGGACGCTGGAATGACCCTTTTTCTATTCCTGGAACACGACTCCTCTAACGAAGCAAGTACTCGAACTGATGACTTTATTAGGTAATGCACGCCTGGACACGCTGTTGAATGGAGCCTCTGACTCGATGAAGCATGGCGGCTTGAACAGATCTACACGCCACTGTAATACGCTGGCGAAGGGTTTCTGGATTGTCCAGCTCCTCTGCATAAACGCCTTCTTTTAAATAGCACCAGAGGGAGAAGTCAAGGGGTGTCAGCTCAGGTGACCTGGAAGGCCAGCAGACTTTCCCTTGTCTTCCTATCCAATGGCCAGGATGTGCAGCATTCAATAGATTGCAGACGATCCTCTACCAATGCGGAGGAGCGCCATCGCGTTGAAACCAAACTGTTATGAGCTCCATCAGTGGCACATTCTCTAATAATATGGCGAGCTTATTACGCAGGTATTCCAGATAGCGTGCTCCTGTTAGATGCCCCTCGAAGAACAACGGTTAACCTAGGTAGTCTGCCAAGATTCTACACCAGATATTTACACCCTAATACTCTTGAAATGCTGCTTCCCTTACGCAATGAGGATTATCAACACTGCAATAGTGTATATTGTGGCGATTTAGAGTTGCATTGTTGTGGAATCCCGATTCGTCAGCCAACAGTATCCTGGATGCGAATCCCACATCATTTACTACTCGTTCCAGCATTCATTCACAAAAGATCCCTCAAGCTTCGATCTCTCTCCCGTGATGTGCATGGTGTAGGTGTTAACGATAAGGATAAAACTTATTAGTGTTCCATATTTGCACTACAGAAGTCTGGCCGATGTTCACCTTCTGAACAACTGCCTGTGTGCTAGTATGCGAATTGTTCTGGATGGCGTTCGAAATTGCTGCTGGATTAATACCCGATGTTACTGTTGCGTGTCTAACAGAAGGCATTCTCGCAAGTGACGCTGCTACACGCAAACGCCTTTCAGCATTCCGGAAGGTGTTTGCTGTTGATTGTCGTCTTTTCGGATATTTCTTCCGAAGTAGATGCTGAGCCGCTGGTGTATTTACTCTTGCTTCTCCGAAGATCAAAAGCATATCCACGTACTCGTCTGTCGAATACATAATGCAAGATTGACACAAATTAGGATTCGTGCGACAGCTTACTGTGGAGAACTAAGGGTTCGGTATTCATAATAAACCCAGTGCCATTACAGGGAGCCAGTACATAATGCCAGTACATGGGGCATAAATCATTATACCGGTTCTATTACACAATGCAGACAACTAAGAACTATTTTGATTATAGATAATATCCTAAAAGCTCAGGGACATTATAATTAGCTTATTGTAAACTCGTTTCTAAGTTTTGATGAACATAAAAATGATTTCCAATGCTGAGACTTGAACCTACTTCATTGGGGGTGTGGCGTGGGTACACGAGAGAGGTTATAATCCTATTCAGCTATTTCGAAACTTGGCCGAAAACACGTTCCGCGTTCGGTAGTACGACTTGTATGCCTGGAGATATGCCATTGCCACCTCCCATGTTTTGGTGCTTTATTTAGCTTTCTAAGACAGTTTTAATAATTTCTGAGCGTTTTAATGTTATTTTTAAATGGCAAGCGCTCTTATGCAGATTAATTGAGATGCACGAGACTTAGTTTACGCAAAAATGTAAATAAACCGTTGTTTAATACTATGTCCGTTTTGACTCTATGGGTCCAGGACGTGTCTCTAATTTTTTGCTAATTTTTAACCACCAACCCCTACTCTAAGTACAAGAATCCGCAATTTTCTTTTTAGCTGACGTTGTTAGTGTACTCATATGATAGGTGAATTTTTTCCGAGGCGTTTACTGAATTACGTTGCTATGTATACTCTAATAAAAAGTTTGTAAAATCGGCTGGAAACTGGAATTCGCTCTCAGTAAAGGAGTCGTATGTTTTGTAGATGTACTTTAACGAAGAGTACGTTCTTTCCCTTAAACCGCTATTCCTCTGAATTTTACACATTCCTGTATCTATGATAGTCAAGAACTGCATTTTAGTAGGCGCAAAACTGGACTAAGGTGCACATGTCGTTTGATGGGTGGCCAACTTCCAGAATATAAGGCGTGGCTAACTCACCTGGTGTAAACAAGTGCACATATAATTTGAAGTAGGAGTTTTTTTTAATTGTAACTGTAAAATAGTTTAATAAATCGTCAATTTGTGTTATGGAGCTTCCTTTACTAGGTAAAGTTTCAAAGCAGCATTGACTTTAAGCCCTCTACATGAAGTTGAGCAGAAATTAATTTAAGGTACCTACAATGAACGACTTTAATATAATTATGATGGTAACATATATTATACTTAAGGTTCTCGTATAAACAGTGTTAAGTGTTACATTCACATCGCCTTGTCTAGACTCTATTGTTTGTTAAGGCGTATACAAATTATTCAGAAGATTTTTCTATTTCATTTTAATAAAGATGAACATTACAAGAAATTGCTACGCTACCGATATATTTCGTTATAAATACAATCAACAGTGGTATTTAAATATTTAGAACCTGGATACTATATACAGGCCTTGAAATTCCATATTCCTTCCGTGCAACTGCGAGAACAAGATGAAAATTAACGGAACTTTAAAGTAATGACAAAAGGATTGAATATCTCAACTATAAATAACGAAAATCTCGGAAATAGCTTGTTTGAAATAAAGTATGATTTTAAAGAGGTGTAGTTCATGTAAGCAGTACGTTTTCGTCTGTCAGTTATCACACACCAGTTATAGAACATTATAAAATAAGACCTGAAGCTTTCCTGGCGACGAATGCGCTCACTTTCTTCTCGGGCAGCCCGCCAGGTGAAAAGATGATTAGATATCAACGTTTCGGGAGAGTGCATCTCTCCCATCATCAGGATATTTATAAAATGTTAGAACCTCAAATGAAATACTGGATATACCACCACTATAAACAAAGACAAAACACTATCATTACTGAACAAAAGACTGTTTTCAGTAAATTAAATGCCAGGTCAGGAGATGGCGTGAGTATAGAAAATTGTGTCAAAGAAACGTAACTACTTAACTTGATTATCAAGCTGTATTGATCTTTGCTTCTTAATTCGTCGGATTTCCATTTCTAAGGCCGGATTCCAAGAGGAGCTGAACTGAAATCCAGCATCACGATTAAGCGTACTCCTTTCAGAGGAAATCGCCAAAGCCTCCTTAATTCTCCGCTCCCAGTAACTATTGCATATTGCCAAGATGGTCGTCTACCGAAAGTTGGCTCTATGGTCGTTATCAAAACAATGCTCTGCCAGCCCAGACTTCTCAGGTTGCATTAAACGAATGCTCCGTTCATGTTCGATTATTCTAGTAGCGATGGTCCTTCCGGTTTGTCCTATATACGGTGTCCCACATTCACAGGGAATGCGGTACACTCCCGGAACTTGTGTTTGTGTTTCACTGGTCTCAACAGATGTTTAATCTTCGGAGGTGACTTTTGGATGGTCCTGATGTTGTATTTGGCGAGAATTCTGCTGATTGTGCCGGATAGATTGCCGGTAAACGGGATGCAGGCTGTAGCGGTAGGCTCATCTGACGCTTCTGTATTACAGGTTTCCCTTTCCTAGCTTTGGTGATCGAGGCTTCAACGTCATATTCGGAGTAGCCATTTTGACGGAAAGTGAGTCTCAGGTGTTGTAATTCTTGTTTTAAGTGACTGGGATCAGAGATAGACCAAGCTCTGTGGGCCAGTGTATTATTGTGTAATTTAATTTACTGAAAACTGTCTTTTGTTCAGTAATGCGACTTTCGATAGTGTTTTGTCTTTGTTTATAGTTGTATTATATCCAGTATTTCATTTGTCGTATAACATTTTATAAATATCCTGATGCTGGGAGAGATGTACACTCCCTAAACGTTGATGTCTTATCATCTTTTCACCTGGCGGGCTGCCCGAGAAGAAAGTGAGCGATTATACAATATTCTTTCATAAGCAAAGGACTTCACATGCTATTTCCAGAAAATCCCACATAAATATATTTTTATTTTGCATGGAAATACCTTTAATATCTATATGGTATTTATAGACAAATCGTTAGACATTTTTTGAGAAAATCAAACATTTCAAAACATGTTTTTTGTTAAGCGAATTTTGGTGCAACAGATTTTCTTTAAATTATTCTTATTCCAGTTTTGGAAGATACTGAACTTAAATACCTACCAGGTTTTGTATTCAGCCGTATTTTCGTTTTTGAGTTCATGTACTTTAGAGGAAATCTTTATAGAATTTTTGGAGTGAAAACCTTTATAATGCCTATCTTTGTATTACTTGATATATAGAGAGAAAGTAAACTTAACTCAATTAAAAGCTATAAAAATAAGGCTTTATCATCAAGCGTTAGTCAGATATGTTAATATTTAGGGAGGAAATTGAGTATTAGGAATATTTAAATCACTGCGCGGGTTTCTTTCCCAGCAAAGGCAGCGAATAGTTGTAGAGATTCGCTAAAACGACATAACCAAAGTGAGTAATCCAGATACAACACAGATTCGCCAACTTGAAATATGTGCGCCGGATTTCTGTTCTTGACAGAACTCCACTTCCGAGATTTATGTTTCCTGGCCGCCACCGGCAGACAGAGTCGATGAGTTGTTTTCCAGAACGGAAGCAAACTTAGGCCATTTGATTAACTGGCGATTCCGCTCAATAAAGTGTCTGTCAGAAGTTGACATCAAGAAGAGGAGTATACAGGCCTGTTTGTTTCATTAAATGTCCTAATTCTTAGTTATCAAGGTTTCTAAACGCTAATCCGACTGCACTGCAGGTGAAATTTTAACCTTGGTTCCTTTTTGTGAAACAGTAGAATATAATAGTACCAGTAGCAGTAAAATAATAATAATAATAATAATAATAATAATAATAATAATAATAATAATAATAATAATAATAATAATAATAATAATAATAATAATAATAATAATAATAATAATAATAATAATAATAATAATAATAATAATAATAATAATAATAATAATAATAATAATAATAATAATAATAATAATAATAATAATAATAATAATAATAATAATAATAATAATAATAATAATAAGAATAAATAATAATAATAATCATCATCATCATAATAATAATAATAATAATAATAATAATAATAATAATAATAATAATAATAATAATAATAATAATAATAATAATAATAATAATAATAATAATAATAATAATAATAATAATAATAATAATAATAATAATAATAATAATAATAATAATAATAATAATAATAATAATAATAATAATAATAATAATAATAATAATAATAATAATAATAATAATAATAATAATAATAATAATAATAATAATAATAATAATAATAATAATAATAATAATAATAATAATAATAATAATAATAATAATAATAATAATAATAATAATAATAATAATAATAATAATAATAATAATAATAATAATAATAATAATAATAATAATAATAATAATAATAATAATAATAATAATAATAATAATAATAATAATAATAATAATAATAATAATAATAATAATAATAATAATAATAATAATAATAATAATAATAATAATAATAATAATAATAATAATAATAATAATAATAATAATAATAATAATAATAATAATAATAATAATAATAATAATAATAATAATAATAATAATAATAATAATAATAATAATAATAATAATAATAATAATAATAATAATAATAATAATAATAATAATAATAATAATAATAATAATAATAATAATAATAATAATAATAATAATAATAATAATAATAATAATAATAATAATAATAATAATAATAATAATAATAATAATAATAATAATAATAATAATAATAATAATAATAATAATAATAATAATAATAATAATAATAATAATAATAATAATAATAATAATAATAATAATAATAATAATAATAATAATAATAATAATAATAATAATAATAATAATAATAATAATAATAATAATAATAATAATAATAATAATAATAATAATAATAATAATAATAATAATAATAATAATAATAATAATAATAATAATAATAATAATAATAATAATAATAATAATAATAATAATAATAATAATAATAATAATAATAATAATAATAATAATAATAATAATAATAATAATAATAATAATAATAATAATAATAATAATAATAATAATAATAATAATAATAATAATAATAATAATAATAATAATAATAATAATAATAATAATAATAATAATAATAATAATAATAATAATAATAATAATAATAATAATAATAATAATAATAATAATAATAATAATAATAATAATAATAATAATAATAATAATAATAATAATAATAATAATAATTTACTATTTACTTTGTGCTATGCATCTAAGATACAGAACCAAAAACTGAAGTTGAAAGGTATATAAGTAAATTGAACACTTAGTTTACTAATGTTTCAAACGATCTTATTAAAGCATCAACTTTATATAACTTTGAAGTGATCTCTAAATGATGATTCGTGATTAAATATAGTTGTCTTGCTCAAACGTTTTTCTAAATATATAAATAGAACGGTATACATAGAAGAGTTAAATGTACTATACTACAAGCCTTCATAGTGTGGAGATAGTTTGCCTGCCTCACATTCAAGCAGCGCCGATTTAGAATCTTGGATAGAGTAAGCCGCCCGAATAATGCTTTCTTCGGGCTTTCGCTTATCCTGAAATGACTAACGTCTGGTAACACTAACGCATGGGCACTGTTGCTGGAGACAACCATAGTTACGCCAATAAGTTATTCATCTTAAATGAGAGGCTGTTTTGGAGGCATTGTAAATCACGTTTTACTGTGTTGGTGTAAGATGGCATATTATATAAAGAAAAATGTGCACAAATGTACATACAGCAATTTCGTTCACAATTTCTAGTAGGACTTGAAGTTGAATTTAATACCTAAGGAGGTATTAAATTTACCAAACCAAAATAGCTAAGAAACTTCATTACAAAAGTAATAGAGAAACTCTCCCATTGATTATTCTGAAACAATAAAGACGCGTTTTATTGTGTAATCCTCTCTATATGGCCAAGTAATTAAATGCTTTGATTGCACATAAAATAACTTTGGCTTATTACATGGATTGACGTTCTTATATATATAGTGCATGTCATTGGCAACAAAATATACAATGCAATCTAATTTAATCAAATCTGTATAATTTTAATGAATACAATTTTAAATGAAGGCCACGCCGTGGCTCAGTGGTTAGACCGCTTGGCTCTCACCAAGGCGGCCCGGGTTCGATCCTAGGCCACCGCAAAGGGAGATTTGTGGTGGACAACACGGCGTTGGGGCGGGTTTTCTCCGAGACCTCCGGTTTCCTCCGCCATCTCATTCCACCGGTGTTCCATCTTCATCTCATGTATCATCGGTGTCACCGCCTGCGGTGCCGTATGTAGTAAAAGCGGGCGTTAAACATTATACACATTTTAAATGAACTCATTAATGGTATTTCCAAACACAACAATAAAATTTCAATTGAAATTGTGTACAATGGAAATAACGTAATAGATAATGTTATGAATACCATTAGTTGTATAGGTCAATGAACTAAGCATCTGCTGGACCTAGTCCTGAAATGCATTAAAAGGAATCATATCTCTCAAAAGGCGCGGCAAGAAGCTTAACAATACTTGGAAGGATGCTAGAATTAGTTGTGTTATTTTATTGTTAAGCTTTGGTATTCATACGATAAAAATATTGCCTTTAAGCATATCTTGATTTAATGAGGAGTCACAAATTGCAGAAATCTTAAGTGGTGTCTTCGCATATATTTCGGAGCGATAAACGAATGTCGTAGATTTATCTTTATAGCATTTTGAAGCCCCTTCCTGTCTATGCACTATATAAGCGGCCATTGTAACCATCAAAGCCTTGGGTTATCTGAAGGAAACTGACTCAGTACGCAGCTTTAAGTGGTTTGCAGAACGCGATTTCGATCCACGAAACTTGATTTAAGGTATGCAGATTATTAATTATTATTTTCACCTGCAAATTATTTTGCATGAGCAATATTTAATTAATTGTGGTAACAGTTTTTATATAAAATATGTGTACATTTTTTACACCATGTGAAGCATAGCTTTGGGAAGTTCGCTAGAGGTGCTTAATTGAATCCAGTTCGGAGTATTGATATTTCATGCATATGTAAAGTGCGTGTGCGTACGCGCGTGGGTTAAAGTCGCGTAAACATTACCAATTAATGCTGAAAAAGTATAAGTAATTGAAAATATTGAAAATAAAAGAAAGTAAAACAATTATTATATACTTAGGAATCACATATTCGAATTCTGACTCAGTTATAAAACTGTTTTCGTTCCTAAGTGTATTTGTGGTAACCATGAATAAAAAACAATTAGTTCTCCTTAAAAGAGTGAGACATATTTAATTGTATATTCAGTTCCACCATTAATTATTATTCCCCGTCTTGCGTTTCAAAATGTTTACTAATTTTATTAAAAGCAAATTATAATATGGAGTAGGTGCCAGTTCACATCAGGATTGTAAAAGGTAACAGAGTAATCTGAATTTAAAAGCATTTTGTATCTTAAGAATACCCATTTATGAAATGTCAAAATGCACAATTTGAGATAGATATTTATACATGTGTGATCTTAAAACAACACTTACGCAAAAAATGTACAACTGTACACTTACTGTGTACAGTAAGCCCGCCAGAGATAATATATATTTTTTAATATTTTGAAAATGTACCTAACTAAGCAGGACTTTTTAAACTATAATATTTTATAATTCAGCTATTTTATAAATACTACAGAATACTGTAAGGCTGAATACTTAATATTCCAAGTAATTTGTACGAAAAACAATTTTAAATATCAAACATTTGGATTAGACGTGTAGATACGCAGTGCGAATATTATAGATTACTAAAGGCACTGTTCAGCGTGACAACAAAAGACATCACTAGAGACTTCTGCTCTGTTGCTTATAAGGATGCACTTAAAATATAGTGGATTTATATCGAGGAGTAGCTACATCCTGCGACAGAATTTGAAAATGAGAATACGTTGACAAATGAAAACCGATGTTCAAAAACCAATTAGAACACACACGCCTTTGTTCCCTTCTCTCTCTCTCTCTCCCTCCCTCTCTTTGTTGTTTTAACACAATGAAGCTGAAGCTTCCCTTAAATAGTTATGAAATTTGTTTCTCCAAGTTCACAAACTGATATTCCAAAGCTAGTTTCCGAGTATTGGCTGGTTTTATTTCAATACGAATTATAACTTACCTCACTTATTTTGTATCCAATTTGTGTATGTTGTAAACTTAACGGATTAAATAAAGAATTACGTATTTGAAAGTGTTTTCTATGTTAAGCTTTCAGGAAAATTATGTTAGCTACAAATATATAATTTTTGGAATAAGTAATGGAAGTGGGATTAAGAAAAGATTTTCGTAAGTGTTCTGGCGACTTTAGTTAGCAAATATACTTCAAGATTTTGCAATATGCATATAAGTATTAATCCATATAAATATAATAGGATGTGTTATATTCACATATTCTCAGTCCATTCCTAAAAAAAAGTTATTTTAAAAAAAGGTAAGTCTTCCATATACTTCATTTACAAAGGAAATGAATTTACACGGTTTGAAAATAATTTTACTTTATTGTAGACAGAATTATAATACAAGAATACAGTAAGATTGTTCCCATGTGGTAGCTCAGATATTCCGTTCTCTTTGCAAGACCGAGGGGAAAAAAGGCGTATAGCAACTTCACATTTGAGCATGTTAGACATTACCATTTGAAAACTAAAACCAATAACTCGGAAATGGTTAAAGTATAGTTATCCTGCATACATTCTATAATTTAAGGAGATCTACATTTCCTGTGCAGTAAGGTTTCGTCCACATCTTACGATTACCATTTATTTTACAGTAATTCAGAATAAAGAAAACTTCAGACATTTTTGAATATATGCATTAATTTTCCGCATTAAAATATCTGAATCGTATAATATTTCATCCAAAATTGTTGTCTCAGCTGGAGGAAATCAATGCTTTCGAAAAATGTCCATGTAAAGGGTCACTTAGTGTCAGTGAATTTTCTTCAAAATCTCCAGGTGGAGATTGATAATTTGGCAGGTGGATAACTCTAACAGTACGCTTGATATTTTAGCGTTTTATCATTTGTGATTTACGCTATTCACAGACACACACACACACACACACACACACACACACACACACACACACACACACACACACACACACACACACACACACACACACACACACACACTCACACACACACACTTTATTTCTGTGACTACTTTTTTACTCAGAAATTATGGAAACTTGACATCGAAAGTTTTGGTTGGAATGCAATACTTTTCCGCTTACTGTAAATACGTGGTAAAGGAAGTGATATATCTACCTACAATTAATGTTTTAGTGTGTCTCTTTCACTTTCCTTTGCGTGTATAATTACTGACATGTCATAACATTTGTAGATGCCCTAAAAATCCTAGATAACAGCAAAAGTTGGCAAATGTTTTAGTCTTTATTCCCTCATCTGATTATTTATTCAAATATTAAACTGAAATCTTCAAAATTATACATATTAATGTAAATTGTAATGCACATTTTACATCAAACCAACCCTTTTATCTTAGAAATGCATATACTAGGATTGGATGGTACTACAGAAGGGATTAGACACGTAGATTAATCTTGGTCGATTATGCCTATCCCACCAAGTGGGACACCCCCGAGAGAAAGGATGAGGCGAGAGGAGACAGAGGACGGCCATCCCAAGGAGTCAGAACAGTGCAGAGGACAGGGTCCCTACAGTTTGCTTAGATAGAAACTTCAGGACAACGGAAGTCAGGACAACTGACACGCTCCCCTACTGTTGGACGCCAACGAGCCCAGCAGACAAGCCCCAAAGGTCCCTGGCAGCAGTCCAGAGCCCCAAAGGTCCCTGGCAGCAGTCCAGAGCCCCAAAGGTCCCTGGCAGCGGTCCAGAGTCCCAAAGGTCCTTGGCAGGCGGTCCCGAGCTCCAAAGTTCCCTGGCAGGCGGTCCAGAGTCCCAAAGGTCCTTGGCAGGCGGTCCCGAGCCCCAAAGATCCCTGGCAGTGGTCCAGAGTCACAAAGTTCCCTGGCAGGCGATCCCGAGCTCCAAAGGTTCCTGGCAGCGTTCCAGAGTCCCAAAAGTCCCTGGCAGTGGTCCAGAGCCCCAAAGGTCCCTGGCAGGCAGTCCCGAGCTCCAAAGGTCCCTGGCAGGCGGTCCAGAGCCCCAAAGGTCCCTGGCAGCAGTCCAGAGCCCAAAGGTCCCTGGCAGCGGTCCAGAGTGCCAAAGGTCCTTGGCAGACGGTCCCGAGTCCCAAAGGTCCCTGTCAGCGGTCCAGAGCCCCAAAGGTCCCTGGCAGCGGCCCAGGGTCCCAAAGGTCCTTGGCAGGCGGTCCCGAGCTCCTAAGGTCCCAGGCAGCGGTCCAGAGCCCCAAAGGTCCCTGGCAGCGGTCCAGAGTCCCAAAGGTCCCTGGCAGCGGTCCAGAGCCCCAAAGGTCCCTGGCAGCGGTCCAGAGTCCCAAAGGTCCTTGGCAGGCGGTCCCGAGTCCCAAAGGTCCCTGGCAGCGGTCCAGAGCCCCAAAGGTCCCTGGCAGCGGTCCAGAGTCCCAAAGGTCCTTGGCAGGCGGTCCCGAGCTCCTAAGAACCCTGGCAGGCGGTAAGAGCTCCAAAGGTCCCTGGCAGGCGGTAAGAGCTCCAAAGATCCTTGGCTGGCGCTCCCGAAATGGTCCCGGCAGCAGTTGCGAAGACTGGCAACCGACCTACCGGAGGAAGAAGTAGTTTTCCTCAGAGCATATCATCCTGCCATGCACCGCCGAGACACCCGCCGACACTTCTACCCTGAAAGAAACCACCAGATGAGAGATGACGTGAAATGATAATGGAGACGAAATGCAGGGACAGAAAATGCGGGGAGATGTAATTAAGTTACCCTGCACTCGTCTAGCGACTCGGGAAACACCCGAAAAAGCCCATGGATCAGATGGGTCGACCACGGGAAATCGAACCCGGGTCTCTTGAATGCGGGCAGAGAGGAAAGCGCCTGAGCCATCCCGCTCAGTATGCATACACTAAGGTGAGTTTTAAACTTACACTTAAAGCATTACATTCTCTTTCTTTTGTTTTTTCCGGGAACTAATGGAAGCTTTTCAATTTCCAGTTGCTCGTAACCTTTAAGTTCTTATATATTGTAAATTGAACAAGTAGTTCACTTAATGAAAATATTACAAGTGTTTATTATAACTGATCACTTTTAAATTAAGATAATTTGTTTTCGTCAACCTTTTTTTTTACACAGTTGGAAATAATGTATACAAAATGCTAGCAGTTTATAAGGCAATACAACTATAAAAATCCAGAAGGCTGCAGTTTTTTATAATTGATTTTCCCTACAAATGTTTTATCTTTAAGCACTAATCTCAAACTAAAGTAACATTGAGAACGATGCGACGAACTATGAGATCCAGAGACTGCTATATCAAAATGATTAATTTTGATTGAATAAACTAACAGGTAACCTAGTAACAGTTTGACATAATTTGTAATATTTCTGTGTTGTATGTTGTAAGCATGTGGTAAAACTCACGATCTGTTACATTTACAAAGATTATTACTCTATAATTTTTTCTGTTAATGAAAATAAATATCTGCAGAAATTATCGTATCGCTAATTTTCATGGAAGATGAAAGTGGGAATACAGTAAGCTTTAAGCGAGAGTCAAATCTTTTGGGAGTCGGTTGCTAAGCGATCCCTTGAAAATTTCGTTCTCTTTGCATTTCCATGAGATAAAAAGAACAAATAATACATTGAGAAGGGTATTCCTTTTTGGAAAATTCAAATAAGTAGCAAGGAAAGTCTCAGAGAGTGTTCGCTTCTTACCAAAAAAAAATATTTGATATAAATTGTTTGTTAATTAGAGCGTCTCTGGTTACCCACCCTGCAATGTTTATTAAGTTGCTCGAGCTTTCGGCCATACTTCCAGAAGAAGACCATAGAACAAGCACGGCCTAAAGCTCTAACAGCCTTATAAGTATCGCACGACTGGTAACCCGAGAAGCACTAATAATCATCGCCGTGGAAGCTTCAAATCTTACAAAAATTGTTTGAATTAAGATATCTTAATTTTAAGCAGATCGTTAGTAGACTGTTTATGGAGTGTAATTAAACATTGAGCTTCTAGTTTTAGTGAGAATTTCTTCGCATTGACGAAGCAATGGGGCACTTCCATACAAAGGAAAATAGTCCTGTGCTTTTTAAGTAAATAATTACCACCTGCAAAAAAATGTATCACTTATTTCTAACAAAAGAGTTTGCATCTACTTAAATACATTCTTGGTGGAATACTTAATAACAAATTATTCAACGATAAAAATTAATTACATGGTTTTGGAGATTAGATCTTTACTAATCAAAAATAAAAGCGTTATAATATCTAACTTGTGCCCAGTGACAGAAACCCATATAATTAAGGAAAATCTTTGGAATAAAGATATCCAAACAAATTCTGCAATTTCGCACATCAAATTAGGGTATCAACACCTGAGTACACCCAAATACTGAGCTTCCGTCGGCAAGTTAATATGATGCTTGATAGGGGGCGGATATTTAGGCACTAAAAATGTGTGAAATAGGCAGGCAAAGAGGCACTAAAATGCCCAAAATAGGCACTTAAATATGCACTAAAAATTTGCTAAGTTAAACACCTAGAGATACGTGATTTTAGTAAAATGGATCTTAAAATGCAACATAGCTAATAGTACAAATCATTATGCTGTTTTACAGTTCAATATGATTTATAATTATAATCATATTCATTATTTTTCCCTTGATTTTTAACAGAAAAATCTGACTCAACGTTTTTCTCATAAAGCAAAACACTTGTTTTCGTAGATCCACAACTTTATTGACAATCTGTGAAGGTTCCATGCCTTCATCTCCAGTAGTTTCTGAGAAAAAGGCGCAAAACTTTTGTAAAAAAAATAGCTTCTGATAAAAGCAGCTTTATATTTCCGATGTGCAACTATCAAACCACCGAAAAAAGAACTTAAATTGATAATGAGAATACAGATAACAAAATGAAAACCATCGCATCATATGCTGCAACAAATTCGCTAAACACATACTATTTTGCGGTTCCCTAGGCGAAATACTCTACATTTATTCCAAATTTCATAAATGGCTCCACAGCAAAATTAAAATACTGTCGTATAATTAAAATACATATAAATCCACTTCACTAATTGTGAACCATAATGTGCAGAAATGTGTTAAGTAATTAAATTGTCAAAAAACAAAAACGTAGGTTTGAGGGGACTTAAGGGTGAAAATTGAAATATCTGAAGCTTTTGTTAGATTTGTTTCAAATTTATACTATTTATTTGTGTGATCGATCAAGAATGGAATAATACCAAGTTTCAGCTTTCTAGTTACAGTAGTTTCTGAGGAATTAACAGTTTATGTCTAAGTTACATGCGATTTTCAAAATGTCCCACATATTGCAATTTTAAAAATTAATGCTTGGGGTATACGTTTCTGCACCCATTTTAACCTATTAATGACCTGTACCTATGTGAAATATTTTTCTTCGCCATATCAATGAAGGGTTAAAATAATCATACCTATTTAAAAAAATTTATCTTCCTAAGGGTTTTCAGTAAGAAGTAAGCATTATAATCATTTTCAATATAAATAAGAAGAACACAATAAATGTAAATGGGTACACTTAATATGCAGTTGCCCTTACAGGCATGTTTAGAATTTCATACAGATTAATACAAATCTGCATCCTGTGGAACATTTTGAAGTTAGGAAAATGTAGAAAATATGGAATCAGAGAAATCTGAAAATTACATAATAGCAGCTACGATACAGGTGTAAGGTTATTTAAGTAGTCATGTGACGTTTTCTGTAGTGCCGCTAGAAATATAACTTTATATTATTGAAGTATTTCTATGTTAATTTTAAGACGAAAAACCTAAATTTGGATTTGTGTAAGTTTTGGGCCAATTTGCACAGATGTGTCACCTTAATAGAAACGATTGTCGGAAAGATAAGAAATTCAAAAGTTCATCACATCAATCTTAATATCACTTAAAATGATGTCACGATGTGTCAGAAAAATATAAAAAACAGAACAAAAATCAATTAAATGGTAAAGCTACAAAATCCTAGTTTTTGTAATAAAAACCCTAAATGCCCCATTGTTGACTAAGAACAAATAATAAAGCCCAGCTTTTTAGTAAGCGTTTCCCGTTCATTCAAACAGAATTACAGCAATTACGGCATCGTGAAAAGAATTCTTGTACCTACATTTATAAAGGCATTTCTGTAAAATTTTACACACACCATTAGGATTTATTGATCCGCAGTTTCATTTTCAATGTTGGAAACAACGCCGGAAGTCCCCAAGCAATCGATTTCATGGTTCCTTGAGATACATATAGAAAAAAGTAAGCATGAGAAAATCACAATTTTTTCATATATAATCTTAGTCAGCGTAGCCTAGCTAATTAAGCGCTGGCCTTAAAAGTTTAAGTTGTAACCTGAACAGAGTCCCAGAGTGGTGATTTTAAGATTGGGAAAATCAAGAGCTTTGTGTCAGTAGATTTACAAACATGTAAATGAAATCTTACGGAAGTAAATTCCTGCTTACCAGCGGTACTGATTGTGACCTGTTATGGTTGTTAACAATGGACACCATCAATAATTTAATTAATAATCCCTCCCCCAAGTATTACTATTAGCTCAAGAAATAATTTACACCAGCACAAAAAATCATACTACTGCATTGAAACTATCAAAAGATAATACTTGTAACATAACTGTGAAATCCAGTACACTGAGTTTGCAAAGTTATATCTATAAGTTACAAATAAATCAATTCTAATCAGGATAAAATCATTAGAAGGGCTTGTTTAACAATTCAGACATGTTTTAAGCTAAATCTCAATGTAAAGTGCTATCATGTGATGAAGAAAGTTTTTACATTAGGCAAACTTGCGCTATACTTTGGAAAACTGGAAACATTCAGTTTCTCTTCCTTCAGCTCTCCTCAACATATTAATTTATGTTCGGCATAAAGTTGCCACAGGGGCTAATTTTACAAGGTTTTTGAAACTATGATAATATAGTATTAATACAAACATGAATGGTTAAACTCGCCTGTTTCACACAAGGCTGGCAAAAATGTGCTTTCTCATCTGTGCTGCACGATCTATCACCATTTATCCAATGTTTAAGAAGTACACTTCTGTTGCTTCTCTCTTTTGGCATATTTGCGTAGGAAACTGATCTATGTGTACACTTGAAACACTGCTTATAAAATGGGCTTTCTATTCCCCACATAAGGAGTGATCATTTGTCAATCCATTGAAATATTATTTAACTGGTCTTTGCTATTGGTCCTTGAGCGAATTCTAAGATTTTTCCACGACGACATTAGCGCATTGTGACACATCTGTAAGGCAGATACCTACCAGTGAAAACCCCTTTTTGTATATCAAATGTGCAGCAGTAAGAAATTTCTCTTCCCCGAAAACTTCACTTTGAAACCAATATATGAAAAAGTTGTTGTCACAAATAACAAGCAGAAAAAATTGGTTATAAGAGAGATTTAGGCACTAATAAGCAGAATGGGCACAAATGCATGAAATAGAAATTTATAGGCACAATAAGACTAATAAATTAGTCTAATAATTGTAGGAAAAGTGCTTATAACTTAAATGTCTACGTTTCTGAACAAAGGAATAAAATAGGCAAATAGGGCAAAATCCGCCCCCTCTTGATGACTTATAAAGTAACTGAATCCATCCGGTGCAGTAGAATTTGAAGGTATTACTTACTGTATTTATTTTTATATGGTGCTCCTGCCTGCTTCAATTGTAAAATAGAGGATCATTTGCATTGCAATGCAAATCTTAGTAGAACACTGCTCCTGAGCAAACATTGCCGGAAAGCACAAAGAATGTAATTCTCAAAAGGCATCTAAGTAGTACTGAAACAGAGGATACTCCAACACAAGAAACAGTCATTGTAAGTAGTAGATATCTGATATGACAGAATGCATCAAAATAAACATTTGTTTTAAGAGTAATTTCCAGAAAATAAATGTTGCATTCTTGCTGATTACTTGTAAATTGATGTTTCCTTAGCGCAGACAAAGGAATGAAGCCGTCTCTCTTTATAATTAGTACATTAGTTTACTGAAAAATTGATAGACACGTGATAGCTATAGAATTGCTTGCCTTTACATGACGACGAAACTTGTTTGAAACGACTTCCAGATTCAAAAGAATGAAGCACAATATCCTAAAAATGGTAACAGTAACATAAATACTATTTTACCTAACAAGATCTGGTGATTTGTTTAGTTAACATTATGAATCTCATATGCTTCACAGGCTAAACAAAATCCGTTCCGAATGAAGAGGGCTTCGCAGAATGATCCCAGGAAATTCAACTGATATGGCAGATATTCTTGGAAACCTTTGGAATACTTTTCGTTTTTGAGCTATGTTACCATACAAAACAAAGTCACACACACTCACACTTTTCTTTCTTTCAGAGAGCTTCAAAGCATTTATTTCCGGCGAAATGTCGACATTGAGCTTTTCGATGGAGTATATTATTTCCTCCACTAAGCATATATGCAGCAGATGAAGTAAAACTAAACCAGTAATAAGGGATATCTCGGAAATGTATGATGTTACCACAAAGTTACTAAAACCGGTAGTTTTTTAAAGTTAAAGAGTTCTATATTTCTTGCGTGTTACCTTTTGTCATGTACCCGTATAAAATATGATGAAACATTCTTCCCAAATGAAGAGGACTTCACACGATACACATTTTTATTTGTAAATATCTTTAAAGTATGGTACATATAGCCATGGCTCAGTTGATAGATGGTTTTGCTCAAACCAAGGCGGCCCGAGTTCGATCCCAGGTGACCGCAAAGTGAGATTTGTGGTGGACAACATGGCACTCGGACGGGTTTCCCCCGGGGCCTCTGGTTTCCCCAGCTAGCATTCCATCGATCGCTCCATTATCATCTTTCCTGTCACCGCATTTCTCTCGTACTTACTCTTTCGGCGATGGGCTGATCATTCATCCCAGAATCTCTCTGATCACAGAACCTCTGATCCTCAACCCGTTACCTACGGGCCTCGAGGTTGCGCGGCTCAGAAGGCCCTATGTTCCACTTAAAGAAAATACAGGAATTCATTCATTTGTGGTACATATAAATATATATATTACCTACATATTAGTCTTTGCGTACATTTCTTAAAGAATCAAAACTATCGAACTTTTTTCATTTACCCTGTAACCATTTCAGTATCCTACTTTGACTAACTCACTTTTGGGTGCGTTTATTTCTTGAAAATCTTCATATGGCATATTTGGAAGCTATTGCACTTAAATGTCAAGTATTTATTCAACATTTTGAATTAAGTTATTCATACATGTGCAATATGCACGACCCCATTAGACACACTCACACACACACACACACACACACACACACACACACACACACAAACACACACACACATGCGTAAGCAGATATCTCTTCTTGTGTTAAACCAGTTGCAGAACGCCTCGGGGAAATTTCAACCAAATGCACATCAGTGACGTAGGGAACTTAAGTCTGTCCCTTTTTATTTTCAGCAAAACGGAGCGAGGCGCTTGCCAGGACTAAACTAGCGAGTGTACTCCATGATATAAGAAAAAAAAACCTGTAAAGAGCGAAAATATATTATAATGTCTTCAGCTTTAGTCACAGATTCTTTATTTTCGAGAAAATAAGATCATGTTTTGGAATGACAAATAATTGAACATATTTTGTATGGCTGTCCGCATTCACCAATAGCTACTGTTTACATTCCGTTTACGATACTATTATCTAACGTTACGAGAAACCATGGCAATAAACAAATGGATGGAAACACAACGTGCTCTTGTTTCGCATGGTTTCTTTGATGGCGCTTTGCAATGCGTGGAGTCCGTAACGTCCGTAAATCATGGAGTACACTCGCTAATTTAGTCCTGGGAAGTGCCTCTCATCGCACCGCTTTGTTGTCAATCAAGACGAGCAGGCGAAATTTCAGAACGCTACTACCGTGAGTTAGTTGAAATTACCCCTTTGCGTTCTGCAACTGTTTTAACGCACGAAGGGATATCTGCTTGCGCCAAAGACGGGTCCCCTGGTGTACCTGTATAGATATGAACCAGTTTCTAAAAATCTCATTGTGCACTCACATAGCTTTCCCTACTTATTTCTGTACACAAATACTATTTTCTGCACCATACACTTTTACCCATAGTTAATCGTGGTAACGAATTGTAAAAATTGTTTAATTACATATTTTATTGTATGTCCAACGCTGATAGTCGTGTATTTGAAGAGACGGTCTCTACGTTGTTACTTTGACATTCCATTCTCTTTTCATGTCCAGAAAGCAAACAAAAAGTAATAACTTTCAAACAAATCACGTGAAATATCTATCCATAGAAACAAGGAGATCTACTTTCATGTTGCGGCTTACAGGTTGTAGAAAAGACAACCTGAGCATAGAGGACTTCTGAACACATTCCAAGAAATTTAGCACATACTTTTCATTTGCCATGGGAAGTGTGTGTGTGTGTGTGTGTGTGTGTGTGTGTGTGTGTGTGTGTGTGTGTAGTTTTATTAGAGCCCTTTTTAAATATCAAAACGTTTGAAAAATAGTTCATGTAAACAATAGCCTAGGGTGGGGAATATTTTTGAAAATCTTCTTGCGGATTGTTATTTATTAGATTTACTAAACACAATTTGGACATATTATTAGAAAGTTATAATCATTTGTAAAATAATGTATTGCGTGAATCGCAGCGGGCAGGCAATTAAGTGGTGCCTACTGTGAGCAGTACAGGCCACATAATTTGTAGGAACATTGAGTCCATGCATGGTGGAATACTCATTGATCGCAATCTTTATGATGTAAACCTTGTACCGTGGTCCCAGTGAATATATGTCTGAGATCGAAATTTGGTTCTTCCCATTGCTCTGCGTTCATTGCAGGCATTTGGTAGAAGTTTAGATCTAATTTTGGGCTTTTTTGCTCCCTCTCCGATGTGGCCCTCGTGTGCTGCGGTGCAGACCAAGTTGTTGGTTATCATCAGTTCCCTGATGAAGAAGTCCTGACTGCTAGTGCGTACACGAGTTTTTTCCGAACCATTCTTGGTAAACGAGGTACTGTTTTTATGTACCAGGCTTTCACAACTTCCAGGACATTCAGGTTCGCCTTGTCGAGTTGAGTCCATAGTGTGGAGACTGCACAGTGTGCTATAAGTGCGATCTTGTCGGATTATTGGAAGATGCTGAATATAATACTAAGTTTGTTATTGAACTGATTCTTTTGTTTTTGAGTAGTGCTACACACACACACACACACACACACACACACACACACACACACACACACACCCATTTCCCCACACACCGCATGCATACGCACACACGCACGGATACACACTTAAAACCAGCCCACACACACATAAAAACAACCCCCCCCCACACACACACACACACACACACACACACACACACACACACACACACACACAAACCTTTATTGTCGTCCTCCATTGTGTAGAGCTAATATAGTAACCTCTGGTTTCCGAAGCACATGGCGATGAATTCTTCGGGACTAAAGGGAAATAAAACCAGTGGTTACAAGTTCAAGTTTTACGGAACGTAAGAGAAAGTCAAATCGGATAAAGAGATACTGCCAGAGAAAGGTTCCATTAATTTACGTAACTTTATATTTGACACCCGTTATGGAGAAGGAGAGAAACAGATAGGTCATATTGAACTCGATCCAATGTTTAGACCATCACCTAATACTGAACAGGAGATTTACGCTATTATGAGTTCACATAAAGGTACCAAGTAGAGAAATTGGCTGATTCAGCTTACGCTGGTAAGCAGGGCATTCAACACTGGGATCATTTCTGTTCCACTATTTCATTGAGACACAATAAATCAAGTGCAGAAGTTACACTTGCAATATGTCTGTTAAATTACTATGATTACTGAGTTAATGCTGTTAAAAACTACTGCCTACCATGATCTCTGAAGTGCATGGGAATCCTGTGACAGATTTCGTTCTCATAGTATCAGTACAAGAACGCCTGAGACTTAGTTGATCCTTCGCGCAGGTCTCACAAATGTTAGCCATAACCTTTTGTGTAAAGGATATTTACTTTTCTTCTCACTAAGGTGAGGAAGTATTGCATTCCACCTAAAAATTCGATATCGAATTTATAACGGAAATACAAGTTTGAGGACGCTCTGAATCTAAAAAGGAAACACTTTTACGAAAATATTCACACTCGCGCGAGGGCATAACTCAAAAGGAAATATTCATTCAAATATCTGACTTGCTATTTGGGCATTCCAGTTTCTTTCCTCTCCTTGTTTTCGTCGCTTTACACTTCCACGATTTGCTGTTTTTTCCGTTCTGTTGTTTTACACTTATGCACAATACACACAAACACCAATGTGCAATACGGGAATCGAACCCGCGACTCTTTGCGTGGCGGAACCCAGATACATTAAAACGAAACACTGTCATGTAAATAAGAAAACGTTTACCTTATAGTGAAGCCTGGATTATCTAGATTATCCTAAATGGTAAGTTTTCCGATAAAGAATGTTCTGTATATTTTCGCTTTCATTTTAATTCCGAGCGGGAAGTAATACTAATCGCCAACAATTAGAGGATGAATACGATTCGCATAGCGATTGAATCGAAATGGAAAGAAAAGCGGTGGAACATTCAATTTCAGGACATAATGCAATCATGAGAACAAAATAAGATATCTCTATACTTGTATATTCATATCTTCATGCATCACATTTTCCACATATGAATTGCTTCTTTCCCACAATGCCCACATAGACTTCGTGGTAACATTCTCCATTTGTATGGGCTCATTTCAGCATCCTGTCACCCATTTCACTCAACGTCTGATGACTCAACGTTGGAGGCCGCCTTACCTTCCGCTGTAGTAGAGGTATTTATTTTGGCCCGTTTCCAGCAATGATTAAGAAACTATCACAGCAACAAGGAAGATTATGGGTGTAAAAAGGTCTTTATTTTCTTATTGTACAAGTTTCTGGAGCAATTTCAATGCACATGCGTTATAAATCTATCTTGAACTTAAAAAATAACAAAATGCCACAAAATAGGCACGATTTCTCACTTAGATTAAAAAAAAAAGAAACAATCATGTTATACACTGTATGTCTCAGGTAGTTAACTTCTTCGTTCACAAAGATCGTTCCATCACAACAATACACTACCATCCCCTAGGGAGCAGATTTTGAAAAACTAATCATAGTCGGCGGCCAATTCGAATCACCCGCGCTTATCTAACTTAATGTTTCCGTTAACCAAAAGTTGTCGTCCCTGATCCCCAATACCAAACCCCAGAGATGGATACAACCAAGACGTGCCGTTGGCGGGTTAGATGTCGGAATTGAATACAAACCAGCAGGAGATTGACACGTCAGAACTGGTGCGAAACACAAGTGGTGAAAAGTTTTGACAACCTTATATTAAGAAACACACTACTGGACACCAAAATTATCAGTATATTTCCCACCATTGGACTGTACATACAGAAACTAAAAATGTTCTTAGAAAATCACATCGTCTGCGCAGGGTGTGTGTGTAGTGTTTAACGCCCGCTTTTACTACATACGGCACCGCAGGCGGTTACACTGATGATACATGAGATGAAGATGGAGCACCGGTGGAATGAGATGTATGTATGTATGTATGTATGTATGTATGTATGTATGTATGTATGTATGTATGTATGTATGTATGTATGTATGTATGTATGTATGTATGTATGTATGTATGTATGTATGTATGTATGTATGTATGTATGTATGTATGTATGTATGTATGTATGTATGTATGTATGTATGTATGTATGTATGTATGTATGTATGTATGTATGTATGTATGTATGTATGTATGTATGTATGTATGTATGTATGTATGTATGTATGTATGTATGTATGTATGTATGTATGTATGTATGTATGTATGTATGTATGTATGTATGTATGTATGTATGTATGTATGTATGTATGTATGTATGTATGTATGTATGTATGTATGTATGTATGTATGTATGTATGTATGTATGTATGTATGTATGTATGTATGCATGCATGTATTTATTCACTGCAATTGGGTACTACCCGGTGGCAGAGTTAAGAATACAGATCAAATTACAAATACTAGATTTACAACAATAACACAATAAACAATACAAACATGTTATTATTTTACTTTAGTCACTTAAAACATATATAATTACTTCTCTATTTACATATCATATACCATTATAATTTAAAAGTTAAACTATAAACCATCTAGATTTTTTCTAAATTTCTTCAGCGATAGCGGACAGCCCTGAAAGACTGCTACAGGCAATTCATTCCATTCTTCAATGGTTCTATTAACAAAAGAAAATTTTCCTTCGTCGGTTCTGTATCTTCTACCCTTAATTTTATACCTATGATCGTTTCGTCCATAATAATCCGGATTATCTAACCTTACACTAACGTCCACCCATGCCTTTACACCAGCATTAGCTTTAAATAATGCTACCAACCTATGTTTTTTACGCCTAATTCTTAATTCCTCCCATTTAGTCTCATCTCCTTTTATAGGCCCAAAATACTTGCCTCTTTCTATGAATTTTATTGCCCTCTTCTGTATTTTTTCTAATGGATCGATTTGGTTAGCTCTATACGGGTCCCAGCATGCTACTCCATATTCCATAACCGGCCGCACTAAGGCCTTGTAGGCAATTTCCCTGGCGGGGGAAACCGGAGGTCCCAGAGGAAACCCGCCCCAGCGCCGTGTTGTCCACCACAAATCTCACTTTGCGGTCGCCTAGGATCGAACCCGGGCCGCCTTGGTGAGAGCCAAGCGGTCTAACCACTGAGCCACTCGTCTGCCCAGCCGTTTTCCTTGTGCTCCACTCACTCCTTCTTGTGCTTGATCACTGGATATGGGGACATGGTTTGCCGAAATGGAGACATTCGCTAGCAGCAATGCTATTAATAACACCTTGCTAAGCATGAAGAAATATATAAAGAAATTACACACTGCCACATAATTCCCAGAAGGGCATTCTTTTAAGGATATTCAGACAAATGTTCGGAGAGGAAGAACTTAAATCGACAGCAAATCTAATCAACCGAAAAAAGGGCCACAGGAAAACATGGATCCATATTAAATTGTAATAAACAAAATCCATTACATGTAGCTAAATGAATCTCGAATTGCATTTGAATTATTATCCAGTGTTATTAAACACACATCTATCCGTTGCTAATAGATAACAGTCAGTTTTCAATCTATGTAAAAATTTTGCAACCCAGAACATTTACAGTGGAAATGTAGTTACATTAAACTTGAGAAGTGTATATCATACAAATGCTGACAGAGAAATTCGCTTAATATTTCAGCATGTGCGTGACAACATATACAATGATTATCACGTGGTAGCATAAACTGAACCTTAAAAACTTGAACCGGAGAACAGTTCACTTACACGGCTATCGTTCATATGCACACAAAACAAAATGAGTCATATGTGTTCGACGAAAGAGTGGTGTTTGATACAATGAAACTAAATAGTTACATTTTAACGAATTGTGAATATAGTCTCTACCTTAATGATGACATAATTATAAACCGCCTGTAATGGACTTTAAACCAATTTTTGTTTCATTAAAATACTTAATAAATACGGAAAATACGAACGTGTATTTATGAAGCATTTTTATAGCATAAATCACCTGTGCTTCTAATGTTGTGCATTGTGCTCAGTAATTTTAGTCTTGCAGCAACAATATCGCTTCGTTGAAGCAGAAATGTTTGACCATCATTGCTTCTCCTATATCTGAACTCAAGAGGTTTCAGAATATTATACATAGAAGGTACCGAATCCGTATATTCTATTTTCTCCCTCATTAAATTAGTCAGCCTTTTGGCAGTTGGATGTCCGCCCTTGTCATATAAATCATATACATTTCTACGTAAAACACACTTTTGAAAATCGTCTGGCAGAACTCTTTATAGCTGCTCGATATTGTCCAGGATACCTATATATGAGAACTTCTCCTAATTTTGTGAACTGTTTGCCTTCTTTAACCATGTTCATCATAGAATGAGCACTCACGTGACAAGCTTGTATCATTAATTCTCGACTCTGAGTGAAATTTGTACTTCCGAAAATGTCTTTAATTGACACCTGTTTGAGAAAATAATGCATCTGAAAAATAATATTTCTAGCCTGCTTATGTGAAATCTTACGAGTTGTCTCGCAGTCACTACTGGACACACTACTACTGGACTTGATACTATTACTTACTAGCTTTTAAAAGCCCCTCTGCAGTCTTAAAAATCACCACTTTACTGAATGCAAGTTACAACATGCTTAAGCACGTGTCTGTTTTTCCTCATACACCGTTACTGATTCTTTTCTTTGTAGTCAGGTGTCTTATCCTACCCTATCTCTGAAACTAGACGTGCTACAAACATGGGATTTTTTATATATATTTGTCTAGTACTTGCTACTTCACATTATTAGCTTCATTTTTTTTCCGGAATTACTAGTTTTTTTTTTTTTTTTTTTTTTTTTTTGCAGGTTCCTCAGACTGAATTTGTTTTCTTTCTTTCTTTTTTTTTATTTTTTTTTCAATTTTTTTTTTGTTAACTTAAGCTATTTGCTTTTATTTTTGAAGAGAAAGAGGGAGGAAGGCAGGGACAAGGAGAGGGAGGAAGGGAGGGGACCGATTTATAT
This sequence comes from Mantis religiosa, assembly GCA_030765055.1. Taxonomy (NCBI): domain Eukaryota; kingdom Metazoa; phylum Arthropoda; class Insecta; order Mantodea; family Mantidae; genus Mantis; species Mantis religiosa. The sequence continues at coordinate 197,760,612 of CM060948.1, read as the reverse complement.
CTTTATTTTATTGTACCTTACTGTTTTACATGTAGGGGAATGATGTCGGAAATTGATATTATATTGCCTGTATCTCTTAAACGTGCAGTATCCACGGTTTGAAGGGTGCTATTTTCTTGAGCTGGATCATTGTCCATCTCTCTTCGCGTAAAAATCGTCTGAGCCGTGATATCGAACAATCACCCGGCGTGTCCAGTGTGTTTATCCAGGTAAATGTACCCATTATCAGCCAGAGCAGTGCACGTTGTAATGAAGGGTTCACCTTAGGAAGATTCAAATGTAATATGTCTTCATGTGAAGCATCCCATCCGGCAGGTACCCAACTATTACATTTGTCTAGCACCCAGTTCCATATACCAGCTTTTCCGGAACATACCATTACTCGATGCGGAAGTGAATCTGCTTCCGAGCAAATAGGGCATCTCGGGCAGTTAGCTATTCTGTGGCGGTACAGTTTGTCTGCCGTTGGAAGAATTTCATTGACAATTTCGTACGTCACCGCTAACCATGTGGTGTTCAGTTGCTGACAGCCAAAACATTTCCATATGCGCTGCCAGGGCAGCTGCGGATATTTTATCTGTACCTGTGGGGTGATTCTAACTGCTTGACGAAGAGAAGCATAAATGTTTTTTACTGTGCACTTATCACCATCTATTGAGTGCTCCGGGGGTAACCGCTCCAACGCGTAATACGTGTCTCGTAAAATCTCGGGTACCTTGCCTCGTTGTCCTTGTCGCCAAAAATCCATGTGCGTGCGTTGTATCATGGTGTCCACGGGATCACTCTGATTATTTAGGGCAAGCAGAAGCATTTTGATCATCAACGCTTGCGACTGGAGAGCCACCTCTATTAATTCCCAACCACCTTGCCCCTTCGGGAGACGTAGTTGAGCCCGCGCAACACGGTAGAGCTTCCCTGTCCAGATGAAATAGCCCAATATCTGTTCTATCCTCTGGGAATCCCGCTTTGTTGGTGGTAGCACATGTGCAAGGTACCAAATCCTGCTGAGCGCGAAACTGTTGCAGTATCGTATACGTTGCGGGATTTGGACAGTTACATTCAGAAAAAATATCTCTATGACGTGAGAACAAAATAATTCTGTACTTAGTATCTTTTGAGCGCGCAAAGAAATTAGCCATAGAGTTCGGCAAAGCGGGCTGCTCCGCCTGTTGAACCGTATACCACGTCACACTCTCCTCACTGGCTAGTCAATGATAGACCAACCACGCCTAGCCCCGCCTTATGTTCATACCTATTTTGCAGTTAGCTTAATTATTAACCTTTACATAGTTGTATCTTTTTCAGAGTTCCTTTTTCCTCTTCCTTTGAAATTGAACCAACATTCTTACAGCAGCTTTTAAAAAATTTACTTCGACTTTGCAAATGTATACAGAGAAATATACGTAATATAAAATGGAGCCTATAATGGACCTAAAGATACTTACATTCCGCCACAATTAATAGTTTTTGAAGCTTCTCTTTTTGGTTTTCTAGGTGTTCACACACCGTACTGATCCGCCGCCACCCTTTCGCATTGTAAGAATCCTTTAGTTTGCCTAAACATAAGTATATTTTTGAGTATTGCCTTCTTTTTCAGCAAACAAAACAAAATTACTTTTGTAAAACTTTCATTGTTTTTTATACACACCATTCTTGCTCCAGCTTGTACACCCCCACAAAGTGAGTACATGGTAGTAATTCAGTGAAAGAAGTGTATTTCTCCAGACAGTTGAAACCAAAGCATGTCTAAGTTTATTTCCTAGGCCCACATAACAACACACAGGAAGTTTTACGAACACAAGTCCAAACAGCCATTGGGTTCCACATGCCCTTCAGAGTCCCCTGAATAGTCATCGTTTGTATTGTACTCTGGGTAAGTGGCTCATCTATCCCTTAGAAACAATGTTGGTTACGCTAAACACACTTAAGGTGCTCCCTGCAAGCATAAAGAGCCGTAAGATTATCGGGTGTCTCTGTAACTGAGTGGGAAAATATCGGGAAAACCTCGTGTTCAAGTATCGGAACGCACCCTGTTCGATAATACTGTCATCGACATTTTTGAGTCATCAATGGAAGTCTGAATTTAGCCAGTCTTGAAAACCATCAGAATGTCTGTAAACTAACAGAAAGAACATTGATTATTTATTGTATTTAGTGGCACCATATATATGTAAATATATGTAAAAATATGTAAAAGCGAATTTGGGAAAAATGGTCTTTAAATATCATAAGGTATCTGTGTTCGATAATAATAATAATAATAATAATAATAATAATAATAATAATAATAATAATAATAATAATAATAATAATAATAATAATAATAATAATAATAATAATAATAATAATAATAATAATAATAATAATAATAATAATAATAATAATAATAATAATAATAATAATAATAATAATAATAATAATAATAATAATAATAATAATAATAATAATAATAATAATAATAATAATAATAATAATAATAATAATAATAATAATAATAATAATAATAATAATAATAATAATAATAATAATAATAATAATAATAATAATAATAATAATAATAATAATAATAATAATAATAATAATAATAATAATAATAATAATAATAATAATAATAATAATAATAATAATAATAATAATAATAATAATAATAATAATAATAATATATATATAAAATAAATAAATGATATATATTTTATATATATAAAATAAATAAATGATATAAATTATTATTATTATTATTATTATTATTATTATTATTATTATTATTATTATTATTATTATTATTATTATTATTATTATTATTATTATTATTATTATTATTATTATTATTATTATTATTATTATTATTATTATTATTATTATTATTATTATTATTATTATTATTATTATTATTATTATTATTATTATTATTATTATTATTATTATTATTATTATTATTATTATTATTATTATTATTATTATTATTATTATTATTATTATTATTATTATTATTATTATTATTATTATTATTATTATTATTATTATTATTATTATTATTATTATTATTATTATTATTATTATTATTATTATTATTATTATTATTATTATTATTATTATTATTATTATTATTATTATTATTATTATTATTATTATTATTATTATTATTATTATTATTATTATTATTATTATTATTATTATTATTATTATTATTATTATTATTATTATTATTATTATTATTATTATTATTATTATTATTATTATTATTATTATTATTATTATTATTATAGGAAAGTAGGTTATACCTAAAACATTTATTACGCAAACCAAAATTCAACAACTTTAAACAGCGATCTAAATCGTTTATAGGGAAAGAGACAAAGACAGGGAGGAGAGAGAGAGAGAGAGCGAGAGAGAGAGAGTTGGGAGAATTAAAGATACTTCCAATATCCATATAGCACAGATGTATCGTATCTTCCAGAGTTTGTAAGGACAGATGGTAGCCTGTTATTAACTTGTACAAGAATTGGTTCTTTTGAAACACCGAGCTTAGAAAGCTTCGCTTTTATTATTGTGTATACAATGCAATTGGTCATTATATATGGAAGATGTAACTTTAAAAGAAAAGGCTATTTCTTGAATGCTAAATGGGTCCCGAGGCTGTATATTCTATTCCACAAGTAGCGGGTTTGTTTCCCGGGAACCGTTCACACGGATTCTGTACAATTGGAACTTCACATAAACTATAATGCAAGGTTTATATAAGCCGGTCATACAAATACTGCAATGTTTAACTCTAATAATGGGAACATTTCACGTACACAACTCTTACAAAAGATAGTTTTGATGCCCAGATAATGGTATGAATATACCTTAGTTGCATATAATCGGGTAATGTGGTAAGTTAATATACTGGTAGCTATGCACCTGGGAGTAAAATAACCTCATTCAGGTTATTCTCTCTACAATAAATAGAGGTGTTTTAAAATCCCATACATGGGTGGTCATTTGAACATTATAACATGGGGAGTAGTTGATGCTAGCGGAGGAAACAGTACGAGGGCACACATAGTACGTTAAAAATATAGTACATTTTTCAAAAATTTCGTAAGTGTCTTATTACATAAAAATGTTTTTCTTGAAACTTTCTCTCATCATTTTATTTTACAACAAATTTACACATAAATTATGTATAGATACAAAATAGTGTAAGCAGAAAACTAGCATGTTTTCAATTTTGTTGATTGTTTAAACCTAAATATAGCCGATCATTTATATCCATTTGCAATGAACTTGCCACGGTTCCTTCTCATTCATTACAATTTGAGCTGTATGGTGTATACCACGGTACAGGGGGTGTCCTATCTCTATTATAGGGGACAAAAATGACAATTACTGTGATGTTTGAAACATTAATCTACAGAAATAGGTGAGTGTTACAAAAATATGCTCTGACTCACTGAACATTTTCCGGAATCATGAAAGCAAGATATTATAATAGTTGAATATCTTTTTATTTTTACATAAAGATCTGAGCTGGTTTAGAATACAGATAATTTGTTAAATAAAAATGGTTTATGTGTAATTTATTTTTAACCCAAAAATAAATATACTTATTAGAGAAAATCGATCACTTAACACATTCAAAATTATTATGAATAATTAATAAAATAGAGATACAAAGAAATGGATTGAGCAAGAGAGTGTGAAGAAGAAAGTGTAAGGGAGGAGAGAGAATGCTCATTTTCTCTGTTTAAAACCTGCAAGAAATTTTCGTATTAATTGTTTTTTATTCAAAGCACTTCCTTCAACTAAGTGTTCTTAAGTGCTTTGGAATGATAAGAATATTCTTTGCGCTGCAATTGTAAGCAGTTTTCCCCTCAAATCTATACCTACAATATATTAATAGTGACTAAAAGTTACCTAATTACAGTCATTTTGTGTGCAGTAAGAAAATGCACCAGTGCACCGTTCCTCTGTCATTTGCATATACTGCGCGAATTCTCTTTAGAAAGTGATTTCTGTGGAGCTGATTGTTAGTGCACAAGATCTCTCAAGTAGCCTCAGAGAAAACACTTAATGGAAGTAAGTCTCGAGGATGTCAGGCGCCACTCTTGTAACAGGTTATTTACAGGAATGTTTCAATACAGTATCCCATGTATCGGAACTGACGTGTGTATCATTTTGTTGAAAGTTGTGCATCGGCGAATGTACAGTCACATATACTCTACAGTGCACATTCCTCTATGTGCAACACAAACATCTGAAAACCTTTGGCTATAAGTGCCGTGGTTTTCTGCCTTTTATTACCGCTTTCCGAAAGATAACAACTTATCACTCATATCTATTCAGGGCTATATATAAAAGTATTTGTAGTCAGACAATTCCATTTGTTGATTCTTGTTTTTATATGCTATAGGTCTCTACCTTAAACTTCTTTGCATTAGAGGTTACCCCTACAAGTTGCATTGATTAACTTAATAATTGCATCTAAATACTGAATATGTATTGTTTGTTGCAGGCTACTTTAAACTGAAGATGGCGAAACTTGTTATCCTCGCAGGATACCTGCTGCTGAAGATGTCCCTGTACCAGCCGACATGTTCCCAAGAGATGCAGTCAAAAATCCTGTTCATTTCTAAGCCAGGGGAGAACGTCACCTACTGCTGCTTGGACCACAAGAGGATGGCGATTATTTCGGGATTTCTTGAGATTCCACCTAAGAATATATCATCGCTGGACCTGTCAAAATACAACTATCGGATCATTGAGTCAGAAGGCTGCGTATTTCAACAAAACTGCTGGGCATTTGTTTGGGTATCAAAAGGCAACATAACCGAAACTCAAGCGAAACCAATTACTGTCGTTGTTCCTTTACAGCATGAGATATCGAAAGCAAATAATATTTCAAAATACGGTAGCTGGTTCCTTCCTCTTATAAGTATAATTGTTGGGTTTATGTAAGACCATGCTACTGGATGACCGATTTTTATAAGATTTCAAATAAAATCATAAACATTTGTGTGAATTCAGCAGGAGTTACATCATCGTAAATGTGTAACGGGACTTCAGTTGCAAAACCCACATTAATTTTTGGATGAATTTGTAACAAATTTTGAAGTACGATAGATAAATGTAGTCGTCTAAGACTGCCCTGTAAACACATATGTAGAAACAATACAATTTAAGGCAATTTAGTCCTTAAACGTGGCCACATCCATAAGATCAATGACCGTATTTGAATTACATTTGTATCAATACTTAGAGCAAAATAATAACTACCCTGTTCATATATGCCATATTTATTTGTTCCCTGACGTGCATAAAATGTAGTACATTCTGTTAGATCGTAATGGCGCTTCTCCCCTCGTAAGGTTTCCAGATACAGGTAACCAACTCTACCAAACCTATGTCAGCTCTCAATGTGACTTCCTGAGAAACAATTGAGTGACATGAAAATAAACCAATGAACGATGTTATAATGGCTATAAAATGAAGGTGTGATTCGGTTACCTCATTATAAAGGATTTACACACACAAGAAAAAAAGAAAAGAAAACGGAACCCTAGCCAATAGAATATCTCTCGGCCTTTAGAGGTAACATCACAGAGTTGTTTGCATTTGTGATCAAACTGGACGACAGCTGTGACATCTAATAACAGCTTTCATCGGCAATATTATTTCCACACTTTATTATGCTATACTTTATGTTTGTGTGAAAACACAATGAAACAGTATCTTAACCATACTCTCCTAGTAAGAACATAGACAGCAAGCTTGTAATATTAGCCTTCGGCATTTCGGCATACTTTGGGGGACGCAAAGTACGCTGCTAATGCAGTGGCTAGTATCATACTCAAGGAACAAAGATGGTTGGCAGGTGGTGAGACCATTTGTGAAAACCGATTTCACCGTATTCCATTATGCACCTCATTTTAAGTACGTCAGTATAAGTAACAAATATACTAGACATTTTGAAACTCCTACATGTTTTTGCAAATTTAGGAAGTTACTCTCCTCTGGTTTAAAGCAGATGCGCAGCAAGACTCCCATTTCACTGACTATAGTCACGGTAACACATCAAGAACGGATGGAAAACGGTCACCAAAAGTTGATTTAATTTGAATAGCTTCAACTGAAATTGTAACTGGTGTACCAGTGTATCGGTAGTTTCCACCTTTTTCCTGTCTCCGAGGAAAGGACTGTCTGATGTGAGATTTGTAAAACAGGGTGTCCGGACACCGGTAATTCTTTTATCTATACATCTACGATCTAGAGTACCTACGCATACTAAGACTAAAATAAGAAGGAACTCTAACATATTGAAATTGCGTTTTTTCGTGCACACCAAGAATAATTAATGCAGGATAAGCTACATTCTGTGGAGGACACGTCTCTGTGTTTGGGAGTGTTCCTGCATATAAGCGTATATGTAGAGGATGTTCCATTTGAATAATTATGAATTATCATAGTTTGTCACAAATTCATCCAAAAACACTCAGTACAATAACTTTTCCTCTAATAAATACTGAAATAAACTTCCTCATCTTCACTGTCTTAAATTAGTTGAAGTATAATCCAAAGGTAGTCCAACAGAAAATTGGTTGGTTTATTATCTGCATTTAGGCACAATTAATGACTCAAATAAAAGGTATATCTAATTGGGTATAAATAGAATCCATATTCAGTTCATAAGTATGACTACTGCTGTTACTCATGGAGAATCTCAGACTCATATTTTAGATTTATTTCTTTATTTTCCAGAATTATAAGCTTGCCAAGTTAATGAAATACATGTAAAGTCAATGATGTAGTTTAATTCTCCTCAGACTACTTAACGATGTAGTCAATAATTGTAAAAGAAATTTTATAAACACAATAATTCTACCAGGTTGGTTGTGTCAATAGAACACTCTCAATCCGTAGCAAACATAAATTCTGAAACAGTACATGGTATTAATTATTCTAAGAAAAGGTAAATTGTGAATTTTATCTTCAGGTTTTATTGTTGACTTTTTTATTTCTACTACACAAATGTTTGTTCACTCTAATAAGCCTGCGCACGGATTTCTTCTATATTGTTGACTTATAGGAATTTACTTACACGATGTTGAGTAGTCTGAGCATATTTCTTTCTTCTTTTAAATGTATTCACAGCATGCTATAGTTTATGTTTAATAGGCGTTAACTCTATGATTTTTAAAATGAAGTAGTTTATCTAGTACAGTTACTTTTATATATCATTGAGTTTTAGTTTAACGATCATTTTATAGAGATGACACAGTAGCACCATTTCTAGATATTTGTTATTTTGTTGACTTTTGACTGCTGTATTGGATGCTCAATACTCACTTTATTAAAAGGTCAAAAGATATAATTGTGCACTAATTATTATGTCATTGTTTGTAGTCTTAAATATATGTAGTAGATGTACATAATTTAATAAAGCTTCCAAAGCCCATGGTTACGACTCAGTATCGACCATGTCATGTAAGATTGCATGTCAGATTACAATAATTCATTGGATGTTTAAGGCTATATAGTTTTTCAATATTTATTGCCTTAATAGTTATAGTTCTTGTAAGCTTTAAATTTATTGATTATTCTTATGTCAATACTGTGAATGAAAGTGTATTATATATCTGTGTCTACATCTTATATAGATGGACTCAATATATCACAAAAATGTAATGTTCAGAAGTTTTATGTAACAGTGTCTTATGCAGAATAACAAAAAGGCAAACAGAACATCTAAACCAGTCTTACATAATATCTTTAAATAGAAGACTTTGTTCACGGAAATGTATATGCAATGCATCTACTGTTACTTTATTTGTTTAGCAAGTGAAATAAATTATCAAAATATTTTTGTGCTTTCATGAGACTTAAACTTTACTAAACGTATTGCTTGTCCCTCTGCGTAACATGTATCTAAGGAGACGTCATTCAGGAGATAATGAGAGCCTTACTCTGTTAGTGGCATATTTCCCAAATTCATGACATATCTCAGAAACCATGTAACAAATCAGACCTAAATTTTTTCGGATGTAAATGCATATTATCCATGTTCGCTAGTCTACTTTTCTATAGTAATGTCTTTTTACTAAGTGAGATAAAATATTTTTTCTCAGTTACTCATTTTACATTAAACTTTACCAGCTATTTACACTCAAAATATTGCCAAAGCAAGTTAACACCAAAGTAGATCAAAGTAGCTTTGAAGTGCTATTTTTAGTCATGCCAAAATTTAATCTAGCTGTTTTTCAGTTGCTCCTGAGCTAATGGTCTAGTTATATCAGAAAATGTCATTTACAGTAAAAAAAAAAAACTATTCAAAGTAAAAATAAAAAAAAAACATATCACATACATTTGCTGTTTCTATGTACTGGAAACCGTATAGAGTTTCAAGGTTAATATATGACAACTCGCTTTTAAACATCTGATTGTAGATTAGGTTTCTACTATCTCGCTTTCAAATACAACGAAACATACAATGATGGTATTCTTCAAAGATTGCTCTGGATTAACTTGAAGTAAATAATAAAATAAGCGTTCCTAAGGCTAGTTTACAGAAGCTATATGAAAGTAAACAAACGTTATAAAACATCACAGTTTTTTAAATGTAGCCAGTGTGATATCGTGCAGTAAGCAGTTAGAAGCAGAGTGAGATGGCGCAGGATGCAGCGTCTCTAACTTGTATTTGGGAGGTCGTAGGTTCGATCAGCGGCCGGTCTTCCCATCTCAGATACCTTTTGGGGGTTTCTCCGGTTACTAAGCGAATACTGGTAAGGTTCCTGTCCATCCATTTGACTTCATTTTCATCCTGCTTGGTTGTTTCAGGGATGTAAGTGTCGGCGGAAGTCTCGGCATTACATGGCAGGGAGAAAGGATGTGTCTGTAAATCTTCATCCTCATGGGTCGAGGACGGCTTTCCAGTGAGATGTGTAATTTCCCAGAGGGAGGGGAGTTTGTACGAGCTTCCACCCGGGAGTCCATATAAAATGTAGGAACATTTCTGGCCACCCTCTGTCTCCTCTCCCCTTACACCTCGCTTACGGAGAGGCACCTCTTAAGCGGCAAACCTACAAAATGTCTTCATTGTGTTGAAGTGCTGACTGAGCTCCTCCACCGAAATATGTCATACCCAAGCAAGTGAAAGAATAAAAGACAGGTGTCCGTGGTTAATTCTTATTAACGTACTATCGTAATACCTACATCTTTAGTCGCTGAGGACTATCTGTTCATGTTCCGAAAGTTATAGTTCTGAGAAAGTCCCAACGGTTGTTCTTTGTTTTAGCTATACGATATAAGCCAAGCTATATATAATATAGTCTGTCTAAAATTAGAACGATCCTGTTCTAAATATATGGGAGATGAGATAGACAGATACAGAGATACTTTAACACAACGCTCTTAGGCAGTTGTTGGTGTTTATAGAGGCAGTTCCAGGAGGTTTATGGTTCAACCAGGAAGATTGGAGAGTGCCAGATTGTAAATCAAATCTTCATTTCTTGCAAGTTTTTGTCATGTCAGTCTCCTTTTTACCCTTAACAACATCTTTCATTGCGGTTTAAGAAGATAACAAAGATGGATGAGAAAATGACAATTCATTTATTGAATTAACTGTTTTGTCGCTCTACTTTAAATACCTACTAATTTCAAGCTTATTTGAGCTGAAGCATTCACACTTACAGTGAAAAGAGCCGTTGTCACAAAAACACCTGACATTAAGACTCGAGCACGGAGCTGGACAACACACGAGTAGCCTATCCAGGGAGGCCACGTTGCCTAGTTCCGTTATGCCATTTGCTTCTCACTTAATCTTTTGGGCTCAAAAAACCAGCAACGGCTCAATGTTGCAGACTATTCCACAGCAGATATTAAAGCCGACTGTCCAAAAAGCAACATTTTACTGCCCTGTAGTCCCCAGGGGAGTGATTAAATGAATGAGGAAGTGAATGAAATGAAAGACTGAATGAGTGAATAAGAGAGGAAGTGTGTGATGGGTTACAGAGGGCGAGTGAGAGAGTGAATTAGATAGAGTGAGAGAGTTAATCAATGAGTGAATTTGAGATGAAATGGGTGAGTTAATGATTCAATGAATGAGAAAATGAAAGAGGGAGTGAGTGAATGAGAAAGGGAGTGAATGAATGAATTGATCAATGAATGGATGAGAGAATAAGTGAGTGAATTAGTGAATGGGTAATGAGAGATGGAGTGTGTGAGAGAGTAAGTGAATGAATGAAATAGGGCATGAGTGAGTGAATGAGAGAATGAGAGAGGGACTGAGTGAATGAATGAAATTGAGGAGGATTGAGTGGATGAATGATGAATGGGTGAATAACAGAATGAGTGAGTGAGTGAATGAGTGAGTGAGTGAATGAGTGAGTGAGTGAGTGAGTGAGTGAGTGAGTGAGTGAGTGAGTGAGTGAGTGAGTGAGTGAGTGAGTGAGTGAGTGAGTGAGTGAGTGAGTGACTGAGTGAGTGAGTGAGTGAGTGAGTGAGTGAGTGAGTGAGTGAGTTGGAGGGTGAGTGGAACTGGATCTGGTTTATATCGGAAGGGACTCGGCACGGCAACCAGACTTGGCTCATTGTACCCATGCCCCAAGTAGGGCATCTTCAGGAGCAAGAATGAGGCAATAGGAGACAGAGGGTAGCTATCCCAAGGAACCATGACAGTGCAGAGGGTAGGGTACATTTAACTTAGATGTAAACTTCCCTCGGCAGGCTAGGAGAATGGATATGAGGTTCGGAAACAGTCCCACCACGAGACCTGGATTCACAGAGCGGCAACCGTCCTACCGGCGGCGGAAGTGGTTCACTCAGAGCATATCATCCACCCATGCACCACCAAGACACCCACCGACACTTTTACCCTGAAAGAGACCACCAGAGGAAAAATTATATGAAATGATAATGAAGATGAAATGGAGGGACAGGAAATTCGGGGGCTGTATTGAACCTAAGCAACATTCGCCGAAAAAGGCAATGGGTAGGGTAGGTCGGCCACGGGAATCGAACTAAACCCGGACCTCCCGAATGCGGGCCACAGACAAAACCGCTTGAGCCATCTCGCTCGGTGTGGGTGATTAGGGAAGTGGGTGGGGTTTAAGGGGCCATCAACAGCTGGCGTTTTTGAGCCCGATGTACTCCTACATATAAGCAATTATATAAACCTGCTGTTAGTGTTAGGAAATCCCAGAGGTGGTGCATCATAGTTCTTTGCTCTTATCTCAAAATGGTTCTCTTCTCCAGGATATAGCAAAATGAATTCACCGCTCGCCCTACCGCAAGTAGAGGACGAAGCTTCTTCCAGATCTTCCACTATTCACTGCAACATTTGCTCCATAACCACTTTTTCTTTCATCCAGTGCATCGACATTTCTTCAACCTCATACATGGCATTGGGATTAGTGATGGATGAATTCGAATACGAAGTATTGATGCATTCGATTCCTGAATGTTTTCGAAATGCTCTCGAAACCTGAACGTATGTTCGAGTACACATGCAAAGTTCTCGTTTGCGTTTGTCCTGAGTACTGTTCTTGAATACTTCTTGCGCGAAGTTCACGGATAGGCACAAGTGCACTGAAGTGGAATCTGAATCCAGATCTCGATTCAGTTTCACACATTCTGATTGATGCCCACATCTTAAAGGTCAGACAGCGTGGAGGGCAGAGAGAGAGAGAGAGAGAGAGAGAGAGAGAGAGAGAGAGAGAGAGAGAGAGAGAGAGAGAGAGAGAGAGCTGGTTGACAAATAAACATCGTAAGAGATAGAATGGGACATGTTTACCGTATATAGATTGTCGCGTTATCTCGAAGGTCCCTCGCTCCGTCGGGCTTCGAAGTGACGATCTGTTGCTTTTGTCGTACTCGTCGCTGTTGTGGCTGAGGAAGCGCTATTATCTCAGGGTCCTCCTCGGCGAGTATCTGTGTCACTACTTAACTATGGAGTAGCTGAGGAAGAAGATCTGGGATTTTGGGGTTTTCTCCGGGTTCATGAAAAAGAACATCTTCTAACACGTTTGTTTTCGCGTCAAATTACTCGGATTACTGCATGGTTTTCAGTAGTTTAGGCGCCACTCGCTGGATGTACCCTTAAATATATATGCTCGAAGCTTTAAAATATTTATCTTAATCTGAGAATACTATAAATATCGACGGATGTAACTCGCGCTTCTCTGGATATAAGCTTTTCAACGACGCTTGATGCTTCTAAAGCATAACACTTCTCCCTACCTTAGACTTCACCAGATTACCCCCGATTCTTCTCTGCCCTTTTCTAAACTCCCCAGAAACGGTAAATTCCTTTCTTTGGCTATACAAAAGAGAAGACCAATAACCCTTTTGGCCATGCTAAGGGGTAAGCAACAGCGGAAGTTGTCCGGTTAGTTGCCCCGAAACCTAGCAGACATTCCGAAGAAACTGAGCCTTTATTTTATTGTCTACACGATTTTATGCCTCTTATATAAGAAATACCACTGTAAAAATCATAGATATTTACTATTGATATAACTATTTACTTAATTGTTAATCATTCTTGAATTAATAACATCTAATAATTTATTTCATAATAGAATAATGGGCAGGCGGTAATGTCGCTACAAGATAAAATATATCCTTTAGAAGTAATTGACCTGCTTACAACCCGAGGCTATCGGTCAGTTCTAGACAATATTTTCATATACATGATCATATATTTAAATTACTAAATCATGGGAGAAAGGAATGTGCATTCCGAGATGTGTATAACGAATGAATAACTGCTATCAATTCAAAACCAAGTTCATGTTTATACTGCTGACATACTATTGTTTTCCAAGTACCAAGTATTATAAAATGTAGGGTAGTTATATGTAAGTTCCTGTTGGTGTGAGTTTGATAATGGAAGTAATTTGTTATTGTGCTAAATATTATTTTCTGATTCTAATTATTAACATGCATAAGCAAGTGGTTAATAAGGACTAATTTCTTTTGCTTTACACACATTAGTACGTGCTGTCACATTATTCGATGCTTTATTGCTATATGCTTTGACACTGCGTTCTACATGTCTTGGTTTGAAATAAAATGCTTTCCTGATCAGAAGCGGCGCAGCATAGTGACTAAATGTATGGCAAAGCTTTCTTTGTGTTGTTTTTCTATATTTTTACACATAAACACCACGCCCAAAGCGAAACTCGAACCCGCGACCCTTTACGGGGCAGGACGCCAGAGTCATCCGCTCTAGCGACCCCGAGCACTTGCACTGAAAACAAGCAAATACTCTGTTTGGAGTATCCCAGAACCTGTTTTCAAGTACAAACAAATGTTCTCGATATTTTTAAATAATATATATATATATATATTTCATTTTCCTTGTTTTCGTCGTTTTTATTTTTATGTTGTTTTTATGTATTTTTAGATCTATACACATACACACCATGCCCAAGGTTGGACTCGAACCCGTGACCCTTTACGGAGCAGAACGCCAGAGACATCCGCTCTAGCGACTCCGGCACTTGCATTCGAAATCAAGCAAATGTTCTCGTTTGTGGAATCCGAGAACCTGTATACGAAAGAAAGTTTCGATTCTTCAAATGCATTCTTCGAATACATAGAATTCGATTCTTAAAAGGATTCCCTTCTGCCCATTACTAATCGAGATGATACTGTGGCGGCCGGCCCTGGCCGTGCACTTCACACCTAACGCTGGTTAAACTGGTATGCACTGTTTTGGCCCTACAACACTTACAGGTATAAACAAAGGTTCAGGTTACGGGAACGGCAGACAATGAATTGACTCACGATTGCCCCATTAAACAATTCAAACTTTATTTTAACACTGTAAAATTTTACAGATAACAGAATATTCAACAATATGTATCCCCTTAAAGCAACACAGGGAAACAAAAATCATCACAATTATTAACAAAAGTTACTCTTGAAAACACATAAACAATTTTGCTGGAACACGAATTTTAAAGGCACCAAGTTAACTAGGATCCCGGGAAGCATTTAACTTTAACGGTGACGCTAGCTAGTAGCCACACCTAAAAGCTCAGAACTTAAAAAGAAAATGACTTCGGGTTCCGCAACTGACAGACTTTAACACATTTAAAACTAAGCAAAGCTTCCCAGACGGCGATCAGAAATACCACTAAAACAAAATTTACAAAAGCCAACAGGTGAATTGGGAGTAATTACCCAGGAACTTAATTCGCTCGAAACCGAAACACCGACTGACTTCGGGCTACGAGGCGGTACCCCTAGGAAGCCTGAGTAAACATTGCCGGAAAGCACAAAGAATGTAATTCCCAAAAGGCATCTAAGTAGCACTCAAGCAGAGGATACTCCAACACAAGAAACAGTCATTGTAAATAATAGATATCTGATGTGACAGAATGCATCAAAATAAACATTTGTTTTTAAGAGTAATTTCCAGGAAATGAAATATTGCATTCTTGCTGATTACTTGTAAATTGATGTTTCCTTAACGTAGACAAATGAATGAAACCGTCTCTCTTTATAATTAGTACATTAGTTTACTGAAAAATTGATAGACACGTAATAGCTATAGAATTGCTTGCTTTTACCTGACGACGAAACTTACATGAAACGACTTCCAGATTCAAAAGAATGAAGCACAATATCCTAAAAATGGTAACAGTAACATAAAGACTATTTTACATAACAAGATCTGGTGATTTGTTTAGTTAGAATATGCTTCACAGGCTAAACAAAATCCGTTTCGAATGAAGAGGGCTTCGCAGAATGATCCCAGGAAATTCAACTGATATGAAAGATATTCTTGGAAACCTTTGGAATACTTTTCATTTTTGAGCTATGTTACCATACAAAACAAAGTGACACATACTCACACCTTTTTTTTCTTTCAGAGAGCTTCAAAGCATTTATTTCCGGCAAAATGTCGACATTGAGCTTTTCGATGGAGCATATTATTTCCTCCACTAAGCATATACGCAGCATATGAAGTAAAACTAAACCAGTAATAAGGATATCTCGGAAATATATTATGTTATCACAAAGTTATTAAAAACGGTAGTTTTTTAAAGTTAAAGAGTTCTATATTTCTTGCGTGTTACCTTTTGTCATGCATCCGTATAAAATATGAAAGAATGAAGAGCACTTCACACGATACACTAAAAAGTTTAAAATAGACACTTCTTCTTCTTCTTCTTCTTCTTCTTCTTCTTCTTCTTCTTCTTCTTCTTCACTCCAAGGCTAGGCAATGCTGCCTGTTCCGGCTTAAAACTTGTCTGACCATCGTTTTCGTGGTCTTCCCGGATGTCTCTTTCCTCTAGGGATCCTATCTTCTTGGGATCCTATCTCACGGCATTCTCTCAATGTGCTCTCTCCTTTCATTTCTATAATTTATTATTTTTTCTTCTAAAGAACTTATTTCTAAATCTTCTCTTATTTTTTCATTTGGGATTTTATCTAAAAGAATACATCCCTTTACTGCTCTTAAAAATCTCATTTCGGCAGCCTGTATCTTGTTTTTGTCTGCTTTTGTTAATGTCCATGTTTCAGAACCAAAAAGAAAAGCAGGCACAGCCATTACTTTATAAAATTTCATCCGTGTTTCTTTTCTGGTTTTAGTTTTTAGGCTTCTATTTATTATGCCGCATATTTGTTGAAACATTGGTAATTTATTTTTAGAATCATTTTCATATTTATAACTGACATATGTTGCCAAATATTTAAAACCCGTAACTTGCTCTAAGATAATATCATCAATTACTGTTTTGGTTCTAACAGTGTCTTTACCTCGAAACGCCATTGTTTTTGTTTTATTTGTGGAAATTTTGAAATTATAATTCTTACATAACTTCTGTAAAATATATACTGCTCTTTGCAGCTCGTCTTCAGTTTTACTTATAATTATTTGGTCATCCGCAAATAGCATCGTCTTAAGAATAAAATTTGGTGCAAGATGAATGCCTCCGTCAATCTTAAACATCCACTCTCTAATCAGATCAATATAAATTATGAATAAGATAGGAGACAACTACAACCCTGTCTTACACCTTGATTTGTATGTATCCATTTACTATACATTCCATTTCCAATATGTATGCTGATTGTTGTATCCTTATGTACTTGACAAGTACATCACGCCATCTATTGACAAAACGGAGAAAGAGGACAAATTTATTAGCACTGTTGAAGATGATATACATGTAAGGCAAATGATGGCCTATAAAGTGCTTAAGCATCTAAATAGTGAAGAAAGAGATGTAGCAAATATAAATGTAATTGGAGAAGAACAATGGATTATACATTACAGAGATTTGTGGTATAATAACTCTTTGGAAGAAGAAGAAAATGATGACCTTATATGCGGAAATGTAGATCCAATTACTTTAAAAGAATTAGAAACGGCATTAAAAGAAATGAAGAATAGGAAGGCCACAGGAGAAGATGCAATAACTGCAGAATTATTGAAATATGGTGGACCGATACTAAATCAAAGAATTTTGAATTTAATTAATAGTTGTTGGAATGGATGTGAATAAGATCCTGGACACATGCTCGAATTATATCTATTTTTAAGAAAGGTGCTCGAAACAGGTGTGAGAATTATAGGGGAATAAGTATTGTAAACACAGGATATAAATTATATGCAAGAATCTTAAGTAAAGGGTTACAAACCATTACAGATGTTCTACTTTTAGAAGAACAAAATGGTTTTAGAAAAGGACGATCCTGTACAGATGCTACCCTTACAGTTAAGCAGATAATAGAAAAAAGAAGAGAATTTAATCTGGAAACACATATAACTTTTATTGATTATGAAAAAGCGTTTGATCGTGTAAATAGGAAAAAATTGTGGGAAATCATGACTCGAAGAGGCTACCCAAATCATCTTATTAAAGTTCTAAAATATATATACTGTTTTGTCTACTAAATTTGGGTTGAAACCGTTGGATATAGCTACTTTTTTATGTGTAGGTATTCTTCTTGATACAGAGAAGATTATCAAGAAGAATACCTACACATAAAAAAGTAGCTATATCCAACGGTTTCAACCCAAATTTAGTAGACAAAACAGTTGACAGACTCAACAAAGCTAAGAAAATAAAAGAAACCACCACCCTAGAACCTACAGGAGAAAAAGAGAAAAAACTTTTTTAAAAAATTCACCTTCCACCCATCAGCCTATAACAAATTCCAAAAAATCTTCTCAAAACACAACATAACTCTTGCACCTCAAAATAGGTTTAATATCAGAAATTTGTTAAAAGGCCCTCCCAAAAATTCAATCACTACCAAAGAAAAACCAGGAATCTATGAGATAAAATGTGAAACTTGTCCTAAAATTTATATAGGAAAAACAAAAAGAAATATTAACATCAGAACTAAAGAACATCTAAGAAACATTAAAAATGGTGAAACAGAAAAATCAACAGTGGCTTTTCATTTTTTGAGTACTAGACATGACATCAACTTGGAAACATCTCTAATAAAATATGTTAATCACCCCATAGACCTTTCCGTATGGGACAAAATCTTCATCAACAAAAATCGTCATAGAGTCATGAATTTTGAAACTCCACCACCGGACATCTTTGACAAGTACATCACGCCATCTATTGACAAAACGGAGAAAGAGGAAACCAGTACAACTTGCACTAGTCGAGTATCAGCTGAGGATAGGAGCAAGAGCTCTTGAAACATGTCCTGTGAACAAACAGTGTGAGTGAAGCAATGTGTCATATCTTCTCGATTCACTTTTGTATTAATTTGTGCTTCACTGTCCCTACGCTTCTTCCAAGTTTATACTTCGTTAGCTATCGTTTTTACAGCTTGTATAATATTCTCCCATTCCTCATTGACATCCTGTCTTATTTCTTGTTTTTGTAAGTATGCCGATAGCCGTCTTTGATATAAATCTTCTATGCTCTCTTCTTGTAATAGGTATATTTTGAATACTTCTTAATTCATTCTTTCATGACGTTTCATTTTCCTCCATCTTGTTAAAGGTGTATTTTGGATACTAATAGGTAGTGATGAGTTGATATATCACTGCCCCGATATACTCTTATATCTTTTACTTGTGATGATAATTTTTGTTCGTAATAACATAATCGATTAATGATCTACATCCTCTTGCGCTCCAAGTAAATTTATGGACGTCTTTTTTCCTAAAAAGTGTATTCATTATCTTTAATTTGTAAAAAGCTGCAAACTGTCTCAATTTTTCACCGTTAGCATTTGAAGCATCTTCACCAAATGTACCTATGACATCTTTAATCGGTAGCTTACCTACTCGGGCATTCAAATCTCCTGATATTATAAGGTAGTCACGTTTGACATATTTACTGACTTCCTTACTTAGTTCTTCATAGAATGTTTCACTATCTTCTTTTTTACCCTCTTCAGGGGCATATACTCCAATTACTGTCAAATAGCCTCTAGATATCTTAAATATGACAGTTAATATTCTGTCATTTATATAAGTGTAAGAGTCTATCTTGTTAGCCCAATTTTTATCTATAATTACTGCAACTCCACTGGCTGCTCTTTGTTGTTTACTAACACCGCTATAAATCAAGATGTAGTCTCTTATATTTTGCATTCCTTTAAGTTCGTTTCTGTTAGAACCACTTTGATTTATAAATACCTTTAAAGTATGGTACATATAGCCATGGCTCAGTTGTTAGACGGCTTTTCTCAAACCAAGGCGGCCCGAGTTAGATCCCAGGCGACTGCAAAGTGGGATTGGTGGAAGACATCATGACACTGGGACGGGTTTCCTCCGGGTCCTCTGGTTTCCCCAGCCAGCACTCCATCGATCGCTCCATTATCATCTTTCCTATCACCTAATCTCTCTCGTACTTCCTCTTTCGGCGATGGGCTGATCATTCATCTCAGAATCTCTCTGATCAGGGAACCTCTGATCCTCAACCCGTTGCCCACGGGCCTCGAGGTTGCGCGGTTCAGAAGGCCCTATGTTCCACTTAAAGAAAATACAGGAACTCATTCATTTGTGGTACATATAAATATATATTACCTACATATTGGTCTTTGCGTACATTTCTTAAAGAATCAAAACTATCGAACTTTTTTCATTTACCCTGTAACCATTTCAGTATCCTACTTTGACTAACTCACTTTTGGGTGCGTTTATTTCTTGAAAATCTTCATACGGCATATTTGAAAGCTATTGCATAAGTATTTATTCAACATTTTGAATTAAGTTATTCATACATGTGCAATATTCACGACCCCATTAGACACACTCACACACACACACACACACACACACACACACACACACACACACACACACACACACACACACACACACATGCCAGATGGCCCAACGCCCCCATCTTTCGCGTAAGCAGATATCTCTTCTTGTGTTAAAACAGTTGCAGAACGCCTCGGGGAAATTTCAACTAAATGCACAGCAGTGAGGTAGGGAACTTAAGTCTGTCCCTCTTTAATTTCAGCGAATGGGGGCGACGCACTTCCCAGGACTAAACTAGCGAGTGTACTCCATGATATAAGAAAAGAAATTTGAAAAGAGCGAAAATATATTATAATGTCTTCAACTTTAGTCACAGATTCTTTATTTTCGATAAAATAAGACCATTTTTTGGAATGACAAATGTATGGCTGCCCGTATTCACCAATAGCTACTCTTTACATTCCGTTTACGATACCATTAACTAACGTTACGAGAAACCATGGCAATAAACAAATGGATGGAAACACAACGTGCTCTTATTTCGCATGGTTTCTCTGATGGCGCTTTGCAATGCGTGGAGTCCGTAACGTCCGTAAATCATGGAGTACACTTGCTAATTTAGTCCTGGGAAGTGCCTCTTATCGCGCCGCTTTGTTGTAAATTAAGACGAGCAGGTGAAATTTCAGAACGCTACTACCGTGAGTTAGTAGAAATTACCCCTTTGCGTTCTGCAACTATTTTAACGCACGAAGGGATATCTGCTTGCGCCAAAGACGGGAAAGTTGGGTCCCCTGGTGTACCTGTATAGTTATGAACCAGTTTCTAAAAATCGTATTGTGCACTCACACAGCTTTCCCTACTTATTTCTGTACACAAATACTATTTTCTGCACCATACACTTTTACCTATAGTTAATCGTGGTAACGTATTGTAAAAATTGTTCTTATTCTTCTTCATTTCACGGCATGGGCAGAGTGCCCGTTCCGTCTCACAATAATTGCTCCTTCCATCTCTTTTTAGGTCTACCAACATCTCTCTTTCCTTGTGGCTGATATTGGAATGCAATCTTAAGCAGACTTGTTTCGGACATTCTTTGTATATGCTGCATCTATTCCTTTTAATATTTTTCAGTTTTGATACTTATGGAGTCTATGTTGAGTTCCTTTCTTATATCTTCATTCCTTATTCTATCCAACCTTGTACATCCCTTTGTTCTCCTTAAAAAGTTCATCTCTGCACTTTGAATTTGGCTTTTCATTTTCTTCGTGAGTAACCATGCCTCACTTCCATAAAGTAGTACAGGGACTGCCATTGTTTTGTACAACTTTAATCTTGTATCACTTCTTGTTTTATTTCTCAACGTTCTATGCACTATTCCACAAATCATTTGGAATGTTGCAAGCTTTTTGCTCACATATCTGTCTGTTTTCATAATATAATTAAGATTACATCCTAAATAGCTGAATTCTTTTAGTGGTTCTAGTGGTTTGTTGTCTAAAATTATTTTTGATCTTATATGTTGTTTTTCCCAAAGGGCCATTATCTTAGATTTTTCCGTCGATATTTTAAGATCATGCTGTTGGCATGCTTGGTTCAAGCGGTGTAGTGCATATTGTAATTTATCCTCCGTTTCTTGTATTAAAACCACGTCATTTGCATATAGTAAAATATTTAATACTTTGTTCTTATTTATTTTTATTTCTGATTTAATAATACTTTTCCAATTTTGGATGATGTCATTTACATATATATTAAAAAGAGTATGTGATACTCTGCACCCTTGTCTTACGCCTCTATTAATTAAAATTGGTTCGGTTTTATGAACCCTTGTGCTTATTATTATTTTGGAGTTGCTATACATATTTTTGATTACTTCAATTAATTTTTGTGAATATCCACTATTTTCCATAATGTTCCATAGCTTTTGCCTATTAACAGTGTCAAATGCCTTCTTGAAGTCTAGGAATGCCAGATGTGTTTGTAAATTATACTCTTGTCTTTTCTCAATTATTTGCTGCAAAACAAATATATAATCTGTTGTCGACCGTCCTGTTCTTAAGCCACTTTGTTCTTCCTCTATTAATACCTGGGCTATTCTTTTCAATCTTTTATTTATAATCCTTGCATACACTTTATAGGCTGTGTTGAGAAGACTTATACCTCGGTAATTTTGGCATTCTCTCCTGTCTCCTTTTTTTAAAGATGGATATAACTTCTGCATTATTCCACATGTCTGGAATTTTACACCCCTTCCAACATTCATTTATTAAGCGCAATAATCTTAAATGCAGTATTATACCCCCATATTTTAGCAGTTCCATATTTATTCCATCTGGTCCACTTGCTTTTCTATTCTTACATTCCTTAAGTGCTTCTAGTAATTCTTCCATTGAGATCATGTCAGCCTGTATGTTTATTTTTTCTTCGTTAATTATCTCATTCTCTTCATTTTGTTGGCACCACAATGATGTATAGTGTTCAATCCATCTTTTTGTTTCTATAGCGTTAATTCTTACTGTTTCTTTTTCAGCTTTGTTTAATAGTCGTATCACTTTATATGAGAACTGTTGTGTACCATGGATATCATTCTCTATATCACTTATAAACTTATTCCACGATTACTGGTGCGCTTCTCTATTACTTTTGCTTTGTTTCTTTTTTCCACATATATTTCTCTGGCATGATCCGACGTTTGTTGTACGCACTGTTTATATGCTTGTTGCTTCTCTTTTATTACTGCTTCTATTTCTTCATTCCATATTCGTAAACCATTTGTTACTTCGGAATTTGTTCTTCTTTCCTAAGCATTCCTGAGCTGATTTTTCAATGCAATTCTTAATATTGTGCCATTCTTCATCAATATTATCATTAGTCTGTGTTTCTAATAAATATTGGCTTAACCTCTGTTGATATAATATTTTTATGCTTTCTTCTTTTAATGGGTATATCTTATATACTTCTTCTTTAATTGCTTGTTTTACAACATTCTTTTTCCATGTTGTCCATAGCAAAATTTTTGTCATGTCTAAAAAATGATCAGAATTTATATCACATTCTCTATATACATGTACATCTTGTAACTGTGGTCCCATTTTATCGTTTATCAGAACATAATCTATTATGGATCTTAATCCTCTTGCACTCCATGTATATTTATTTATATCTCTCTTTCTAAAAAATGTGTTTGTAATTTTTAATTTATTACTACTTACAAATTGTCTGAGCTGTATTCCGTTAACGTTCAGTACTTCTTCTCCAAAGGATCCCACTATATTTGGGATGGTCGTTTTGCCTACTCTTGCATTGAAATCTCCGGACACTACGATGTAATCGTTCTTATTAATTTTGTCATATATCTTTTGAATCTCTTCATAAAACTGTTGTGTTTCCACCTTCTTTCCTTCTTCAGTGGCGTAATTTCCAACTATTGTTAAATGTCCTCTATCAATTTTCATCCTTAGTGTTATTGTTCTTTTACGCTCATGCGTATAGAACTCAATTTTAGATTTCCATTTTTTATGTATTAGTATCGCAACTCCGGTTCTTGCTCTTACATTCTGAGCTACACCGCTATAGAACATAGCATAATTACTTAAATCTTTTGATCTTTTCAGTTTTTTCTTAGTTTCCGTTATTATAGCAATATCTATCGTTCTATCTTTGAGTATCTTTTCCAGCTCTGCCTCTTTGTTTCCAAGACCCCTTACATTCCATGTAACTAAATTTAGCCTATTAGATATTCCAAATCGCTTCCCTTTTTCCTTGCCAGTTGTTGACCAATAAATCCATCCGGCTGTTTATTGTGAGAAGACTGAGTAACTTGAATTTCCTGTGAAGGGGTTACCAGCCCCTTGCACAGTAGATTTTCTGTAGGGGTTTCTTCCCTTAGGAGGACTGCCTTCACCTTGGCTCTGGAGCTCCTCCTGCCCCCCAGTTGTATTAACCCCAAATGGAGGGTCGCCACTTCCGCCGGTTTAGCCGAAACATTCGCCTTCTCCGCCGTTGTGGACTTCACCCGTAACCTCGGGCTGGGACCCTGAACCAGGGACTATCCTCCGGGCCATTGTTTAATTACATATTTTATTGTAGGTCCAACGCGTGTATTTGAAGAGACGGTCGCTACGTTGTTACTTTGATATTCCATTCTCTTTTCATGTCCAGAAAGCAAACAAAAAGTAATAACTTTCAAACAAATCACCTGAAATATCTATCCATAGAAACAATGTGTTTTACAAAAACTGGTATTCTAAAGAGATCTACTTTCTTGTTGCGGCTTACAGGTTGTGGAAAAGACAACCAGAGCATAGAGGACTTCTGAACACATTCCAAGAAATTTAGCACATACTTTTCATTTGCCATAGGAATATCTTAAATATATATGTATAGTTTTATTAGAGCCCTTTTTGAAATATCAAAACGTTTGAAAAATAGTTCATGTAAACAAATACGAAGTAGAAAAATTGATAAGAAAACTGCGACTACGTTTGTCCGCTACCGTGTTCGGAAGTTTTGTCCGACTTGTGTACGTTACACATAAAAGGTGAACGAGTCACTACACCTAACACATTTAAGCAAAAGCAATTCCTTCATCCATATGTTTAAATTAACATACGATAAATAATCTGCAACGCTTAAAAGTATAATTGACTCCCCAGTATTGTAGTATCAGGTTCACAAAAGTATCTTCGTACAGCAGGAGCACGTCACAAATAAGAAACCTCTCTTTTACGGGATCACAAAATGGTCCCTTTCCGGTTTGTCTCTAGGTCTAAATTTGCTGACACATTGTACGAAAAACCAGAAACCGATACTGTCCGATATAGAGTTCCGTCTGATCCCGTGTGACTTTCCCCTATATAAATATTAGTCTTTTATTATATAATACCATTGTTTAATCATAATTCTCTATTAACCCTATGTTACATACAGTTTTAATTTTCCGTCAACGATTAATTAGGAAATTAAGATTTATGTTAGCGGCTTTTTCTACCTTTCCCTCAACCCTTAACGAATCGCTACCAATAATTGGAGACAGTTATTATTATCTGAAGCAGCATATTGGTAAGGCGTGGAGTGTTAATCCATGTGCGTGTATTCTTGTGACTCACTTCTTTCATCAACTCTTTCAATTCTGTTACGATGTTTGGCTTGTAAGGGAGGTTTGTCCCTTGTAATATTAGGAAGGTTTAGGAGGTTCATAAGGTTTAGAAAAGTTGTTTATTTGTTTATAAAATGTATTATCGTTAAATGAAGGTCATTTAGCTAAATAATCCTACAAATATCAAGAACCGCAAAAAGGGAGGTTTCTCCCTTGTAATATTTATATTCATAAGGTTTAGAAAAGTTGTTTATTTATTTATACAATTTATTTATCGTTAAGTAAAGGTAATTTAGCTAAATACTCCTACAAACATTAAGAACCACATCAGGGAAATATTGGATTTAGCGAAAGCTGAATTTACTCCTACAGCTCCACAACTAAACATTCGAGGAAGATGCAACTTCTGTAACAGAGAAAAAGAAAACAGACCAACAAGGTTTTCTTCCAAGCTGTGCAGTAAATTTGTGCGTCTTGAACATGTCGCGGCATATGTGAGTGCACCAAGTACAGCAACCACCGTGAATGTTTTGCTTTAAATGGAGTGTGAGAAAACATTTTATGAAAAAATAAACTTTCTGAACCAATTTTTCTACAAATAAATGCTTTAATGTGTCTTACTAAAACAGGTAATATAGAATTAACGTTAATATTCAGTGACTAAAATAGATATTCTTAGTGGTTTAAGAGCAAATTATGACTTAGAATCATTAATTTTCGGCAGTAATGGTGAAATACTTATATCATGTTTGGGATTTCTTGCATACTTATACTGTTCAGATCCAAGTATATTATATTTAGAAACCATAACATCAAAATGGTATACCAAACTTGTATAAAAACTTATGCGTACTCTCGGTCCGTGCGCGCATAACGGACGTAAAAGGATCGCGTGTGTAACGGAGGGTTAAAATAATTTTTAAAATTATACATACCAAAAACTGTGGTCTTGCTTAGGTAAATCAGTTTGAAAGAGACGTATTACATCACATTTCTCTACATTAACGTCTCATTGCCTACTGCAGAAAAAGCATTACCCGCTTTTTGAAATCTCCAATATTCTTACTTTTTTAAAGGTTAACAATTTATTTCTTGAAGTTGGTGAGAGAGCATATGGTCATCTTCTTTCAGTCACTTTCCATGTTCACTGCCTTTCAGAGGCAGTAGAAGATTTTCGAAATAAAGTATTTAAAAGTGGCAAAGTGTGGGGCATTTTGAGTATAGAAAAATACCAAGAAAGAATTATTTAAACGTGTGTCCCTATAGGTCAGAAGGTATGCGTCTGTGAATTTATAGCTTCAGTTAACTTTACGAAGTGAAAAAATGATGTGTTTCTTGAAGTTTAGAATTCCTTTTAATTTTATTATAAAAAAACCTCATTTATCATGTTTCGCAAATTTTAGTCAAAATTAGTGGATGCTTTACCTGAACTATAGTTTTGCGTTGTCTTTGGTAGTAGAAACTGCAAATTTTAATAATACAACCCAGACCTTGAGAGCTATAGAACAGAAAGAAAACGCGGTATAAGCGGAGTTAGTGTCCACCAACGCAGAGTAAGTATCTGAAAGGAATGCGGCCCCTTACACAGTGGTACAAGGACAGCGAATGTGTGTAACAAGAATACATGCTACACAAGGAGCAGAACCGTTAACAAAAAACATTCGTCCTATTCACTCTGTACACTGAAAGCGAGAAGATTCATTCACAAAAGTAGGAGCCGTCAGAATGGTCTGACGGTCTGTAACTGGTAACTGAACTGACATTGGGTGGCATAAACCTATCCAGGAAGGGCGTGGGAAACATCACCAACCCCCGTGTGTCTTATTCCCCTGAGACTTTCTTTCCTGTGGTATTCTATAATTCGACTTGCTTCTTTACACGTGAATAGCGTTCTTGAAAAGTAAAATGCTTTTCCTTTCAAAGATTTCATACCACTCTTCATTTATCATAGCAATTGAAACATATATCATTTAAATAATAACTATATTCCCTGAATCAAATGCTTTATTCACTGGTTGGAGTAGAGTTCGTTGCCATCCCGCTTCCATCCAGGAGGAATCGGCTACTCATATCTCACATTATGCACTCAGAGATATCAGAATATTTTCTCCACTGGAGTATATCACGCGACTGAACATCGTAGTTGGGATACCACTCTAATAATATCACAAGCGGACTATTTATCATGGGGCATAAGTCCTCTGTAAGGGCGTATTAAGTCCTCTGTACGAGATTATACAGAGAACTGAGAGTTTGCTCCATACAGCACGCCCAAAATACAGTCGGCTGGCCCCGTAGCTCAGTCGGTAGAGCACCTGCCTGCCGTGCTAGGGGTCCCTGGTTCGATTTCCGGCGGTGGGGATTTTTCTCCGACCAAGATAATTCCCCATCTTTCCCAGAGTCTGGAAGTATGAATGAGAGTGTGAATTTGTGCGTGATCTAATGATTAAAAAACCAAAAGATAACGGGTTAACACCTTCAGTATGTTCCAAAGGAGAACGGCCGCCGATATGAGCTTTTAGCAGTTAAAGGCGGCGTATAAACAAGGGGGAAAAATTACAGTCAGCCAAGAGCGTGATATGTAAGTTGCAATTTGGGCGTAGCAACCAGGTTGTACAGATGTGTTTTTCATAACAAAGCGGCTGAAAATTTGTGTGCATTATCCCTATGCAGCTCCAGCTAACTCCTGGTGGGTTTTGGAACCGTACTCTCAGTCTTCGTCATAGGTGAAACAGCTTAATGACAGCTCCCCGGAACTCAAAATGGCAGATATACTAAATTACAGTACTGCTAACCTACAACGGCAATTACTTATTTCAGAATAGTAGACTAGCCGTAGCAAAATGGCGTAATTTTCAAGGCCTATTTCATGCTGAAACTATTGACCAGTTACGACTAAGCTTGATTCTTCATTAAATCAAGAATACCGTTCATTTCAATGGACAAATAAATTAAATGCTTTGCTTGCAAATCATATTTTTTGGTTCAGGAACGGTGGGTGCGGTTCTTGTTTAGGAGAGGTCAGGGTCCCTTGGATATGGGATGTAAAGACGGAACAACAGATTATTTTCCGGACTAGCTGGTTATTCTCCGTCGTCGGTAAAGGTGAGCATGAAGGATCTCCTTCTCAGGGCCCAGCGCGTGATTTGAAGTAAATAATGCTTGTTTCTCTCCCACGTTTATTGATTTAAGAGTTCAATTATGAAGCTGCTCTCTCCTTCACTTGCTCGCCACAACGATTATCTTGCGCCTTCCTTTACGCTCCTTGGTTTCGCCCTCCTACACCTCCTTTTAAGCTTGACTTCACACACTCACATATCAGTACAACTTCCCATGCGAAGTATCGCGACTCTCGCGGTTAAGTCCTTCCTAGTCGCGGAAATCTTTCCGGTGAAGTCCCAAGTGAAGTGTCCAGTGAAGTGCCGAGACTTGTAACTCTTTCTCGCGCCCTCGCCCTTGCTGGCTGAACTATACACGCCTCTTTTCTAGTTCATGTCTATTTCACGCCTATCACGTGATATTACTAAATTTTATTGGAAGTTGTATTTTACTTACTTTAACGTGATTGGTCTTTCATCCCTTCCTTATCTATGCAGCAGTTTCACTCCACCTCCCCTAACGGTAAACTTCCTGTGTTTTCCTGATGTAGCACATCGTTTTTTCCACTCGCAACTCTCGCTCGCCACAGACCCCGAGGAGTTAATGCCAGAGGTTCTACTCCCATTAGTCCTACACGCTCTCCAAGAAGCAGCGCAGCAACATGGGGAAGAAGAAGCACGCCGCAACACGGATGCAGAGCCAGGCAGTGAAGCCGCCTTCACCGCAGCCCTCGCCAGCCAGCTCTCGGGAGCCGTCTCCCACCTGGCTGCCGGCACCGGCAGACGAAAAGGAGCCTCCCGCGGAGCTAATGGGGAAGTTCTGAGCAGCTCGGCCTGCTACCCCTGCCACGCACGATGCCCGCCAAGCGCCCAGACAACCGCCGCCTGAGGCAGCACATGAACTGCAGCTCGCAGTTACTTCGCCTATAGAAGCACAACCACCGCAGCCGACAAACGCAACTGATCAGCGGCTTTCCACTGCGCCTCCACCTGCACCGCTCCTCCTAGATGCCACTACTGCGGGAAGCAGTGCTTCACCGCCGAATGCAGGAGGCATGACCTTCGGCACCGACGAAGATACTGCGCTACCTGTAATGGTCTAGGCCATTTTACAGGCCAGGCGCAGTGCCCACGCTACCCCAGAAAGAGCCTACCAAGACAGCGCAGCACACCAAGAACCAGGGAGGAAGACAATCCATGCCCAGCAACCACGGTGGCCTCCACCGTAACCTTATCTGCTTGCTGTACCGGAGAAGGCCTGAGAGAAGCCCTGCAGGATCTCCGGGGAGAGCTACAGAACTTTGGGGCCCGTCTTGCCTCACTTGAGGCAACCCTCGCAGCTACACAACCCTCCAGGGAGGATGTCCACGACCTCCATTCTGAGGTCCTTAGCATAGCTACACGCCTGGGGCAACTGGAAGAAACCATCACCACTAGCACCGCAGGACACCACACAGAGCAACACGACCAACTCGCAAGAATTACAACAATTGTCCAACGCTCCGCCGACAACACAACAGATGTTAAGAACCGACTAGACCTTCTACAACAACAGCTTCAATAACTCTGCAATAGTGACCAGTCATCCTCTGTGGAGCGCAAGTTTGCACGCCTGGAGGAGAGCCACACACGCACAGACGCCAAACTGCAGGAACTCAGCAACTCCCTCATCAACCGCACCGCAAATCTCCAAGACACCGTACACCAGGCACTTACCAGGACCGAGACCTCCCAGCTTGACAAAATGCAGATGTTGATACGCCTTGCCCAGAAACAAGTCGACATCCAGATTGCAGTCGCCCAAATCACAGACGACCCTGACTCACGACGTGAGTACTACACTCAAGTGCTCACAACCCTCGACTACATACAGACCTCAGTGCTACAACTATCTGACTTCACTGACCAGACACCACGTTTACGACGTCGCCAATTCCCTTGACAAGCATCTATGGTGTGCACAGCTACAACCTTAAATAAAGAATTTAAATCCCTCCATCACCCTCCCTTTAATCACGACGGTCCACCCAGGGCCTCTGGTCATGTTTGGAGCCCCGGACACTTCCTTCCTTGGACTCGCAAGTGCCCCTCAGGCACCTGCGTCCCACCACCGGGAGTGCATCCGTGGGACCCCATCACCTATCTCCTCCCGACCTCTTACCACATACTCTCCTTTAGATATATATAAAGAAAGTAAAAAAGTAAAAAAAAAAATAGATGTAGCACATTCCTAGTGACGTCAGTCTGGCGGAAGGGCTTTGCCTTCTATTGTTTCTCTGTTTCGACATCCTGTCTCAAGCTACCCTTC
The DNA here is from genome assembly GCA_030765055.1 of Mantis religiosa. Taxonomy (NCBI): domain Eukaryota; kingdom Metazoa; phylum Arthropoda; class Insecta; order Mantodea; family Mantidae; genus Mantis; species Mantis religiosa. The sequence continues at coordinate 197,729,935 of CM060948.1, read as the reverse complement.
CTACCTGAAGTTATGTCTGTGTTGCTTTGCTTGTGTTAAACATTCTGCTTTATGATTAAATATTTATTCTTATACTACTACCAATATGCTTGTTAATTTCTATAGTTTTATCGTACCTCTCTTATATTCTAATGTCGGGAACCTGTAGTTTCTGCTTCAAATGCCCTTTGGAGGAATATTGCTATTTTTCAAAAAGATGGGAAAATTTCAAATTCCTTCGAAAGTCCCACTAAACGTTTATCATCCAAACTAAATTGCTCTTATCGCGGATTATTTCCTAAATTATTTCTTATCTTCCATCAATTTCAGCAACATGTGACTGAGCAAGGAGTTGTGAGAGCTGTTACATTTACACTTTACAGCAAACAAATTATATACATACATAGATACATATATCCTTAAATGCGTTATTATGTACATATACTCTTAAATACACTGTTACATATATAATTCCTTAAATTCATTCTTACATTTTAGTTATTTAACCTATGCAATTATTGTTCGAATCTTTTAACATTTATCTTGTTATTCTTAAAATTGTCTTTGCCTTTCACTTATTTATTTACATGTTTGGTGCATGTTTGTAATTGTTATCCCTATATTTTTGTTACGAGTATTGTAGATAATTAGCACTTCGTACACTATCACGCGCTTCACTTGTACATGTCTTGCATATATTTGTTCAGCACCTTTTTAATTACATATTGTGGTGTGTAATGTGGTTATTATTACATTTTTTACAAATGTGTCCATATTCATTTAGTGTAGGCAAGGGTAGCATTTGGTTTCAGCTAAGGATATTAATTCCAACAACAAAAAATCTCTCTATTTCCAGTACTTAACTTTTATTTAACTTGATTACGTCAAACAGTTTGGTTGGCAAAAAGTTGTGTCCTACACTTAATGAGGTCAGTGACTGCGGAGCGTGTCAGATAATGGTTTTCTCGTTGGCAATGGCCAATTCTCTAAAGGCTCTTAGTAAAGCTAAATTATACCTGCCTAACCTTTTCTTTGTCTTAAAATCTTCTAACTCAAAATAACGATCGCCGAACTGAGCGACAATCACAGAGGGTCCTTCCCAGAGTACATGCATCCTATATGATGTCTTTGTAATTAGCGAGGATTTCTTGTGCATCCTTATCAAAACCTTGTCTCCCAACTTCCTCTTACGACGTTTCTTCTTCCTATTTCTTAGGCGTTCGTAGACTTCTAAAATCTGTAGGTTTCTGCTTTGCTCCTCCGTGCAAATGGCGTTTGGTAGACCTGGGATTATGTTTCCAAGCGGTTTCTTCAAAAGTAGTTTTACTGGAGCTATTCCCGTGTTAGGGTTGATAGTGTGGTTAATGCCACGTTCTATCAATGGTAATCGAGGAACCCACGAAGTATCATTTCCCTCACAATTTCCCCAATCATAACATTTACAACTCTCGTACTCCTTATGTATTTCCTAGGTCTTTAACACCGCAATTTAAACATCTTCGTTTACCTGTATGACTTGAACGAAAAATTGCTCTTCCTCTAACTGGTTTTCGGCTTCTGTTAATTGCATGTTTGAGTCCGTCAGCTGAGAAAAAGGAATCAATATCTCTTCTTTGTGGCGTCGTATGTTCAAGGTCTTAGCTGCATAGTTAATCTTTGCATGAAATGCTTGGAAGAAATCATTTCCTAGAATCATTTGTACGGCCAAATGTGGTGTTATTAAGAAAATGACGTCTACGTGAATTGTGCCTAAATTGAATGGAATCATAGCTTGGTTTTTATGCGTTGTTTCTTTCTTCCTATGGCCTTCAGTACATACACATTTTTGGTGGGTAAAGTTAGTAGATGTACTTCTTTAGAGTCCAGGCGAGTTTTAGATTACAAATGATGCTGTCGCACCGGTATCTAAAGTTGCTTGAAAATGTTCATCTGCTATGGTGATTTCGATTTGTGGCTTATGTGCTATGTCTTGTTGCTTTGTTTCTTTGTGTGTTTCCGGTATTGTTTCCGGCTATCATGTCTTTATCCTCATCGTATATCTATAGTTGCGCAATTGCATTTTTGGTGTTTCCATCTTTTTGAACATACTCCGGGGCAGATAAAGGAAACGGCCTCCTGCCCGAATTTAATTTTCCAGATTGCCTCTCACTTGCACCATTTAGAGAAGTGTGGGTGGTTAGGACAAATGCCTGGTTCCCGAACTCTTTTTACCTGGGCACTGCAGCATTGTTGTAACTTGTGGGGGACCTACTCCTCTGTATTTATTTTCTTGGTATTTGTTGGTTTTCGTACTGCGTTTGGTCTGGCCGCTGGTCTGTCGTTTGTAATCGGTTTTCTTGGGCGTGGCCGTTTTTGGTCCTGCGTCCTGGGGGGTTTCCTCTGGGTATGTAATTTTATATAGTCGTCTAAAAACATCGCACCTTCTCTCTCTGGTAGTGTGGCTGTCATTGCCGTGCCGTCTTTGATATGGTCTTTGTGTGCGCATGAAATTTATGTGGTATGTTCGTGGTCCTTTTTGTTGGGGATTTTCTCGGGGTAGTCTTTGGTTATAACGCAAATTGTACGTTCTATGGTCATACGCGGATACCTGATCTCTGTACCGGTCTCTTGCATATGTATGGTCGTTATGTCTGGCATTACCATTGTTGTATGCCCTCGTTCCACTAAAGTTTTGGTCATGTTGCGACGTCCTGTCCTCTAGTGGTCCTGTATTCAGTTCGGTCATGGGCGGTTGTAGTGCCGTCAAAAGTTCGATTGTCTCACTGATAGTACTAGGTCGTGCAACTATTAGGTGGTTCCTTATATATTCGGCTAATGTCGTGTAACCAGATTGATAAATTCCTGTTCTTCAGGGGGGTGTCAAGCATCTTGCTTTGTTGAGCTAAGTCTAAAAAGTAATCCACCATGTACCGTCCTCTGTGTGAATATTTCCCTGTGTTTATGTTCGTCCTGACAGCATATTGTGTGGCGCCGTTCCAATATTTTGTTAGGAAATGTCTGAAATCTGCGTACCTGGTATGGTCCCCAATTGCTAGTCTAAACCAGGTCAGTGATCGTCCCTGTAAACCTTCTTTAACAATGACCATTTTGAATTCATCTGGGATGTTCTTGACCTGAAAATATGATTCTACGTCCATTATGTAACGCTTCGCGTTGTCTCTCGCGTCATCAAATGTTGGCACAGTTATTTCATATAACAAACTAAAATGGTGAAGGTACCCCATGTTTATACCATTTTTGTACATGCTCCCTTGACTAACACTATTACATGCTTCTGTAGGTGATGTTGAATGCGTGTTTGGTACGTGTTCATCAGTCCCTGCCTTACCGGTACACATGAAATGACATTATTCTGAGATTGGCCATTATATATTTTTAAATCATTAATGGCCTCCTTGAGTACTGCCATTTCGCGTGTATGGTGTTCAATTATTATATATGTTGAGCGTTGAGCTGCGGCCGCCTGTATCAGTGTTTCCTTAATTGCTACGACTGCATTCTGAGTGTTGTTTTCTACTTTTTTGCCTGTTTTGTATTATGAGACAGCGTTTCACATCTCCTCGCTCAACTGATAATGCACATTATTCTGTTGTAATATCTAGTTAACTTGCTCCCTAATGTTTTCTATGTCTTGTTGTGTAACGGGCACTTCTGTGCGTATATTTAAAAATTCTGCCTATATAGTGGCTTGCGCTAACCTAATTTCTGCCAAAGGCTTATTTTGTTACCCTATTTTACTGTCTGATTTTCTTTTCAACGTGTTTGTGTATTCTGCAATCTTTTTGTCTAAATCATTTTCTAACGAGCTGTTTCTTTCTGCTATTTGATGACTATGTTCTGACATTCTACTTCCTATTTGCTGACTTTGTTGTGACATTCTAATTTCTATTTTCTGGCTTTGTTCTGACATTTTAGTTTCTAAGTTGCTCTGGAGTTGCTGGAGCATCTGTTGCATCATAGCCGTGAAGCTGTGTATTGCCTCAGGACTAATGTCTTGCACAGTGATGTCTCCGGCTTGCTCTTGAATTTGTTCATCCATATCTGTCACTTCTATGGATCATATAAATTTCACACAGTCTGTGATGTTACCGCCAGGCTGGTCCTGAGTAATGCGGTCCTCTTGTTGAAAGACTTTGGAAAGGGTACTTATGTGATGTTGCTGTTGTTTACCTCCGTCGGATGTGATGATTGCTGTCTTGTCATCGTGCTTTGCGTCCTGGTCCACGGCGTATATCTGCGATGTCGTGTGACCTGATGTTGCTCCGGGTGTTGTCTCCGGGTGGTCCTCTTGTTCTCGACGTGATGGTCTCGATGCAGAGGTTGGAGGCTTGGTGGGTGATTAAGACACTTGGATGCCATTTTGGTTCAGGAACGGTGGGTGCGGTTCTTGTTCAGGAGCAGTCAGGGTCCCTTGGATATGTGATGTAAAGACGGAACAACAGATTATTTTCTGGACTAGCTGGTTATTCTCCGTCGTCGGTAAAGGTGAGCATGAAGGGCCTCCTTCTCAGGGCCCAGTGTGTGATTTGAAGTAAACAATACTTGTTTCTCTCCCACGAGGTAACTCACCCTGACCAAGATTTGAACTCGGGACCTCTTGAACGTCAGGCAGACACGCTACCATCTACGCTACCGAGGCGGGCGCGTAGGGAATAACTAGATAATTAGATCAAATACTAAGGTAGAAAACGGGAGTGCTAACAACTCATCTAATAGATCAGCTATAGAAAGTTTTATAAAGTAGGGTAACCCAGTTTATCTCTTGTATGTAGGAAACTAGGGAATAGTTAATAAACGATATACGCAGTTTTAAACTAAACAGCATAGGAAGGAGAAAAGGACTTAAATCAACAACAAACACACTCCTGGAACCTGTTTCGGATTATATCCGAAATTGATTTTCCTAAGTTTCCCGAAACAAGTAAAAACCGGTTCACTAAACTGTTGAGACGTACTGCAAAAATGTTGAGACGTACTGGCAAAAGCCAAGAGAAAGTTGATTATAAGAGAGTTTGATTTTTATCATATAATTATCCCTTCCTTGTTTTCCATATTTTCCTTGCTTTTTATATTGCCTGTATATAACAGGTGCGGTCAAGCTGTAACACCTATTTTTTGCAGGATTGGACCACATAGGAACTTTTGTGGGTCTTTTTAATACACACTGACCCTTTTTCAATGTGTGACAGAGATGGCAGCACTGTACAGTGCATAGAACTCTAGTGGCCGCGACGAGAGTTAGGACTGCTTTTGATACTTAAAATGGCAACATTTTCATTGCAAGAACAGCGTGTAAACATTCGTTTTATCCATTTTCGTGGTGTGATACTTACTGAAATTCTTCGCCAGTTGAGAGAGGAATGTGGTACTAGTACCATGGATGTGTCTAATGTACGTTCCTGGGTCCTCTGGATCTGTAAGCGTATCAATAATTCTGGAACGATGAGTTCTTTTCCCCCAGGGCCATGGTAACGGGGCTGAGAAAGTTAATATTACTATCGCTGAAGAATGGACAAATAATTCTTTTCTTTCTCAAACATGAAGATTTAATTCTTCCGAAACATTTCCAAATAGCGATACAAATTTAAATAATATGAATATTATTCTTTAACAAACGATGATTGGTGTATTGATTAACTATTACTCTCTTACACACGCGCTATTTGTGCATCTGAAATGTTCACTCGGAAATAATTCTGCACAACCTCGGAGAGACACAAATGCACGTCTTTCTTTTACGACGTTATTAAGCAGAAGGGGGAAAAATAAATCTTTAAAACATTTATCAACTTCTTCTCATTTGAGGTTGTCATGGTTACACATAACCTACCTTACATTATATCTCTATTTCATAACAAATTTCAATTGATTTAACTATTCTTTTAACAACATGAAATATCTGCTACAAGTTTACATGGAACATGTTTAAAACATTTTCTCATAAATCACTCTAATAATTTTGATTAAAATACAATATGTTCGAGATAAAGGAAGTAGGAGTATGTCTTGAATTTTCTTAAAATATCCACAGAAGTCTCTTTCTTCCCTGGTGACTTTTGCATAATTGGTAAACCATAGCAGATAAACGAAATCTTCTTGCATAAAATATGTAGTTCTGGTTAAACCATTAAATGAATGTGAAATACCCTTTTATTTCGGAGTGAACAGCTTCCGAGATGTTCCTTGTTATGTGTGTGAATTTTCCAATAGTTGTACTTTTCTCAAATGGTAAATTGATATTATTCACTTATCTCTTGATCATGCTAAGATAATTGAATTATTTCAAAGCCTTCACATAATGATCAGCTGTGTTCTTAAAGTACTTTACTGTCGCTTAGAGCCTTAAAGTCATACTTCGCTTATACCCACAAAAAATTAGCAATAAGTTAATTTCTACAAATGTTTATTCCGATTAACATTAAGTGAAGGAACAAGGTTTGTAATAATAGTTTTACAACATGTAAATGCTATCTATTAAACTGTTCAAAAATTACACGCCGCTGGAACACTATTTAAGAATACCTACGTTATGTTGGATACGTGTAGCTCATCAGATATGTTAGTAAAAATTATCCGTCCAAAATCGAACATTACTAGTCTTTTTTGGATTATCTATCCTTTTATTTTTAATTGCATACATAAGAGATTTAAAATATCAGATTAGGTAATTTCCGAAACTAACCGGAGCAGATATCGTAAGATGCGCTAGTACAAAGCACTGCTAATTATTTAAATGCACAATCTACTCTTTCTAGGTGGAACCACTAATCACATTACAGACCTTTATGGCCCAATGAAGTAAAATTACATACGCCTAATACATCTATATCGTTGACAAACAAATGATCTACTCATGAAATTCGTACACGGAATAGTTATATCATGACGCTATAATGTTAGCCATGTCTTCCTATGCATTAGTGATGCAAATTTATGAATGTAAATGTCGCTATATTCGATTTTTGGATGTTTTAAAAATATTCTTGAATCCTGAACCCTACATCCGAATACTTCGGTTGGTTGCAAGGTTCTCGTTTTCATATGTCCTGAGTTCTATATTGGAATACTTCTTGGATAGGTGCAATGCAGTGAATTGAGTCGAGATGACGACTCAAGTTTTAATAGCACTTTAAATTTGATACCTTTTAATTTCTCAAAAGTCATGCGGCAGTGTAGAGAAGAGTAATGAGCTGACCGGTATAATCTTCTCACTAGATCGGAACGCGAAGGTGTGATATACAGATAAAAAATAAAACATCCTCTTTTACGCGCCATGAACTTATTTCCATCCCAAACCGTTCCTAATCAATCATTTCATATACGTGATCATTATATTTAAATTACTAAATCATGCAACAAAGGAATGTACTGTCTGACCAACAGAAGAAGGCAAGCAAGAAGAGTACACGGCGTAAACATTTTCTAGCTTGTGCATCGTGTTCATGCATGCTAGTATCAATACACAGCACAGTTTTGTCAGATATATACCTACATACCTAAGTTCCGCCAAGTGAAATAGCAACTTATGGTGCCACATGATGTTCCCAAAATTCCCACCGGAATCATACTTTGACAAAAATGTTGACATTATCGCATTTTGTCACTAAAATCGTTAGCCCGATGCTAACTTACTATCATCTTCACTTTTTCTACAAATACACAGCTTAAACACGCTCCTCTAATGTTCCTTTATCCCTCTGCTGTACGTCTCAACTTGCGCTACTTGTAATTTCTCCAATGCACATAAAACTTTTCTGTTTTATATTGCTCTGCTTGATTATTCTAACATAACTCCGACATTCTTTGGAACGTACTACACTCCTGCAGACCGACTAACGACTCTGGACCGTATTACACTCATGACTTACTCTGAACTGGACTGTGCTGTGCTGTGATTGGACTGTTTATAGCCTGTTGATCGCGGTGAAAAGTTTCTGGAAGTGGAATGCTCTCTATTTCCAGAGTTGGATCGGTATAAACAAATCCTTCACGGTAAGAATGTGGCTCGCCCTTCCGACTTTGTAACATCAGCTAGTGGCTTCTCTTGTTGTTCTTTTGTTTCTCTCGCCGGCAAACAACAACGGTGGTGGAACGTTTTGACTCACACTTAATTTCTCCACGCCGTGACATTACATTTGGAGGAGCGCTATATATGCTCACTTCTTTCAAATGCACCGAATAGAAAGCACTAAGTAGCTCGTACGTTGAACATTCAATGCCGCCAACACTCTTATTCTAGATCGCTGTGTTGCGTATCAAATAACTAAAAAATAACATTTATTTAGTCACATATATTATATTATATAACCTTACTGCACACTATTGGTGAACATTTTGTACCTTACTTGAGTTCCAAGTACGGTGTGAATAAAACATTACAATTCGCTGTTTTCTATTTGAGAGGAAATTTCAAAGTTTTAACGGTAGCGAAGCCAAAGTAAACCTGGAAGAAAATTATCTTTCAATTTGTAAAACTCGCAAGCTTTGAAACATCAGCAAGAGCGTATGAGCAGTAAGAAGAAAACGAAAGCATTTTCACAAACAACTATTGGAAAGTAGAATTTACGAATGTAATAAATAACCAAACATTGTATCATGATATAACTTAAATCGTACCTTCATAACATATCCATTTACAGTTAAACTCTTTTGATTAATACAGCTATAAGTGATATGCCAAGGGTATTGTAAATGCAATGAGCAGTCGCTCTGAGGCAGTCCTTGCCCGTTTAGGAACCTGGTCGAGCTATCCCTTCGCTAAAAACCTCACATTTTAGGGAAAGGTGGTGGGTGAGCAAGGGCAGGCCATTCCCGCCTTCCCGCGCAAAACACTGTCAGTGCTGACTGAGGGGCGTGACGTCACTGAGAATACAACGCAAGAGCGCTTACACGTGAATGTGCGTAATGCAATATTATGATTGCACATTCTAAGATAATATAAGGCGCTGATGCATGCAAATTCCACAATCCTTCTGATGAAATAAACGAGATGCAGTGGCTTATGAGCTATTGTAGTTATTGGCTGTATCTTTTGTCGTAACATTATGAGTAAAAGCAGAAACCATTGCGCTGTTGCTGAAGGCAAAAATCCGTTGCTACGGATGTGATTTTTCATTGTTTGCCTAAAGATCGAGAACTACAGCGCAAATGGGTTTTACGCTGTAAAAAGGCTGATCCGGTTAATGTAAATAATGCAAGGATTTGTTCCGATCACTTCCTGCCCGAAGACTATGCACGGGATTTAAAAAACGAGCTCCTAGGGTTGGCGCTGAAAAGAAAATTAAATGGCGACGCTGTACCGTCACAGAAAATTCCTAATTGGCATGGGGATGCATTTGAAGCTGTAGTAGCTAGTACCAGCAAGACCAATTTATGAGATACACATTCTATTTATGTATTTGTTTCTATGTGTACACTGAGTTTAATCGCTCTTTTTTGTATAAGAAAAGTTTGATAGGTGGAATAATAATAACAATAAATAATAATAATAATAATAATAATAATAATAATAATAATAATAATAATAATAATAATAATAATAATAATAATAATAATAATAATAATAATAATAATAATAATAATAATAATAATAATAATAATAATAATAATAATAATAATAATAATAATAATAATAATAATAATAATAATAATAATAATAATAATAATAATAATAATAATAATAATAATAATAATAATAATAATAATAATAATAATAATAATAATAATAATAATAATAATAATAATAATAATAATAATAATAATAATAATAATAATAATAATAATAATAATAATAATAATAATAATAATAATAATAATAATAATAATAATAATAATAATAATAATAATAATAATAATAATAATAATAATAATAATAATAATAATAATAATAATAATAATAATAATAATAATAATAATAATAATAATAATAATAATAATAATAATAATAATAATAATAATAATAATAATAATAATAATAATAATAATAATAATAATAATAACAAACTGTTTTCATTAATAGACAATATCGGCAAGAGATCGCCGGTGCGAAGTTAGGACCGTGCGAAAGAGTGCGCTGTCTTACTATAGCATCTTTATCTCGCAAAAAAAAAAAAAATTGACCAGTGGACCACTCTGTTGCTGCTGAAGAGGAAATAATTAGACTAAAGACTCAGATGCAAGCCCTGAAGAAAGAAAACAGTGTTTTGAAACGGCAGAACAAGGTTTATAAGTTCCACGTTTCCCGAAATTTATCACAAAGTGATCTCTCTTTATGTGAGGACAAGAACCTTCATTAGAATTCGGCACTTAAACAAAAGAGCGAAGGCAGAAATGATCAGGAAACTTACAGCAAAGAAAAATCTTCAATGGGTTGCTTCGTCGTCTTCTTGAGCTACAGTGAGTAAGGACATATGAATAATAACATGTTTTAAACTCTTAATACTAACTGCTAGAAGGAACCTTCATTATAATACACAAGTGGGTGTTTATTTCTTCGGATTTTACACGTAGCAGAGCTTAAATAACACATACTCAGGGGCTAGTGTTTAACTCTCGCGGTTGAACTGTATTCTCAGTGACGTCATGCGCGTTAGCCAATGGCAGCGCGACTCTCCGGAATGGCCTACCTGAGTACTCTAGTTGCCTTGGTGGATGAGGGCTACGAATGGGGAGTTGTTTTGGACAGGTCGGGGTTTGCCTATGGGTTCGCTCGGCATGGACCTTCTTCTCAGTTTCAGAGCGTGGATGCGCCCTGACTGAGTATCGTCTTCTAGTAAAGAAAACACCTCGACTGATCCATTAATGATTTATTTAACCCTGTATGCCCATCAAACTCGCCACCTGGGAAGTCGCTACTTGCAGATTCGCGATGGTGCTATTCATTCGCGCGCGGCAACCCCTTGCGCTGTGAGGCGATTGTGACGTGTTATCCTGCGTTATATGTTTTGCATCCGCACTGCGAGGTAGAAATGCAATTCTGATTAATATCGATAGACGATTTCTTCACTTGTGCGTTTTCCTCTCCCGATATCGAAACTTGGCGCTAGTGTGTTTCGTGTTGCTTCCTCCGAGAGTAGCGAAACAGTGTCCTTATACTGAAACTCATACATCGGCCATTGCCTGAATTTCCCCCACTTTTGCTAAATTTTGAGTATTTGGGAAATCACAAGATATTTTTCTCGTCGCTTATATGTCATTTCTACCTCCGCTCTTCCTTATAGTTAAAATTTGGGTGGATTTATGCGCGAGCACGTGCTGCAGAACTTCGCTAAAATCTGGATTTGTTTTGTTTATCTCACGCTCAATATTTTCTGAAAGGAACTGGCTGCCTCTGAAGTGGTGACAGAATCCGTCCGAGACCTTTTTCTCCGGCCATACCCTACATTTGAACAATACAGTATAGGTCGGGTTCTGTGAAGTTACGGCTGCGTCGTGGCTCAGTGGTTAGACCGCTTGGCTCTCACCAAGGCGGCCCGGGTTCGTTCCCAGGCGACCGCAAAGTGAGATTTGTGTTGGACAACACGGCGCTGGGGCGGGTTTTCTCCGAGACCTCCGGTTTGCCCTGCCATCTCATTCCACCGGTGCTCCATCTTCATCTCATGTATCATCAGTGTCACCGCCTGCGGTGCCGTATGTAGTAAAAGCGGCCGTTAAACACTACACATTTCATTTCATTTCATTTCTGTGAAGTTTCTAGCAACAAATGGGCTTACACATCTCTTCCATCTCTATGTTTGTTAGTTGAGTTTAAATAATAGTAACTTAGGAACATATGTATCATTATTGTATGTATTTAATATTAATTTCCAATTATGAAACGAATGAACCCATTGGATCCTTATCACGTATACTTACTATCAACTAGTTCTTGTTAATCATATATTCCTGGCTGACCATGATCATACATTTGATATCAAATTGAGCCTGTTACTATAATGTTGCTGGCTGACGGGGGGAGTTACAACTCGCCATATACTTTCATTGACCTAATTACTTAATTATGGTTAATAATACGAACTACGAAGTTTTTCTCTCATCTATACACAATTTATTGTAGTATATTATCAAACATTCCTCGCAATTTAGAGTTTCATTTCAGTATCAGTAGAAACATTAACTAAATCCTTGAGAATTATAGTGAAAAATATGATCTAAATTTTCAGGAAAAGTATTTTTGATTTAGGCAGCTAATTTAGTGAATTAGTTGCTTTTGTGTTAATACCTTTAGAGGTAAAATTTATGACTCATGCTGACATTTCAATACTAAGATATAGCTAACCTCATGCTGTAAATGTTACCATTAATAATCCATATAGCCAAAGCATTTTTCAGTTTAAAATTAAATTACTGCAAAAATAGCCTTTTTTACATTGCAGCTATACTGTAGTCATTTGACTTCACTGTGTTACTTTAGAATAACATTAAACCAATCTAAAACAAATTATCTGATGTTGCACTCATTTGACTTTCTCTACCCTTGAACAAACTATTTTCACAAGTCCTGATATATTTATCCCCTTCATGTTAATCAAGATAAACATTATCTTGTTGCCAATTTTCTTGAAAGTACAAGGGAATTTGACAATACAGTGGAGTTTAAGTGATGGTCAAAAGTTTTAAAGAGCTGATGACATGTGAGGTCATTGAAATTCGGTTCTATTTTCATGACTAGCACATAAAAAACAAATATCATATTTCTATTTGAAAAAAGGTACGCGTTATAAAAATTCAAGCAATTAACATGGAATATTTGGAAAATGATTCACGCCACTAAAAAGATATTTGACATAAATTGTGTGTTTCAACAGGGATCCACATTTTTTGTGCAGTGAGATTTCAAGCATCTCTTACAGTTCACTAGTGAAACAAAAACCGTTCAAAATGAAAATGACTTCCGAGGACATTCCAAAAAAATTCAATATATAGGTTTATTTTAATTAAACCGTTAATCATCTTTCACAAAATCAACATCTTTAAAAAATGTTCCAATAAAACAGTCTGGTTTGAGGGTGCTTTCATCGAAAATCTGCATGTCACATATTTTGAAGATGCTGAAATTAAATACCAAGTTTGGTACTTAATTGACCTTTCCTTTTTTAGTTTTACTATCACACACAGACCTTTTTTTTTAAAAAAAAATATTTTTTTAAGATTCAATATGTCTTAAAATGTGTATTTCCAGTGACATCTCGATATAAAGTTGTTGGGTGGAATACAATATAGGTATTCTCTGCTTAATAGAAGAGAATGAATATATATATATGTCAGTTAGGTTTTCCTAATATACCATTACTGGCAACGTCTAGTCATTGGGCCCTTTAGGGCTTTCTGGATTTCCCTGAAGATTATTTTTTAAATAATACTTAATTCTGCGTGTCAGTGTTTACTAGCTATTGTTGATAAGTATATTGCAATAGAACGGTAGCTGCAGCATTTGTGCAAGAGTTTTCTTAACTTCAGCATACTGCAAGTATAATGATTGATGTAGACATCAAGCGGCATGGAGAGAATTCTTTCTTTTAAAAATTATTAGTTATAATAACACTAGGGAAAGTTTATTGCCTTTATTTAGTATTATTTATTCTATTATTTTTAGTGCAATAGATAGTATTATTTCATGAACGGGGCAGAGGAATTTTCAAGTTGAAGTGGTTATATTGGTGAAGGTAGATTTATGCCACACGATGCGGCGACATATTTGAAGTAGGATTCGTTGTCGTGAGGTCCACGCCTCACACGCGCGAACGGTTTCGCGTTTCCCTCGGTGTGGCGACGCGTGGAGAAGCCAAACCTTACCTAGATGTACAAGCGATGAACTCTCCTGTCTCGAGGCCGTGAAGATGATGGTCTCGAAGATTTCTGTAAATTTTCCTTCCAGTAGCTGCGGCGAGCGATGTGATGTGAAACCTCAATGTCTTCAAAAGGGATTTTGCGTTTAGGCAACTATGAAATAAAATTATGAACACCGTTTCACTTTACATGTATTTATTTCTCGACATCTTTTGCTTCACAAGCGACTTTTTCACTGGTATAGCACTTTACCAACTTTTTAATTTTCGCTTTCGCTTTGCGAATGATGCAACGGTTTTCCACTTATGTTATTTCTCGTCGCATCGCGTATTCAGCGTATATTTTAATCGTTTATTACACGTTAATGAACGGTGAACTCCACTAATTTCCTGTAGTTTTCAAGAGCCTTTACCAAAAACACGTCTACACGCTTTGAGGGTACAAGCAAGAAGAAGAAAGAAATTTAAGTATAAAATTGTTGGTTCTTTTCTCTGTTTCGTTGCTAGGTTACCGAAATACTAAATTTTGATTGGTCCGACGTCACAATTTGTGTACATTTATTTCCGAAATTTTCTGAATTTGGGATTTTAATAAACCTAAGCATTCGTTGCATCATCTACATGGTCTGCTTGGTTATTGATTTACATTGAATTTCAGATGGCCATGTTTACTTTATATGTCCATATATGGAATTTTAAAATATATTTACAGACAAATATGCAATATCAGCTTTAAAGTAATGGAATATATTCAGCTTACTGCGGAAACTAAATTCATAATCTATTGCAGTTTAATATTTATTTAATTGTTTAGTATCCTTTTGCTGCTCGTTAGTGAAATATTCTATTCTCTGCTATTAAAGTAAAGCATAAAGCACATTTATGTGTTTTAGCTTTAAGAACTTAACATTACAAAGAAAACAAAAGAAGCTATGTCTAATATGGTACTAATATAGGATTGTTCAAGGCTAATAAAACAGTTATTTGGTTTGAATGCATTTTAATATCAATATTCTTGAATATTATGATCCCAAAGTCAAACTGAAATAGTGTTTTACTTTACTCTTTTTCTATTATGTGCCCTATAGGTAAGTATAAACTGTACGAAAGTAAATATTCGATATATTTATTACCATAGTAAATACCTCTAAAGCATTTTAACTTTATTTCACTTAAAATAAGAAGATAAAAAGTTATGTGACAGTGTCTATTTTAACTGCCTTGGCAGTGCATTGCAGTGGATACAACAAATTAAAATCCAATTAAAATCAACAACTAATAACAAGTTAATGGCTAAGAAATTATAATGCACTTACAAGCAATGATTAAAAAGTATCAGTTTGTTATCAGTTATTGTGATACTAATGGGGTAAGCATTTTATACGGAACGAGGAAATGTTTGAAAAAAACTGTGCGCCTACGCCGAGTGCTTTCATTTTCCGAGATTCCGTTATGTGCTTACTACATGTGTATTGCATACTAATTTTTGCACTATGGTTATTTATATCAACCTGAATTTTAGTATTTAAGGTATTATCTGAACTATTAATAAATATAGTTGAAGATAAATGTCAGATTTTTTAGCTTGCAACGCCTATATGTGTTATTATGGAGAAAAAATAAATTTTGTTGGTTATGTGGTCATATTATATTTGTTAAAAGTATAAAACGGATTTGACTGAGGGTTTAATTCTGGTTATGGACAGAGTTTTAGACGATGTGTGCAGTGATGATAAATAGATCAGGCGTGGAAAGCTGGATGTGATAAAGTAAAAACAAAATCTAAACAGAGGTAGGAGTTGGTATATTACTCATTGTGTAAATGGTTAACAGAACATGATGTGGATATTAATAAAAAGAGCACATTGGCGTTTTTTTTACTAAGAAGTAGCAAATTGACGAGTCCAGGAAATTTGTGGTCTGAGTTTTTATGCTAAAAACAATAATCAAGTTAAATAAAGGAAATGATATTGGAAAAAGAAAAATGTTGGGTATCGTTCGAAGAAATCAAAAGTATTTTCGAAGTATGATGAAACCAAGTTTCTGAATGATGCTCCTGATGACAAGTATTTGTTAATGAAAGTGGTAATGATATTGGTGATTGCAGGGGCTTGCCGAAGAGAGGAGCTGGTAAAAATTATGGTCGATGATGAAGATACGAATGAATTTACTGTGGTGAATATCCCAAATAGTAAAACAAACATTTCTCGATCTTTTACCATAACCGAAAAGGTTGGTGAAACTGATTACGTGGAAATTTTTCGACGTTGCAGCGAGGCCTGAAAACTCTCAATGCAAGCGGTTTTTTCTTTTTCCCCTAACATACAAAATGGTAAATATATTGGTCTATCGATGGGGATAAACAGTATCGGTGCAATGTGTTCAAAAATGCAATATATCTCATGTTAGAAATGTGAAATGAAATGTGTAGTGTTTAACGCCCGCTTCTACAACATACGGCACCGCAGGCGGTGACACTGATGATATGTGAGATGAAGATGGAGCACCGGTGGAATGAGGTGGCGGGGAAACCGGAGGTCCCGGAGAAAACCCACCCCAGCGCCGTGCTGTCCATCACAAATCTCACTTTACGGTCACCTGGGATCGAACCCGGGCCGCCTTGGTGAGAGCCAAGCAGTCTAACCACTGAGCCACGGCGCGGCCTTCTCATGTTAGATGATCCAAAATCTTACACTTGAAGGACAGCTGCTACTTTCTTCGCAGATTCTGCTGCTCAGTTCTGTCACTGAAACGGCATGGAGGATGGAAATCATCTACTGTGGCAGAGGGTTATGTGGAGAATTCTCTGGGAAGTAAAATGAAGTTGGCTGACAAGATTTTGTACAGTGGGGACGGTAGTAAAGGAATTTCAGCAGAGATAGCAGGACCGTCCTCTTCAGGATAAATATGTACAAGTTTAGATGTAAAGAGCAGGAGTGGAGATGGTGCAATTGCATTCAATAGTTGTACAAATTGTAAAATCACTTACTTTTTACTTGCCGCACTAGCGCTTTTGGTCATTTCTTTAAAGTACTGAGATTTCTTTTGTTTTTATAGCAATCAGATTGCAAGCGGGATTGTCAACTCTTGATAAAGCAAGAATAGCGGTAGGTATAGAATATTAGTTACATAATGCAAAAATTTCATTAAGTGACGATACTGTGCAAGATTTCTTGTTCCGAACTTTTACACAGAACTTAATGATTTTAATGAAATAATAGCTTTTTGTTTCCGTGTTTAAATTTTCGACATATTTAAATTATTTTCAGTATATGAGTAAATTAATTATATGGTGCTCTATAGACAACTAAATTTTGATATTCTTTGTCTGGATATAATTTTTGTTATGAGTTGTATATTATTGTAGAATGTAAATCAGAAGCATTTCTGTCAGTCTGTGAGTTAAGAGCCTTTAAATTGATGAATGGTAAACTTCTCTATACAATGAATAATACCAAATAATACAAATAAATACGAAATACCAAATGCAACGTTGTGTTGGAAGAGTTATTTTTTACTTATATGGATTGTGCATACCTTCCCGTTGTGTAAGCTCCTGACATAGGTACACTCCTAGCAAATTGGACTTTTCATATTTTCTCTCATTTCGGGGATATTTGAGATCGCAGAGTTAGGTGCAACATCCTGTATAAATTATTTGATCTAGCAGTATAGATGATTCAGTAGGCCCGTTTCGTAGTAAACAAATCGACTAGATAAGCAGTTAGTTCAAATCCACTGTCATACCTCACAACCCAGTCCGGGTTTGAATCCCGTGGGCGGCCTACCTGATCATGGGTTTTTCGGGGATTTCCCGGGTCTCCAGGTGAATGCTGGGTAGGTTTTCTTGGTCTATCGCATGCGAATGCTACTTTCATCTTACCTCCAGAAAATGTCGTTTTTGCTTAAGGACATAGTCAGAATTTTATGACCGAAAATTTTCTCTGCTTCAGAATAAGATTGGATTTAGTCCCTTTCTCCTTAAAATGTGCCTGAGGTACCAAAGGAATCATGCTAACCTTTCACATCCTTTGGCAATGGTAAATCTCTGGATCAAGTTGGTATTTCTGTATAAGCCTTTATGGGATTTTATGATTTGCAATAAACTATGCCAAAATGCGTTTAGCACTTACATCCGTTCTGTAGCAGGTACACAAAACTTAAGCTATTGCTTTACAGTATTTTCCAACATGATGCTTGAAAAGTTCATTTATTTGCTCCTGTACAATATGGTATATTAACTATCACGTTCACATTAATTTTTAACAAATGTAAGAAATAATTGCTTCTTCTATTCATGCACCTAGCTTTGAAATCGTTAATCGTCCATAACAATATAACTGCAGAGACATATTGTTTGACACATTAGCAAGTTGTGCATTTACTAGATAAGTTTGAAAAATAAAATAGGATATTAAAAATATACAGCTTTGCATTAACAAATGTATAGTTCAGTACAGGAAAACGCACGCGCGTGCGTGTGTGTATGTGTGTGTGTGTGTGTGTGTGTGTGTGTGTGTGTGTGTGTGTGTGTGTGTGTGTGTGTGTGTGTGTGTGTGTGTGTGTGTATTTCGCTGTTCTCTTAGCATTTATATGTGAATATTTAAACATTTTTGTATCGATTAAGTGAAGTAGATAAACAATTGTTTGTAAGAACACTTACACAAGAATCAGTAGCTAGCTAATATTGTACAAATAATATTTGTAACTAATAAAGGCTTTTGAGCTTTAGTCTTCCTCGATAGTTACGAAAACCTTGCTGGAGCAAAATGGGAATATAATGCCAATGATATGTGCCACGAAAATTGTTATCCATATTTCTCACTGAACTTCTGCGTATAGCTGTATACAAAGGCTACCATGTTCAAAGCAAATTAATACACTTATGCTGCAGACTTTCGCTAAGTTTAAGAGAATTAATGTAACAGTAAATTATCATCAAGGTTGACATTAAGAGAAACGTGATACAAAACTCTATCAGTGCACCTGGACCATTATGCTTTTCTTTAAAGTTTTGGTTTTTCTTAGCGTTTGAGTTCATGTAAAGGGGCTTGCTTCAATTGCTTTTGTGCTTCTTCCGCAAGTTGATAACCTGCATCGCACAGGTTCCAATTAGTTTGTATTTTTGTGTTTCATTTCTTGCTTTTTTTTTTATTTACATTCTCCAACGTTAAGACATATCGGACGATGAATGGAATTGGTGAAATGATGCTCAAATGAATATAGTGCACATTCAGCTTAGAGTTTTCCGACATTAATCTTTAACACAAATATGAATAAGGGAAAGCCCTGGGAAAAAAGAAAATGCTTTACCCAGATAACTCATCCTGACTGACATTCGAAATCGGGACGCCTTGATTGTGACGCAGACAACCTACCATCTCCTATATAGGGGCGGAGAGGTTTGCAGTGATTTGTTAATGGTCCAAAGTAAGCCTGGATTTTGCTTTATTCACAGAAATTAGTATTTTTCTCCTAATATTTTAAGGCTTTCAAGTACTCATTTCCATAAATTGAGACACAATTCTTTCTCCATCCTTGTACTAATTGCTGATATAATTCTGCCATATTTTCACCAGGTGGCTCAAATTGCCCCGTCTTTCGAGTAAGCAAATAACCCTTCGGAACTGTAGGACACACTGGAAAATGCCAGTTAAGTGCACTGCAGAAGCATTGACGAACATTTTTTTCCGTGCGACGAGAGATGGTTTCCAGGTTTGAACTAGCGTGTATACCTCTTGATATTAGACAAGAACAGTATAAAGAACCCTTCGGAACTGTATGACACACTGGAAAATGCCAGTTAAGTGCACTGCAGAAGCGTTGACGAACACTTTTTTCCGTGCGACGAGAGACGGTTTCCAGGTTTGAACTAGCGAGTATACTTATTGTTATCAGAGAAGAACCGTATAAAGAACCGAAAAGATCTTAGAATCTTTTCTGTTTATGTTACCAAGTATTTATCTTGGAGAGAACAAATTAACTTTTTAGATTGACAATTGATCGTGTAAAGCTTATTTGATTTCACTGTAACTACCCATAGCTATTTTACATTCCCTACTATGTACTTACATTAGAAGGGCAACTACTGCATTCCACCTCATAGCTCCACTGCGAGATATCTGTGGATATATAGTGGAACAATATCTGTGTGTTCTCTTGTGATGCCATCTGATCACTAGGATTATATAAAAAAACGAATGAGCCATCCCTTTGTTTCGTTTGAATTCACACATTTTATGACGTCTTGCGCTGAGGCGTGAGAGAAAGTTATTGTGCTCACCAGGTAGTGCTACGTAAGTGTATTACTCTCTGTGGTGTACAGCAAAGATGTGAAATGCCTCTTTGAAGGAAACAATGGATGCATGAGCAAACCGATACATCATCAAACAATAAATAGGGACAGGCACATGTGCAGCCTATAGTAATGACCTTCAAATCGCAGTGAATGAAGCAAAACAGCAAGGTTAAGTAAAGTTTCCATAATTTTGTGGGCGTACAATACCTAAGGAAATAGTAAGCCACGCTTCGCTATCTCCTGGAGGCACTGTCCAGGGATAGATAAACCGACTAATACGTTGTTTAGAGGACTTCAGGTACAAGACCTGTCCATAGCTGGAACATGACGACATGGACCTACCTGGCTACGAGTCTCCCCGGAATACTGGCCCTGAGCACTTAGTCTGGAGAACGTGGCACTTCCGGAAGCAAAGATATTAATACACCAAGCCCTCGCAATTGTTACAATGGAACGCCTAATTTCCGTTTCAGAGTTCAGTTCGTACACCAAACTTGTACGTACCGTAGTTTGGTTACCTCGTTTCATCAACAATTCGCAAATGGAGACCAGAAATTATGGAGAACTAGCAGTAGCCGAGCTAGATTTATGCAAAATTTCCCTAATCTTAATTGCACCGCAACAAGCTTTACCCTCTGAATATGAAGCACTGAACAACGTTTTCACTCCCAAAACGCCCGCCTCCGTAGTGCAGATGGTAGCGTATCTGCCTCATGTTCAAGAGGTCTCGAGTTCGAGTCTCGGTCAAGGTGAGCTACCTGGATAAGTTTTTTCGGGGTTTTCCCTTATCCTTAAAGAGGAATGTCGGGTAGCACTAAGTTCCACGGACCTTGGACACACGTAAAATTGCCACAAAAAAAAGCTGCCGGAACATTCGAAAATCACATGCTTTCGGCCCTTCATAGAAGATAATCGCCTAAGAGGTAGATTGCAATTCAGTGATGCTTCACACGACGAAATCCATCCACTCCTACTCGATAGTTCACATCCCTTTAGTAGTCTGGTCATCCAGTATACCCATGTAAAACTACATAATTTGAGATCCGGCATTATCCTATCAGAGCTGCACATACCATTTTGGACCAGAGCACGCCAAGCTATCAAAAGGGTTATCCACACATGCTTATCCTGCAAACTAGCCGACAACTTACCTGGACAAACACCTGTAGCATTACTACCAGCCGATTGCGTTCGAAGCTTATCTCCGTTCTTCAGAATTGGACTGGATTTCGGCCCACGTCACCTGTGGAAGGGAGGCCGCATTGAAGAACTGATTCCGGAACGAGACTGTCGTATGAGAACTATACATCTTTGAAGAATGAGGGCACCATGTTGCCCGAACTGTACAACTGGGCATCCCCATGGTGATCTACCAGGGTGGGGAGGATGTCGGGGACGAGTGAAATATCTTTGAAGGCTTTGACAAGAAGTGGAATACTTTGTACTTTGTAATACTTTTGTTTGTTGAAAACAAAAGAATGTGTGTGTGTGTGTGTGTGTGTGTGTGTGTGTGTGTGTGTGTGTGTGTGTGTGTGTGTGTGTGTGTGTTCCGTAATTGCGTGTGTACTTTTATATTTAGTTAATAATCCGGTCCATTATCATTTCAAGAAGTTATCTCCTCACACCATACATGGGGAGCGTTGGAGACCTTTTGGTCTAATAAGATTCTATCCACACTTTAAGGTTTATCATTCATGCAAAAATCAACCAGCATTTTCGATATATTCAATAAGTTTTCATGTATGATTTGTCATGTCAAATTTCATATACATGGTATTTCACTGAAAATCGTAGAGCACTTTTTTTTAGAAAATCAAAGTTTTCGAAAAACGTTACATAGGGGAGTAAATTGGGATTATACGATCTTCTTTAGAATCACTATATCATCTGTTTGAACGACGCTAAAGCTAAATAAGAAATTTTGTGTTTAACCAACATTTCACTTTTAAGTATCTGTTTAGACAAGCAAGACGTACAGACACGCGCGGGTATTTTTCTGAAAATATCTTGCTTTTCAATCATTCTTGGTGAAATCTCAATATCAAATATCTGGAAGGAATACAATACCTTCAGTCTGCTTCACTGCATTGTACGTTATGATTAAAGTCAAAATATGGTGGTATAACTCTTTTAGTCTTCCGGATGTGCCCAAGAGCTTAACGTGAATGCTGTTTTTCGACTTCATGTAATTGATCAAAGAAGTTCGTCAAAAGTTTACTCTGGTAACCAGGAACATTCATCCTTGTATTAAAAATTACAAAAAATATTATTTTTTGCCGAGATAATGTAGCCCACACCCGATATTCTTGAATTAATGACCGAATTCTAAAATTACGTTACCTCGCTCTCTACCCAGAGTTCAACAATTTTAGATCTCAATATAGCTATTGACTTGCTGTCAGCATTTATAACATAAAAAGCAAATCCAGTTGTCTTCAACCTGAAAAGTTTATAAAGAGCAAGAGGCGGAGAAAAATGGCGGGAAAAATACGAGTCAGTTGGAAGAATTAATACTGATCTTTTCAGTCTGACTCTATTCAAAGCTTGGCCTAAACACGGCTTTTGTGGAGAAATTTGCATCACTTAACTTAATAGTAGTTTAAATATTGAGCCCTTGACTTAAGTACTTACTACATAGTTAAGTCGCCAAAAACGGTGCTTATCTCATTGTATGTGAGAATCCCTAGTGACCAACTAGGAAAAATACGAGTCAGTTGGAGAATTTAATTTCATGTAGGCATGTTGGCCATAGCAGTTCAATGGTTAAGAACAATCGGACGGAGACCGGGAGATCCGTGGTCTGATCCAGGACATTGAGTTTTTCAGTCTATTTATCCAAACCTTCGTCTGGTATGGAAGATTCTGCAAAATCCTCTCAGAAAAGGGAATCAGTTTGCGCGCACTGTAACAAGATGGGACATGCTAGAAAAGATTGCATGAAGAAAGATCCAATTTGTGTTCCATATATCAATATACAAAAAGTATGTGATTTAAAGAATTGCCAAACATATAACAAGTACTGGGAAAGGCAAATTGCAAGAATAGACTATGGACAGGAGTAATGTAAGAAAAAGGATAGAGGATAACAAAACCTATGGACAGAACTACATGAGAGTTGGGCAGTTGATTGCGCAACGGAGTCGATTATTAATGAAAGAAGTGAGAAAGCTGTCTGAGAAAATGGGATTGGATTTCATTTGTATACAGGAGCCTTATACTAATAAAGGAAATTACCATTTATGCAGGTCACGGCAAGAGTGGTCATGTATGATCCAAATCCGCAAGCGGCAATTGTTGTCCTCAATAGGGAGATACAAATGTTACAGATCACTCAACTTGGAGATGAACATTTGGATTGTATTGAAATTACATTTAAATGCATCTTTAGTGTAATGTGTAACCAATATTATCAGTACAAAGATGATATTGAAGTTAATTTGGAGAAAAGTGCGGATATAATTGGGATGTTTCCCGGAAAATCAATAATCTTTACCCTAGATGCAAATGCAAACTCCAAGTCATGGTGGAGTAAAATGCAAGATGATAGAGGGAATAAGTTAGAAGAATTTATAATTGGTAATAGATTGGACATTTTAAATGAGCCAAACAATCCTTTTACATTCAAAAATCGTGCTGGTACACAAGAAAATATTGATGTAACGTAAGGAAAAGGCTATCTGGTAACGAAAATAATAAGATGGCGAGTAGGACAACACCTCACAACTAGTTATCACAATTTGATTTACTTTGATGCTGGAATGCAGGATAATGCTGGATATTATGAAAGACCTACTAGATATAATACAAAAAATACGGATTGGAACCTCCTAAAAAGAAAACTCACGCTATCAGATTATCAGGAAAATTGGAATGTAGATGCGCAGGCTAGAATTATTACTGAATGTTTCCAGGATGCAATGAAGAATTCTTTATTAAAAGTAAGGTATAGAAAACTTAATAACTGTGTATGGAATGGAAAAGTTGAAATGCTGAGAAGAAAAGTTAGGGAAGTCAGACGCATATATCAAAGAAGTATGATAGCAGATGAAAGGGAGAGGAATCTTAGAATATACAGATAAATGAAAGAGAAATACAAGATGGAGTTGGACATATTGAAAGCAAATCATGGGAATCTTTTGTGGAGGAAAAGTTGATGGACACTGTCTGGGGTATGCCCTATAAACTGGTAATGGAAAAAATAGCAGCACCTGAAGTCATATCAACACTAAATAAGGACAATGGTGGAGATCTGGGTGGAGTCTGTTAATTTCCTACTACAGAAGATGTTGCCATCAGACAAATATGAAGACGATACAGAAGTACGTAAAGAGAAAAGAAGAACACTGATGATGGAAATAGACAATAATTACGTAGTTGTTCCTTTTGATTTATCATAAGTAAAACTAAGTATACAAGAAATGAGGAGGAAAGTACCAGGACCGGATGGGATACTTGTGGAAGTACTGCAAAATTGAGAAGTGATTTCACCATATTTATGCAAGTTATTTAACCAATGTCTTATCGCTGGGCGAATTCCATGTTGTTGGAAAGAGGCCAATGTGGTTATCCTTCCAAAATCAAAAGAAAAAGACCCAGCTGAACCAAAAACATACAGACCTATTTGTCTGTTAAATGTAATGGTAAAGCTTCATGAGAAAGTATTTCATAAAGGGATCTATGAATTTAGAATCATGAAAGGAATATCTGAAAAGCAATATGGATTTCGAAAGGGAAAGTCGACATAGGACGCAATAACTTCTGCGATGGAAGTAGTAACGTTTACCGAAGTCAAGTATGTGTTGAGTCTGTTTATAGACATTTCCGGTGCATTTGATAACATGGCCGGAGTCATTCTAAATTTTAAAAGAGAAAAGGTATCCAAAAGCTTTATACAATTGCCTAAAGGACTATTGCAATAATGTAAGGGTCAGAATTGTTGGAGAAGATAAAATTGTACACTGAGAAACTACTAAAGGCTGCCCTCAAGGGTCTGTCTTAGCGCCCTTGTTCTGGGACATCGTAACGGAACCCTTATTAGTGGATTTCAATGAAAAGCAAGGAGTAAAATCAGTATATGAATACCCAGAAAACATAATGATACTAATTGAGCAATGATACTACTTGGAGCTAGAAACTAACCCGCAGTAGCAACACAAATCATAGAAAACTGGTATAAGGGATGTCAAATGCAAGTTGCACCTAATAAATCTACATATATGGTCATCAAAGGATCTTTAAAAAGGAATCCCACAGTGAAAATCTATAATCAAAGTATATCTAGAGTGAGAGAATTTAAATACTTAGGTATTATGACACATGAAAAGAGAAATTTTGACTCATATGTACAAAAAGTAGGAATTAAAGCCACAGCTATAACATCTAAGTTGGCTACAATAACACAAAGAAACTACAACTACGACTTTAGCTCTACTAGTAGTCCTAGGAATCTGGCCAATTGACCTGTTAGATATAGAGGATCCTGCTATTGGCTAAAAAGTAAAAAGTTGGAAAAGGTACACAGTATAATAGGTAGATGTCTAACAACAAGAAGAGAAATAAGAACTGAACTAATATAACTTTGGCAAGAATAATGGGATAATTCAGACAAGGGACGTCGGATCAATGAAATATTTCCAAATATTAGAGGAAGGCTATGTTTGACCCAAATAAAACCAAACAGAGGACTTGTATATTATATTACAGGACATGGTCCTTATGATGTTTATTTTAAGAAAATTAAAAGACATGAGAATGATAATTGTGAAATCTGTGAAATAAGAGGCACACCAGAGCATTTGCAATATTTGAATGTTTAAGAGAGAGCAGAGTAGAACTATCGGGAGAAAGTATATGGAATATATTAAGAACTAAAGATGCTGAAACACTACAAAAAATAGCAGATGAAGTTTCAGAGTGGGGGAGATTAGAATATACCGAAGCAAGAAGAATGGGAAGAATTAGATTTAATAGACTAGGCAGTTTGGAGGCACAACAACCCCAACGTAGATCAGTAAGACTACAGGAAATGGAGGAGCCACCCCCTAACAGTATCCAGGAAAATAATTAGGATGACACGATTGAAACAGATGAGAAGCGATAAAACAGGAAGAGAAATAACTGTCGTAATATCAAGCGAAAGAACCTTCAATAAATTAACTAATTCAGAGTTAAAGATAGATGTTACGTATCATAGCTATTCAATATTAATTAATGAGAAGTTATGAAGCTAATTATAGTATAGGTTAGGTAGTTAGATATATTACTTAGATTTCTGTGCCATCTGTAAAATTGGTTTTCAAAATAATTATGTAATTATAAATGATGAAAGAAAATAAGACGAGAAACTACGCCCTAGCTTAGTTCCAAGATACTAGGGTGATAAAAAAATAGAATTTATTTTATTTTATTTATTTTGTTTTTGTTACCCTGGCTGAAAACGTGCTGGTATCGTCACAACAGTTGTCGAACCTTCTCGAGCTATTCTGCAGTCAGGTGGTCGGCTGCCCTCTCCAATAAGCCTTCCAACCGGGGTCCCAGGTGCTGCGTCGGCACCGGATCTCCTGTGTCTTGTCGATTGCTGTCACGCTGACCACGGGTTCGCACGTCCCTAACTCCGTCCCGGCCTGGACGTCGTGATCGGTGTCTGTCAGGTTGTGCAGCTTCACCGGCACGTCCTCTCGTCTGCGCAACAATGACATGGCTACACAGAGCCCGTGTATAGGTGTCTTCTGGTCTAGCATTAAGTTCTTGCTCCGCTGGCCTTCCAGTCGCACCGTCATCACCACCTCGCTTCTCGCGGTGACAACCACGTCTTCCCTCAGCATGACCCTGCAGATTCCCAGTCGTTCTTCGGGGTGCCGGAGTATCATCTCTTCTCCATTGAGCCGCAGGACCTTCCTGCCGAGGTGGAACGTAACCTCGTACTTTCTGAGGGCATCCAGTCTCAGTATCACCGCCTCAGACACCTTCGCGACGCACGACATTCCGTTCGAAGGTCCGCTGCAGCAGGGCCTCCTTCTCCACAGGCAAGGTGTCACCCGATGCCGTAACTAGATGGTATGGTCGGCTCGGTTTTCTCTACGGCAAATCCTAGGCTACGTCTGGTTTGATGATGGTTTGATGCCCCGGTGTGCACAAGCACGTGGCGCGGCTTCCCTCTCACCCAACCGTCCGCGATGAGGCTGCCTTCCATACGGTGGCTGACGGCGTGCATTGTCACTGGAGGGGATGGTGATGGCGCCAACGGGCCCCTCACCACGCCAGCATTTAATTGTTTTCCGGCTGCTCTCTCTGGTGTGGGCAGTCTTTCTCCAGGTGTCCCGGCTGGGCACACCCTCAACTAACGCCAAGATCCTCGCCGGCGTCCCTCGGCTGGTCTTCGTTGTCTAGTGTAGCGGATACTCTTTGTTCTCGACGTCGAGGAAGCCGTCACCTTGGCCGCCTCCATCCTCAATGTGGCCGTTAGCGCCTCGTGGATGGTCTTGCAGTCGCCGAGCATTGTGCTGACGTATCTCGACGTCTCGTACCCCGTCAACGAAGGTGTAGTCGGCTTCCCAGAATACGAACTCGGGTAGGAGGTCGACTAAGGCTTTGCTGGCCAGCAATTCGATTGCCAGGGCGAACTCCTGCAGCGTCTCCCCTGGCTGCGGTAGGCTGTGGCTAAGCGGTGGTCTCCAAAGCTGCTTTCCAGTGCCTCCCAGATTTCCTTGGGCGCCGCCACTGTCTGAACCATGTTCAGCACCTCTACGGCCTGTCCATGGAGGCTGGCTATTAGGTGTGCGGCCTCTTCTGGTGACCACTTGCTGTGCTTGGCCACTGCGTCGAATTGGCGGCAGAAGACTTCGAAAGTTGACGCACCATCGTACTTAGGTGGTTTGACGCGCGCAGATGATATGTCGCGTCCCGGCACGTCGGCCTTTAAATCATCCATCCTTCTGCCGACGATGTACTCTACCATGACATTCAGGGACTTGGTGTTGCTGTCGGCCTTTCTCTCTAGGTCGTTAACGTGGTTCGCCAGTTCTTCGACGCGCTTGCTCAACTACGTGACGTCTTTCTTCACGCCTGCTAACTGCTCCTCGAATTTGGCGGCGAAGGCTTCGTTCGCAGCCTTCATTTCGGTCATCTTCGCGGCCAGGTTGTTATTAGCCGTTTCCATCTTTGCGGCCAGGCTTTCGATCACAGCTTTCATTTCCGTGGACAGGCTGTCGTTTGCTGTCTTCGTTTCTGTTAGCTCCGTGGCCAGGTTGTTATTTGCTGCTTTTATTTCCGTGGTCAATTCGGACTTCATTTCAGTCATCTTCTCTAAAATCTTTGCCAATGCAGCCCCCAAATGTAAAAGTAAAGTTTGCAGAAATACAAAATGTTCTTTATTTCCGTAGAAAGACACTTTTTACAAACCTCGCAGGTTCTAAAAGTGACGTGTCGTACACACAGTAGTCTCTGGTTGCTTCACCACACATAAACAAACGGACAAAATCACTCGCGGTACACTTCAAAGGTCTACAATTCACAGCTCCCCACTTTCAACTCACTACAAAACTCCAATTACAACTGCCCCCCCCCCGCGTTGACAGAAGTGGCACTTTTATATCTCCACTCATTGTTCTAGAAAATATTGGAAGGTTCTGTAACAATCAAGACGGCACCGGAAAGCGAACCTTCCATTCACCTGTCTCTTTCTTTCTCTGTTTCGGCAAGCTTTTATCTCCGCATTGCACTATCTCTCTCTTTGCACGTGCCGGCCGCACACGTCACAACAATGCCTCGTAACAATAATCATAATGATAGTAATGATAATGATAATAAATGACAATGATAATGATAATAATGATGATGGTGATAATAGTAATAATAATGGTGATGGTTATTATTATTATTATTATTATTATTATTATTATTATTATTATTATTATTATTATTATTATTATTATTATTATTATTATTATTATTATTATTATTATTATTATTATTATTATTATTATTATTATTATTATTATTATTATTATTATTATTATTATTATTATTATTATTATTATTATTATTATTATTATTATTATTAATCAAGATTTCACGGATTATCAGCCGTGTTAGGTTTATAAAAGTCTAGCTTTCGGCCATTGTAGACTCCATGGCATTTTTCTGGATCTGAATAATCATTAATAGTGTGACTTTGTGGGTTCGTGAAATGAAAAGTCCAATTGCACCACTCAAAAATGTTCTTTATTTCCACCGAATTACAATCGGAATACTTGCCGATTACACAGAATTACGCAATGCACACAATTACAATTCACCAGTTCGTCTGTCACAGGTCCACTGCACGCAGTTACGTACACTCCTCCGATGCACGTACACAGTCCGTTCCCTCACTGGTCGCTCCTCACGCTGCTCGCCAAGAACTGAGCTGACTCGCCAACTACAGGCCTTATGTAGGGAAGATCGCCGTTTCCGGAAGGTTTGCGGCGCGCACAATTATCCAGAGGTTTCGAGACGTCTGGTGAGAGGGGAAAGATACGGTACAGGGCTCGCGCCGCTCCCCTAATTATCCCTTCAGTTAGTGACAAATGGGTAGGCGTAGTCTGAATGCTTCTCGTCTGGCCCTTCTGCCGGCCGGTGCTATTCGGGAGTTCCGACCTTCGGGTGACAATGATAATTGCACTGTAACAACACTGAAATTTGCACCTGACCAAAAATAAGCGAATCTGGTAGATTTTTAAGCACTAATTTCAGCACTGAACTACGTTTTGTGATATCACCTAACGTTTTTCAGAAATTGCCCTTTTGGTGATTTCCGAAAATCCGCTACGCTACGCCGCTCCCACCCCCTCAACATCTGTTGTCATTCAAGGCTGGCGATCAAGTAAGCGATCTTAATTTAGCAAAAACTCAGTCGGAACTCATAAGCTCACTACTGCAAAACTTGAACTTGCTTCAGAATGGAGTAATTAAAACAGCATTTAGAAACGTGAAAACACATTGACGACTTTTGCTTTCTCGGAAAAATGAATTTGTTTTTGTAATGATGTTAATAGGCCTATGGAACAACTGAGTGAAAATTTCAAGCCATCCGACTGGCAACTTTTCACTGATTCGTCGAAGCTAAGCTTAAAGACAGTTTTACATTGTGTTAACTTTCATCCTTCTGTCCCCATATCTCATGATGTATAGATGAAATGAAACATATGACCATTGAAGATAGTTTTGAAATCTATAGACTATGCAAAGTATGAATGGCAAACCAGTGGAGATTGAAAGGTCAAGGCAGAGGCAAGAGTTTTTGTTTTTAACGACTTTTTCGCGAATTTTTCCTTTTTTCGAGAGTAATATTTTTAGGCCATAAATGAGAAAACTTCTATTATTTTTAGTCTGCATAGAAAAATTTATATTTATTACAAATTGCAGAAATATAACTTTAATTTAACATGCATGTCTTCATAGCATGAAGCTAGAAGTTATGAAAAAAATGTTTACAAATTTAACGAAAGCAAGATAAAATTTAACACTTAAAAAAGCCAATACAATGACAACCTCATGCGCACTGAAATAACATCTAAGCGGTGCAACAATAAACCGACACCACAGCATCCGACTGGTCCGTGACACTGAGAACTGTTTGTCGTATGCTAACTGGAAATGTGATTTATTGGATACCACACCGTGCACGGCAAAAACTCCTATTATCCTGACTAAAAGTACTGAAAAGGCACTGAACTTCTAGGAAGCTACTCTCAGACATTACATTAACATGAAAATATTGCCCCTCAGGGCTTAAGAATGTGTTCCGAAATGTCCGATAGTTAAATACCTCGCTGAAAACCACCCAGATTTAGAAGCTAAAAGTGTTCCCATTGCCTGTCCTGACACGCTGGTCTAGCTAGTTTAATTCAGTAGTTTACATGGCGGTTATTTTGATGCAATTGTCAATTTCTTTTCTAAAAGAACAGCTTTCAGTTCCTGCGCAAAATCTGTTAAATGGTCATTTTTGCTATGTTAAGTGCTACAATATTGTAAAGGTACAACAGCAACAACATTTGTTTCTGAAAATTACAGATTAATAACTGATCCAATATTAGAACTTTAATAAAAAAAACTGTGGCTCATCTTGTTTTATCCCGAATTAACTCGATGAGAACCAAATGTGGAATATTAGAGAGTGGTCACTTTGGAAACAGAGCATTTTTAGATCATATCATGGATCCCAGTGTTAGAAAAGCAGTAGAAGAGAATCTAAAAGTTTGCTGCCGTATGACTTTGTCTAAATTTAACTCCATTATGCAAAATAAACTGATCATGCAATAACCATAAAATCTATATCATTTGTTTGAACCTTCTAGACAAGTTACTGAATCAAGTATAGGTGATTTAAATCATGTAATGGAAGCATTTAAGCAACTAAATGCATTTAAAACCAGTGGTATTACTTGTGATTCTGATTTGCTTCTTTATTATAAAGAGCTTTGTGACATTGTTGAACAGCAAAGTCATAGTGGTAACGATAATAGATTAGATGTAGTAACAGCACTCCTGACATTGAAGGTAAAAGCTGATTCTTATAACAATTTCTGTGAGAAGTCCCTGCAGTGTCTTTGGTTGCTGATGTCAAACGCTCACAGTGAGAGATTATTCTCTACAATAACTTAGTTGTGACAGACAGCAGAACAAGTATGAAAAGCGAAAATATCCCAACTTGTTGTACGCTGCAGTTTGATGATGTTTGATGTGTAATATTTGATTTTATTCATGTTACCTCTGTCTGCTGATTTCAAATAAAATATTTTAATTTGGAGGAAACGGATTTTAACAATTGTGTTACTGTTGTTACCTGTTACTTTTTATTTCAGCTATCTCATTAGAATTATTAATACGAATTTTATATATATTGTGACTTTGTGGGTTTGTAGAATTAAAAGTCCGAGTTGCAGAAATTAAAAATCTAGTTTATTTCCGTAGACATACACTGTTCAATTCACACGTAACAACATTACATCACATAATAACACTATCTTCCAAGGTCGATGACAATAACAAACCGTGTCAGCTGATTACATTAGCTCTCGTTACAACAACA
Organism: Mantis religiosa; assembly: GCA_030765055.1. Classification (NCBI taxonomy): domain Eukaryota; kingdom Metazoa; phylum Arthropoda; class Insecta; order Mantodea; family Mantidae; genus Mantis; species Mantis religiosa. Next base: position 197,697,801 of record CM060948.1, on the reverse strand, counting down.
CTCTCAGCTGTTCTCTGCTTACTCTGTTTACAACTCACTGTTTTACAACAGCTAACTTTGCGAGCCGTCACGTCCGTAAATACCTAATTCGTAACTCTAGATTGTTCTACAATAAGCCAGAACCCGAACAGTCTCTATCAGTCAAGACATTTCCGGAAGAGCAAAGAAACCAAATATTCTATCACATTCTAGAAGCGTAACTTAATCTATGCCGGCGAGTTCTTTACCTCAGTTATCTCTGCTTGCCGGCGCTTGTTTACAATAGCCACGCTATCATTAACTGCGTAGCAAGGCTCATTATTACCTTGAAACTTTATCCGCCGACTGTTTTCTTATTTGTTCCGAAACTTTTATGCCTGTTGCCGTGACAATACAATTGTCACCACAAAATCTTGCCTCTGGTCATAGGGTTTCTTCTGGGAATGCAGAGTGGCTCACCAAGTTTTATTGCTTTATATGTGAGTGGGAGAGTCGGGCTAAGGGAAAACATTATGAAGTAACCACGAATGGTCTGTAAGGAGTGCTTTAATACCGGATGAAAAGAGTGTTGGTTATGACGCATTAGTTAACAAAGACAAAACTTTGCTATCGCCGCTTCACATTAAGTTAGGCTTGGGGGATTGTCTTGCTTTATCGGCCGTTTTAAGTTTTTTGACTTTACTCTGTAACTGTGGTGGTTAATCGGAATCTTACTATATTATTTTCTTATCTCAAGACAGTGGCGGCTTGTGCCAACAAATAACAGCGTGCTGCGGGAAAAAGTCCATGTAACTCACCTAGTTTTGAAAAATGAAGTCCATGCGCCGATGTTTCTTCGCGGTATAAACAGAATTTCTAGTTCCTTTAGCTTTTTTGCTCAATTTTTAAATCGGGTATTGATTGGCCTAACATTTTTATACTAACCCTTTCTTCTCATTATTTATTGGTTAAAGTTTTCGTAATATTAAATTACTCATACACTGAATAAAGCGAATTTATAACACGTTTCACACTCACACACAAAATAAAGAATCTGATATAGTCACTAAATAACCTTACACAAAGAAATACTTGGATACAGTGTGAGCATGCGAACCACATGCACTTGCTATGAGGGTTTCTCGTTATGGTCGCGGGAATGGAGTATCGCGCCAACATGATGGGTGCATCACAAACAATCTGCCCTGCAATTTTATAACCATTAGATATTGGATCTGTTTACGTAAGAAGAATGAAATTGGTTTCTATAACTAAAATATAAAGCAATGATAGACTGTTAAATGATTTTCAATGCATATTCAAGTTCTGTAGCTATAACTATGAATGTTGGCGGCCCTGCTTCGCCATGCAGCGAATGATCACCGCGCAACACCCAGATGCAGCATGCATTTTTGCGAAAAACTTGGGAACTCAGAGCATCGGGGAGGCAAGAGGGGAAGCTTGTACGCATGCACAATTACTGATTACCGAGCTTGCTGGCTTTCAGCACGTTGACGTCACGGATGCGTTCCATTAGTTACGCAGATGTTTTCCATGCATCAAGAGTTCATTATTGGTCGTACTCGATTTCCTATACTTATGATAATGCATTGTTACTTACATGGTCTTTTAATATTTATACAATGTGATTTATAAAGCAGAAAAGAACGTGCCGCAGCACTGCAGCACGTAAGGACGAGCCACCCCTGTCTCAAGACATGTTCTATAGATAGCATAATGTAATGACTTTTATTTTTTATTTATAGTACTTTATTAGATCGAATGTAAAATGGCTAGAATTATAAGGCTTGTAGAAAGTGACTTGCAGTATCGACCACTGCCTTATCTGCTACAAAATAGATTGTCAGTGACTACATTGCACTGCCACATATAGAACAATAGTAGAATACAACAGCATGGGAACTTATTGTCACTATTTCTGCTCAGTTCATAAATGTTTTGCTCATGGTTTACAGAGATCGCAAATATAGCGCTGCTATAGGCCTCAGAATATCCTCCGTGTGCTAAGAGCTACACTAACCACCATCAAGCACTCAGAGCAGACAAACAATTGAAGAGAGGAAGAAGATATCCGACTATAGCGCACGTGGATGCACAAGCTTGCTACTGCTTACTGGAAACTTCTGCCACATGGAGGCGTAAAGGGCAATCACAGTAGTGGCCGATACTGCATGCCGGCTGATACTGCATGACTCTCCCATTATGAAAAATTATGTAAAGGCTTTGAACAGAGAGAGCAGGGGTTTTCGGTATTTGAAAGAAAAGTTTCCCAGAATAAGCAAAATTAAAAGAAGGCATTTTTATTGGCCCACAAATACAAATGAAAATTGATGGAAGACAGGCATTTTGAAGAACTACTTTTCAAAAACGAGAGAGCGGCATGAGTGGGATTCAAGACTGTGCGAAAATTTCCTGGGAAATACAGAAGCTGGCGACTGATAGGAAATTATTGAAAACATGCTAAAGACATATAAAAGGTTGAGGTGCAATAAAAACACATCTTCACTCGCAAGACTTCTTCACTTCCAACCTGGGGGCTGTGAGCGATGAGCACGGAGAACGCTTTTATTAGGATATATGTGCCATGGAGAAGCGATACAGCGGAAAGTGGTCACCTAGTATGTTAGCTGACTATTGTTGGCAGCTCATAAGGGAGGTTCCTGATGTCAGATACAAGCGGAAGTCTTCTCGAAAGCTTTTCTATAGAAAAGGTGAATAAAATTAATAATATTTCTAAGTTTTTGCGTGACAGTTACCTAAATATAGATTGTTGCTTCACTTTACCATAATTTCTGGATTCTGCATAACCTTATTGCTATAATGTTCAGCGGACCCAAATGACCTTGTTGTCGACGGGCCCTAAAACACCACACACCCACTCACTCACTCACTCACTCAATCACTCACTCACTCACTCACTCACTATAATGTTCAGATATATGAAACTATTTCACCTCAGAATTGATTACAATATTTTAATTGCATCTATTGTATCAGTTATTTTGAATATCATTGAAATCGATTTCTCAAAAAGGGTACGTTATAGAGAATTTTGTATTTCAGATTTGAGTTCAGCATAGCTAATATGTACAAAGTCATCTATTTTCGATCGAGTGCAAAAACAAAAGTTGAAATTTGTTCAGGGTTATAAGCACAATTACAACCTAACCTCATTATTGCACCTTTCTCCTCTGACCTTCTTTCATGTTGTTCAGAGCAGAGCCTTTTAAACATCCAACAATAGTCCGCCATTATGTGAACACTCTACTTCCCTTGATACATCATTTCCATATTTTCTTTTTATCCTGGTGAAATCTTTCACCGTGTTCCTCACTAAAATCTCCTTAATTGTTGGGGAAATAATTTAGATGGGAATGAAGAAAATGTACCTTTATATTCATGTTGCAACCAATTTGTTTGGAATTTTATAGCATATGCTATAATTTGGGTCCCTTTTAGTAGGTTAAAAATAGCGGTTCCAGAACAGACCCAAATGAGCAAGATGGCGGCCATGCGCAATCGGTATGTTTAGTGGATTTAGACAGTGTTTAGGTAGGCAGTCAATCCTCTTAATTTGGTGTACCTTATAATGCTGTGTCCTGAGGTATGATCAGAGCTTGTCTTGAGCTATGATCTGAGGCTCTAGGGTTAAGGGCTGCAGGGTTTCTTAGGTAAAGTCTGTTGGTCTGGAGGTGAAGTCTGTTGGTCTGGATGGTTTAGAGCTGTAGGATTTAGAGACTAGGTCCAGAGGTATGATCTGGGGCTCTAGGGTTAAGGGTTGCAGGTTTTAACAGGTGGGACTGCTGGTATGGGAGGTTAATAGCTATAGGACTTAGAGGTTAGGTCTCGAGGTATGATCTGAGGCTCTAGGGTTAAGGGCTGCAGGTTTCAACAGGTAGGGCTGCAGGATTTAATGGTAAGCTCTTGAGGTATGGTCTAAGGCTCTAGGGTTAATAGTTTCACAGGCGAAGTCTGTTGGTCTGGATGGCTGTGAGCTGTAGGATTTAGGGGCTTGGTCTCTATGTATGATCTGGGAGGAGGGTCTAGTGCTAAGAGCTGCAGGTTTTTCACAGGTAAAGACTGTTGGTCTGGGAGGTTAATAGCTATAGGACTTAGAGGTTAGGTCCTGAGGTATGATCTGGGACTCTAGGGTTAAGGGCTGCAGGGTTTCTTAGGTAAAGTCTGTTGGTCTGGAGCTTGAAAGCTGTGGGATTTAGAGGTTAGGTCTTGAGGTATGATCTGGGGCTCTAGGGTTAAGGGTTGCAGGTTTTCTTAAGGTAAAGTCTGTTGGTCTGGAGCTTGAAAGCTGTGGGATTTAGAGGTTAGGTCTTGAGGCATGATCTGGGACTCTATGGTTAAGAGTTGCTGAGTTTCTTAGGTAAAGACTGTTGGTCAGGGAGGTTAATAGCTGTGGGATTTAGAGGTTAGGTCTTGAGGTATGATCTGGGGCTCTAGGGGTTAAGGGTTGCAGGTTTTAACAGGTAGGGTTGCTGGTATGGGAGGTTAATACCTATAGGATTTAATGTGGAATGAGCTCTAGGGTTAAGGGTTGTAGGCTTCATAGCTAAATGTTGTTGGTCTAGAGGATAAAGACTGTAGGGTCTTTTATCTATGTTTTATAGGCTGAGGTATGGTCTTATAATTTTGAAGTTAAGTTTGCTAGTCCAGCGATTAAAGGCGGTTAATCTTGGGCAAGTACTACATTTATGCTTTACTATGCCATCCTATTATAAACTAACCTAACCTAATATACTCTTTCATTTCTACCTTCTTTCATCATTCTTATTATAACCTAGCTGTGTTTGGCTAGTGGCTTCCTTTGTTGCACCTGTTAACCTATTTGTTCTCTTTCCTTAAGTTCCTCTATTCTACCACTTTAACCTAACCTAATATATCCCATGGTTTTAGCTTCTTGATCATTGTTGAACCTAGTTGATTCTGGTATTAACATTCGTTCTATTCTCTTAAGCTGCCCAGTTTTTACCTCCTTAACCTGTCCTAAGCATGTTTCTTTTCTCATGCTAACTACTTGTATGTATGATGCAAAGTTTTTAGGCATATCGATATTATAGCTATCTTTGTCACTGCAAGAGGTATATATGCTGATTACAGATCTTTATACAGTAAATTTAACCCTTTGTGCATCTGCTTCTCTTTTCCTAAAAATTGAGGTTCTTTTGTTGCTAGGGTTTCTTGTTTTTTGTACCTTCTCTATGCTTTCAGGAACTCTATTCTACCTTGTTATGTTATGAGGTCTTATGCTTATATCTTAGGCTTTTTGATTAAGCCTTTTGATCTGAAAGACTATGTATTTTGGCTATGTTCCTCATCTCTTATGGTCACATGGCTAGGTCTTGAGGCATGATCTTAGGGCCTGGGGTTTAAAGGATATAAGTCTCATAGCTTAAGCTCGTAGGTCTAAAGGTTAAAGACTGTAGGTTTAGTGGTTAGGTCGTATGGATACAAGGTTAGATCTCTCGGTCTAGAGTTTAAGGCTGTAGGATCTGAAGGTTACGTATGGAGGTATGATCTGAGGGCTCTAGGGTTAAGTGTTTTAAGCTTCATAGCTAAAGGTTGCTGGTCAGGAGGTTAAAAGCTGTAGGATCTGGAGGTTAGGTATTGAGGTATGATCTCGGAGCTCTAGGATTAAAAGCTATAGGCTTCATAGCTAAAAGTTTGCCAGCTAGAGATATCTTCTTTACTGTTAGAGGTATATTTGCAATGGTCTAGGCGTACAGTTTTCTTACATTTTTTCATGCAGATTGATGCCTTCATACTCTTGTGTCTTTTTCAAGCTTTTACCCCCTATGCATCGTCTTGTAATAAGTCGTTACGCTAAACCAATGTTCTAATGCTATTTCCATGCTTTTTCAGATGTTATGAGGTTTATGCGCGTTTCAGGGATATTTTAGACCAAGTTACGTTACTCAATTCATTTTATAACTAATTAAGAAGTTTTTCAAGGATATTTCAGATTACGAGATAGTAGTTACTTTTTAAATTTACCTATTTTAACATTAACTAAAGTGTGTTCAGTTAGCTTATGTGGTGAGGTAGACGTCCCTCGTCTTTTTTTCTCTGGACTTGGGACCAGCGTCAGAATTTGTTTTCTGAACGGTAGACTTAACGCCCTCCTCTGCTCTTATTATTCAGCTGTTTTCATGCTTAGATATTTTAATGCTACGTTCTAGTGTTTATTTCTCGGAATGAAAAATTGTTTTTTTTCTGCTCTAGGGTTCCTTCTTTCATTCGCTGTTCAAAATATGACAATGTCCATGGGCATATGTGGATACTCCATCATCTGCAATTACTCTCTTGTCATCATGTGGAGATAGGGATATTTTGTTCACTTCCACTGACGCAACATTATGTTGATGGGACATAATTAGGTTCATTGGCGTTCTTATGATTTCTCTGCTTTTAAGACAGTCCACATAGCTCTCAAAGGTGATGTACTGTTTAATGGCACTATGTTTTATGCCTTTTATCTTCTTGATTATGCCTCCATCGATGTCGAGTGCATACATCTTTGGTCTCAGTCCAACAAAACGACGAATGATTTTTCCATTGGCTTCATCTTTAAATTTTCCCAACACTTTCTTGTTTTTTGTAGAATGACATATGTGCTCGTTAGGATAATCAGCAGTATCCAGATGTTCCAGAAAACGTAACTTATCCTGGTATATGTCTCCGGTAGTCACACGATGGATGAAAGAGTCAGTATCCATGTACATGAGCTTCAGATTTTCAAGCCCGTAATACGGCATTAGCACATCATAATGATACCAATACATCAAGGTCTTCGAGATATCCAGCACACACATCCCAATGTATATAGGCTTGTTGAAGACTATCTCCCGGGACGCCATGTGTATTGCAGCCAGATTAGGTCCATATATAGTTCTATCAATAAATGTAGGCTTAGCAACCAGTTTTTCCAATGTCTTCCAATCGGCGACAAGTCGTATATTCAGTCGGTTTCTGATGTTTTCCATAGTTTTACCAAACATGGCATTGTTAAAAAGTTTGTAAAGATCCTTCTCGAAATCATTTCTCGATCCTTGTCGTAGCCGGTTATTGAATTCCACATAAGGCTTTAACCAACATGACTGTTGAAATTGTAGCACCCGATGGATTTTAGTCAGTTGTAACCCATGACTAAGGGCCTGCTTCAAGGTCATGTAATGCACCACATACCTAGTTCGTGATCCAAGGTGAGGAATTAGTTTCCTTGTAGAAGAACCCGGGGGCTTGATACACTCAGGTAGGAACGGTAAATCATTGTGTAGGTCATGGAGTTCTGTAGGATATTGAAGGTCCACTTCTAAGATGTATCCGAGAGGGTCATCTTCTCGTAGTATATCTAGGTTGATATCTTCAGGAGAAACCCACTTAAAACCCCCGTAAGCAAGGGGCTTCCCCATAGCCCACGCGTACTGATTATTCGAATCCTCGTACGTAATATATTGAGAGGGTTTACTTGAGTCATACTCCTTCATGTAGTGATTGTTCGCTTCTGCATACCGATGAGAAACTTGGCATAATCCTCCTCTTATACCTGCTTCAACCATGAGTAGCTGGTCATAATCCTGTAGTAATTCCAGTTCAATTCGTGTGTACAACAGCATTGCATCCCACGTAAGTCCGGGTGATGTATAATAATGTGCGGGATCAACTTTATGGGTTTTCAGGGTCTGCTCTCTGAATGTTTCAAACACATCTGCTAGTAGAAGGACATCTGAAGTTAAGTAGAGGTCACTGTACTCGCCTAGTGTTCTGATGTTGAAGTGACTCCATACGGTTTTTGCATGCTGATACTCTGCATCACTAATTTCTTCTCTGTTTAACTTACTGTAGAATGCTTCTCTCGGAGGAAGTTCTGTCTCACTCAAAACATCCCATGATGTAACGTAATCATAGGGAAACACACCTTTACGCATCATCAAATCGATCTTCTCTGCTCCAAAGTACTTCTGAGTTTCAGGATATGATGTTAGATTTTTTGCTAGTTTATCCAAGCTGGTACTAAGGAAGCGATAGGTATCCACAAAACGAAGTTTAATGTCACCAACATACTTGGAAAATGATATATAACTTTCCTCGGAGCTAGGAATAACTTCTACTCTATCGCTAGTACAGCCTAACTCCTTAACAATGAAATGGGAGTCATATCCACTCAGGTTATGTATGAAGACAGGAATATAATTAGGCGTTTTACAGGTTAGATTACACTGATTATGTAGACTTCCTCGATATTCACCACTTATATGATCATGATCTCGTACTTTCCAGTTATCGTCGGTAAATTCTTTACCACATAAGTAGCATTCTGTAGAAGATTCGAATGATTTTTGTTGCTTATCTGTCAGAGTTAATGCAGCACCAGTTTTGTATACAGCATTAATTTTCTTTGCGAGAGAACTTACATACTCCATAAACTTCGGTGCAGCATTATATCCCCGATATACATAGGGTTCAGTAGGAAGACCAGTCTGTAAACCTTCAATTGTAGCTGAGGATTTGACATAAACACAGAAACTCATAGGAATATGCTTCTGATATGGAACTGTATAAGACGTTTCGGGATTAGAAGAACACCCATGGTAAGGGGTAAGAATGCTTTCAAAGTCAGCGTATATGACATAAGGTAATTTCAACATCCTTTCATGATTCTTGAATCTAACAATAGATTTCTCCTTAGTCGGCATAACAATCTTAGCAACTCCGTGTTGGCCACATATTTTTCTATGCTCATTTAACCTCTCAACTCCTCCATTTCGATACTCAAAGTGCGTAAAACAGCGTTTGCAGATACAGAGTTTTCCCTCACATTTGGTTTTTTGTTGATGAATAAGTCTCTCGAAATTCTTTATATAAACGTAATGATGACGTCCAGCTGAATTGCTTAACAGAAGCAGATCGCGATGATCGGACAGTTCTTCATTGACAACTTTCATAGGAAACACTTGATTTTTCTCATCCAGTCCGAAAACATTTATAGAGATGTTATTTTTTCGTTCAAATTTTGGGATATCAGTCAGGCTCGTAGGAAACGAGAGGCAGGAAAAGTCATATCTCTCTTGAAGATCCTTATACTTGCTAACACGATGAGGATTCTTCTGAATGAACTTTGCGAGAACAGCATACATAAAACACTTTTCATCTTCATAATTCTGTGGATTTATGCAGGCTCCTTTAGCTCCAATAGAGGTCGGTAGAGGGATGTAACTGGTCCCCCTCAGTTCATTATTCTTGTTGATTCTAACACGCACACCATCAACAGCTAATAAAGCCCAGCTGCTTCCTTTAAGTTGACTTTCCTCCATTTCAGTACAAAGTTTCTTGAATTTACTTTCCAATATGGCGTCCAAGTCACTTTCTAAAAATATTGCTTGATTTGGCGTTTTAAAGGCTTTATCAGTAGTGTCACCAATGGCATTCACAAACCGACATTCAGCCATGAGGTTAATTTTCACACTTTTATGCATCCTCAGTTGCTTCTGAACGGCTTGAATTATCCGCTGTTTTGATTCCTGGAGATATGTATTCAGGTCTTGGCATGTAGAGCACTGGATGAAATATGATTTCAGTCGATCCTGGAAAGCTGTTTCATATTCTACGACATCGTCTTCATCAGGAACCATTAACAGCAATTTATGTTTGGTAGGCTCGATCTTGAGTTTCTTAGCAGTAGTTATTCTCTCGCATCGTTCTTGGTGAGTATCTCTGCGATTCTCAGTATCATAAACGTTACCACAATGTTTACATTCGTAAAACCGGCCACATACCAGCTCATGTCTCTTTTTATTGTAGCTTTTCAGGAAACTCTTTGCACATATGCTACACCTATTTTCAGGTATAGTGTCTAACAGAGCTTCCATCGCTATAGTTTTTTGTTGTGTGCAGGCTAATTCTCAGGAATATGCTGCCAAGTAAGTGTCTTGATACACTTCTCACTTCTCTTCTTCACCTTGATAAGTTATCAGCGCTACTGATGATGAATTTCACTGTAGAAGCTGATCCGCTATGCTATAAACACACTAGCGTAATTACAATCTAAGATCGATAAAGCTCTCTTTATACACTTAGCACAGACCTAATAGAAAACTTCATCATCCCCTTCACCAACGGGATTCGAAGGTGGCGCTCCTATCGGAGAAAACCTAAAAGAAAACTATTATCTTGCTACCACAGGGGTTCGAAGATGCTTCTACTATTGGAGAAAACCTAAAAGAAAACTCTATTAATTTCCCAGTTTTCGATTATTCTTTAACTACTTTACAATTCACAAGAGAGAAAAATTTTGACAAATTAAAATTGAAAAAGGAAATAAATAGCTAGATTTGAAGATAAAATTTAGACAATACAAACGAGTATAAACACGACTAAGCTCCGCCTTTTAGTTTTAAAGTTACATTAGGAGCTCCCATTGCCACCCGTAGACACCTCTACGTCATCTTCAACCACGTGTTCTTGATTCTTTTCACACATATCTTAACATAACAGTTATATTTTTCCCAAGTTCATCTATTACACCGTTTAACTGATCCACGGGCACCCTTAGAATCCTTCACTTCATCCTCAAACACACCTTCTTGAACCCTTTTGATATATTTTAACCTATTTATGTTTGTTGCTACGGGCATCCGTTCTCTTTTCTTAAGTTAAATTATTACGACCATCTTGTTATGTTTAAGTCTCATGCTTATATATTAAACTTTGTGATTAAGTATTTTGATTTGAAAGTCTATGTAAATCGGTTAAGGTAAACATCTCTTCTCAACATGAGACAAGTCATGATGTATGATCTTATGGGGTGAGCTTGCCAACACGTCTAAAAGCATTTATATTCAAAGGTATTTAAATTATCCCACCGAGATTTGAACCCTGATCCTAAGGCGTAAATTACCATTTCAACAACAATTCAGACCTAAAGTATATATGTATACGCTATTTCATTGCGCTAACGTTATTAGTTCAAGAGTTATTTAAGATTCAAGTTATTGCGACAGAAGCGGTTATCGAACCACGGGTCTGTAGGATACGGAATCATAAATCATTCACAGCATATGTTGAATGAAAAAAACCTGCGCTTTCCCCTGTTGTTCTATGTGCAATAGATCAGAAATAGAACACAATTACATAATTCAGTGGACGATGGGAACTGAACCAGGGACCCTTGAGCTACACGTTGTCAGCATATGATTAACTATGAGAAGCATAACCATATAAAGGTTATTTCACTTCTCTAGACCCAGCGGTTTCAGAGATATTTAAATTAAACGATTCAGGACTCGAACTAAGGACTACAGGTATACAGTATATACCCTGCGGACCCCGCTAACCATATGTAAGTAATAAAGTTTATCCGAAGTCGCTATCATAATTAATTTAGGAGTTACTCAGATTTACCGATTCAGGACTCGAACCGAGGACAACCAGTATATGAGAGAACGTCTGTAGATGCTCCTTAACGATATAAAAGTAATAAAGTTTATCCGAGCTCGCTATCGTTACTAGTTTCGGAGTTATTCGAATAATAAATGTACTGATTTGCACGGGATTCGATTAGGCAACCATTGATAAAACTATCAGTCAGACAGGCAGTAAGGACACGGACACCCCTGCGCGGTAGAAAGGCAGCATGCATCGTCTTTCCACCCCTGGCCGGCATCCCATTAGTTTGCGAACACTATTTATTTATCACATGCAGGTGTGCCTGCGTCTTGGGACAAGGGCTTGACAGGTCATTAATCAAGGAGTAGATATAAAAGGCTTTTTTCCATACCACCTGCAACATCTTGGGTGGTCCTCACACCCCCTCCCCTTCCCGTTCCATACCACCTGCAACATCTTGGGTGGTCCTCACACCCTCCCCTCCATTTATGCAAATTTATGCAAAGTGATCTGGAAGGAAGGTATTATATCTACTCCTTGATTAATGACCTGTCAAGCCCTTGTCCCAAGACGCAGGCACACCTGCATGTGATAAATAAATAGTGTTCGCAAACTAATGGGATGCCGGCCAGGGGTGGAAAGACGATGCATGCTGCCTTTCTACCGCGCAGGGGTGTCCGTGTCCTTACTGCCTGTCTGACTGATAGTTTTATCAATGGTTGCCTAATCGAATCCCGTGCAAATCAGTACATTTATTATTCGAATAACTCCGAAACTAGTAACGATAGCGAGCTCGGATAAACTTTATTACTTTTATATCGTTAAGGAGCATCTACAGACGTTCTCTCATATACTGGTTGTCCTCGGTTCGAGTCCTGAATCGGTAAATCTGAGTAACTCCTAAATTAATTATGATAGCGACTTCGGATAAACTTTATTACTTACATATGGTTAGCGGGGTCCGCAGGGTATATACTGTATACCTGTAGTCCTTAGTTCGAGTCCTGAATCGTTTAATTTAAATATCTCTGAAACCGCTGGGTCTAGAGAAGTGAAATAACCTTTATATGGTTATGCTTCTCATAGTTAATCATATGCTGACAACGTGTAGCTCAAGGGTCCCTGGTTCAGTTCCCATCGTCCACTGAATTATGTAATTGTGTTCTATTTCTGATCTATTGCACATAGAACAACAGGGGAAAGCGCAGGTTTTTTTCATTCAACATATGCTGTGAATGATTTATGATTCCGTATCCTACAGACCCGTGGTTCGATAACCGCTTCTGTCGCAATAACTTGAATCTTAAATAACTCTTGAACTAATAACGTTAGCGCAATGAAATAGCGTATACATATATACTTTAGGTCTGAATTGTTGTTGAAATGGTAATTTACGCCTTAGTATCAGGGTTCAAATCTCGGTGGGATAATTTAAATACCTTTGAATATAAATGCTTTTAGACGTGTTGGCAAGCTCACCCCATAAGATCATACATCATGACTTGTCTCATGTTGAGAAGAGATGTTTACCTTAACCGATTTACATAGACTTTCAAATCAAAATACTTAATCACAAAGTTTAATATATAAGCATGAGACTTAAACATAACAAGATGGTCGTAATAATTTAACTTAAGAAAAGAGAACGGATGCCCGTAGCAACAAACATAAATAGGTTAAAATATATCAAAAGGGTTCAAGAAGGTGTGTTTGAGGATGAAGTGAAGGATTCTAAGGGTGCCCGTGGATCAGTTAAACGGTGTAATAGATGAACTTGGGAAAAATATAACTGTTATGTTAAGATATGTGTGAAAAGAATCAAGAACACGTGGTTGAAGATGACGTAGAGGTGTCTACGGGTGGCAATGGGAGCTCCTAATGTAACTTTAAAACTAAAAGGCGGAGCTTAGTCGTGTTTATACTCGTTTGTATTGTCTAAATTTTATCTTCAAATCTAGCTATTTATTTCCTTTTTCAATTTTAATTTGTCAAAATTTTTCTCTCTTGTGAATTGTAAAGTAGTTAAAGAATAATCGAAAACTGGGAAATTAATAGAGTTTTCTTTTAGGTTTTCTCCAATAGTAGAAGCATCTTCGAACCCCTGTGGTAGCAAGATAATAGTTTTCTTTTAGGTTTTCTCCGATAGGAGCGCCACCTTCGAATCCCGTTGGTGAAGGGGATGATGAAGTTTTCTATTAGGTCTGTGCTAAGTGTATAAAGAGAGCTTTATCGATCTTAGATTGTAATTACGCTAGTGTGTTTATAGCATAGCGGATCAGCTTCTACAGTGAAATTCATCATCAGTAGCGCTGATAACTTATCAAGGTGAAGAAGAGAAGTGAGAAGTGTATCAAGACACTTACTTGGCAGCATATTCCTGAGAATTAGCCTGCACACAACAAAAAACTATAGCGATGGAAGCTCTGTTAGACACTATACCTGAAAATAGGTGTAGCATATGTGCAAAGAGTTTCCTGAAAAGCTACAATAAAAAGAGACATGAGCTGGTATGTGGCCGGTTTTACGAATGTAAACATTGTGGTAACGTTTATGATACTGAGAATCGCAGAGATACTCACCAAGAACGATGCGAGAGAATAACTACTGCTAAGAAACTCAAGATCGAGCCTACCAAACATAAATTGCTGTTAATGGTTCCTGATGAAGACGATGTCGTAGAATATGAAACAGCTTTCCAGGATCGACTGAAATCATATTTCATCCAGTGCTCTACATGCCAAGACCTGAATACATATCTCCAGGAATCAAAACAGCGGATAATTCAAGCCGTTCAGAAGCAACTGAGGATGCATAAAAGTGTGAAAATTAACCTCATGGCTGAATGTCGGTTTGTGAATGCCATTGGTGACACTACTGATAAAGCCTTTAAAACGCCAAATCAAGCAATATTTTTAGAAAGTGACTTGGACGCCATATTGGAAAGTAAATTCAAGAAACTTTGTACTGAAATGGAGGAAAGTCAACTTAAAGGAAGCAGCTGGGCTTTATTAGCTGTTGATGGTGTGCGTGTTAGAATCAACAAGAATAATGAACTGAGGGGGACCAGTTACATCCCTCTACCGACCTCTATTGGAGCTAAAGGAGCCTGCATAAATCCACAGAATTATGAAGATGAAAAGTGTTTTATGTATGCTGTTCTCGCAAAGTTCATTCAGAAGAATCCTCATCGTGTTAGCAAGTATAAGGATCTTCAAGAGAGATATGACTTTTCCTGCCTCTCGTTTCCTACGAGCCTGACTGATATCCCAAAATTTGAACGAAAAAATAACATCTCTATAAATGTTTTCGGACTGGATGAGAAAAATCAAGTGTTTCCTATGAAAGTTGTCAATGAAGAACTGTCCGATCATCGCGATCTGCTTCTGTTAAGCAATTCAGCTGGACGTCATCATTACGTTTATATAAAGAATTTCGAGAGACTTATTCATCAACAAAAAACCAAATGTGAGGGAAAACTCTGTATCTGCAAACGCTGTTTTACGCACTTTGAGTATCGAAATGGAGGAGTTGAGAGGTTAAATGAGCATAGAAAAATATGTGGCCAACACGGAGTTGCTAAGATTGTTATGCCGACTAAGGAGAAATCTATTGTTAGATTCAAGAATCATGAAAGGATGTTGAAATTACCTTATGTCATATACGCTGACTTTGAAAGCATTCTTACCCCTTACCATGGGTGTTCTTCTAATCCCGAAACGTCTTATACAGTTCCATATCAGAAGCATATTCCTATGAGTTTCTGTGTTTATGTCAAATCCTCAGCTACAATTGAAGGTTTACAGACTGGTCTTCCTACTGAACCCTATGTATATCGGGGATATAATGCTGCACCGAAGTTTATGGAGTATGTAAGTTCTCTCGCAAAGAAAATTAATGCTGTATACAAAACTGGTGCTGCATTAACTCTGACAGATAAGCAACAAAAATCATTCGAATCTTCTACAGAATGCTACTTATGTGGTAAAGAATTTACCGACGATAACTGGAAAGTACGAGATCATGATCATATAAGTGGTGAATATCGAGGAAGTCTACATAATCAGTGTAATCTAACCTGTAAAACGCCTAATTATATTCCTGTCTTCATACATAACCTGAGTGGATATGACTCCCATTTCATTGTTAAGGAGTTAGGCTGTACTAGCGATAGAGTAGAAGTTATTCCTAGCTCCGAGGAAAGTTATATATCATTTTCCAAGTATGTTGGTGACATTAAACTTCGTTTTGTGGATACCTATCGCTTCCTTAGTACCAGCTTGGATAAACTAGCAAAAAATCTAACATCATATCCTGAAACTCAGAAGTACTTTGGAGCAGAGAAGATCGATTTGATGATGCGTAAAGGTGTGTTTCCCTATGATTACGTTACATCATGGGATGTTTTGAGTGAGACAGAACTTCCTCCGAGAGAAGCATTCTACAGTAAGTTAAACAGAGAAGAAATTAGTGATGCAGAGTATCAGCATGCAAAAACCGTATGGAGTCACTTCAACATCAGAACACTAGGCGAGTACAGTGACCTCTACTTAACTTCAGATGTCCTTCTACTAGCAGATGTGTTTGAAACATTCAGAGAGCAGACCCTGAAAACCCATAAAGTTGATCCCGCACATTATTATACATCACCCGGACTTACGTGGGATGCAATGCTGTTGTACACACGAATTGAACTGGAATTACTACAGGATTATGACCAGCTACTCATGGTTGAAGCAGGTATAAGAGGAGGATTATGCCAAGTTTCTCATCGGTATGCAGAAGCGAACAATCACTACATGAAGGAGTATGACTCAAGTAAACCCTCTCAATATATTACGTACGAGGATTCGAATAATCAGTACGCGTGGGCTATGGGGAAGCCCCTTGCTTACGGGGGTTTTAAGTGGGTTTCTCCTGAAGATATCAACCTAGATATACTACGAGAAGATGACCCTCTCGGATACATCTTAGAAGTGGACCTTCAATATCCTACAGAACTCCATGACCTACACAATGATTTACCGTTCCTACCTGAGTGTATCAAGCCCCCGGGTTCTTCTACAAGGAAACTAATTCCTCACCTTGGATCACGAACTAGGTATGTGGTGCATTACATGACCTTGAAGCAGGCCCTTAGTCATGGGTTACAACTGACTAAAATCCATCGGGTGCTACAATTTCAACAGTCATGTTGGTTAAAGCCTTATGTGGAATTCAATAACCGGCTACGACAAGGATCGAGAAATGATTTCGAGAAGGATCTTTACAAACTTTTTAACAATGCCATGTTTGGTAAAACTATGGAAAACATCAGAAACCGACTGAATATACGACTTGTCGCCGATTGGAAGACATTGGAAAAACTGGTTGCTAAGCCTACATTTATTGATAGAACTATATATGGACCTAATCTGGCTGCAATACACATGGCGTCCCGGGAGATAGTCTTCAACAAGCCTATATACATTGGGATGTGTGTGCTGGATATCTCGAAGACCTTGATGTATTGGTATCATTATGATGTGCTAATGCCGTATTACGGGCTTGAAAATCTGAAGCTCATGTACATGGATACTGACTCTTTCATCCATCGTGTGACTACCGGAGACATATACCAGGATAAGTTACGTTTTCTGGAACATCTGGATACTGCTGATTATCCTAACGAGCACATATGTCATTCTACAAAAAACAAGAAAGTGTTGGGAAAATTTAAAGATGAAGCCAATGGAAAAATCATTCGTCGTTTTGTTGGACTGAGACCAAAGATGTATGCACTCGACATCGATGGAGGCATAATCAAGAAGATAAAAGGCATAAAACATAGTGCCATTAAACAGTACATCACCTTTGAGAGCTATGTGGACTGTCTTAAAAGCAGAGAAATCATAAGAACGCCAATGAACCTAATTATGTCCCATCAACATAATGTTGCGTCAGTGGAAGTGAACAAAATATCCCTATCTCCACATGATGACAAGAGAGTAATTGCAGATGATGGAGTATCCACATATGCCCATGGACATTGTCATATTTTGAACAGCGAATGAAAGAAGGAACCCTAGAGCAGAAAAAAAACAATTTTTCATTCCGAGAAATAAACACTAGAACGTAGCATTAAAATATCTAAGCATGAAAACAGCTGAATAATAAGAGCAGAGGAGGGCGTTAAGTCTACCGTTCAGAAAACAAATTCTGACGCTGGTCCCAAGTCCAGAGAAAAAAAGACGAGGGACGTCTACCTCACCACATAAGCTAACTGAACACACTTTAGTTAATGTTAAAATAGGTAAATTTAAAAAGTAACTACTATCTCGTAATCTGAAATATCCTTGAAAAACTTCTTAATTAGTTATAAAATGAATTGAGTAACGTAACTTGGTCTAAAATATCCCTGAAACGCGCATAAACCTCATAACATCTGAAAAAGCATGGAAATAGCATTAGAACATTGGTTTAGCGTAACGACTTATTACAAGACGATGCATAGGGGGTAAAAGCTTGAAAAAGACACAAGAGTATGAAGGCATCAATCTGCATGAAAAAATGTAAGAAAACTGTACGCCTAGACCATTGCAAATATACCTCTAACAGTAAAGAAGATATCTCTAGCTGGCAAACTTTTAGCTATGAAGCCTATAGCTTTTAATCCTAGAGCTCCGAGATCATACCTCAATACCTAACCTCCAGATCCTACAGCTTTTAACCTCCTGACCAGCAACCTTTAGCTATGAAGCTTAAAACACTTAACCCTAGAGCCCTCAGATCATACCTCCATACGTAACCTTCAGATCCTACAGCCTTAAACTCTAGACCGAGAGATCTAACCTTGTATCCATACGACCTAACCACTAAACCTACAGTCTTTAACCTTTAGACCTACGAGCTTAAGCTATGAGACTTATATCCTTTAAACCCCAGGCCCTAAGATCATGCCTCAAGACCTAGCCATGTGACCATAAGAGATGAGGAACATAGCCAAAATACATAGTCTTTCAGATCAAAAGGCTTAATCAAAAAGCCTAAGATATAAGCATAAGACCTCATAACATAACAAGGTAGAATAGAGTTCCTGAAAGCATAGAGAAGGTACAAAAAACAAGAAACCCTAGCAACAAAAGAACCTCAATTTTTAGGAAAAGAGAAGCAGATGCACAAAGGGTTAAATTTACTGTATAAAGATCTGTAATCAGCATATATACCTCTTGCAGTGACAAAGATAGCTATAATATCGATATGCCTAAAAACTTTGCATCATACATACAAGTAGTTAGCATGAGAAAAGAAACATGCTTAGGACAGGTTAAGGAGGTAAAAACTGGGCAGCTTAAGAGAATAGAACGAATGTTAATACCAGAATCAACTAGGTTCAACAATGATCAAGAAGCTAAAACCATGGGATATATTAGGTTAGGTTAAAGTGGTAGAATAGAGGAACTTAAGGAAAGAGAACAAATAGGTTAACAGGTGCAACAAAGGAAGCCACTAGCCAAACACAGCTAGGTTATAATAAGAATGATGAAAGAAGGTAGAAATGAAAGAGTATATTAGGTTAGGTTAGTTTATAATAGGATGGCATAGTAAAGCATAAATGTAGTACTTGCCCAAGATTAACCGCCTTTAATCGCTGGACTAGCAAACTTAACTTCAAAATTATAAGACCATACCTCAGCCTATAAAACATAGATAAAAGACCCTACAGTCTTTATCCTCTAGACCAACAACATTTAGCTATGAAGCCTACAACCCTTAACCCTAGAGCTCATTCCACATTAAATCCTATAGGTATTAACCTCCCATACCAGCAACCCTACCTGTTAAAACCTGCAACCCTTAACCCCTAGAGCCCCAGATCATACCTCAAGACCTAACCTCTAAATCCCACAGCTATTAACCTCCCTGACCAACAGTCTTTACCTAAGAAACTCAGCAACTCTTAACCATAGAGTCCCAGATCATGCCTCAAGACCTAACCTCTAAATCCCACAGCTTTCAAGCTCCAGACCAACAGACTTTACCTTAAGAAAACCTGCAACCCTTAACCCTAGAGCCCCAGATCATACCTCAAGACCTAACCTCTAAATCCCACAGCTTTCAAGCTCCAGACCAACAGACTTTACCTAAGAAACCCTGCAGCCCTTAACCCTAGAGTCCCAGATCATACCTCAGGACCTAACCTCTAAGTCCTATAGCTATTAACCTCCCAGACCAACAGTCTTTACCTGTGAAAAACCTGCAGCTCTTAGCACTAGACCCTCCTCCCAGATCATACATAGAGACCAAGCCCCTAAATCCTACAGCTCACAGCCATCCAGACCAACAGACTTCGCCTGTGAAACTATTAACCCTAGAGCCTTAGACCATACCTCAAGAGCTTACCATTAAATCCTGCAGCCCTACCTGTTGAAACCTGCAGCCCTTAACCCTAGAGCCTCAGATCATACCTCGAGACCTAACCTCTAAGTCCTATAGCTATTAACCTCCCATACCAGCAGTCCCACCTGTTAAAACCTGCAACCCTTAACCCTAGAGCCCCAGATCATACCTCTGGACCTAGTCTCTAAATCCTACAGCTCTAAACCATCCAGACCAACAGACTTCACCTCCAGACCAACAGACTTTACCTAAGAAACCCTGCAGCCCTTAACCCTAGAGCCTCAGATCATAGCTCAAGACAAGCTCTGATCATACCTCAGGACACAGCATTATAAGGTACACCAAATTAAGAGGATTGACTGCCTACCTAAACACTGTCTAAATCCACTAAACATACCGATTGCGCATGGCCGCCATCTTGCTCATTTGGGTCTGTTCTGGAACCGCTATTTTTAACCTACTCCTTTTATTTAAAAAAAAATAAAACAACATCTGTGAAAGCATTCCATTCAACTTATAATATTCTCAAACTGACTCTCCATATCAGTTCTCGAATTTGTGGGCCAACGAATATACCAGCTTTAATTTTTTTCATAGAATGATGAAGGAAATGTAGCATAAGGGTATTTAAAGCGTTCATTGCCCTTATCTAGAGTTTTAGCAAATTGTTTCATTAAACTTTATTTTACATGGAGAGGTGAGAACTTGAACACTGTTCCCTTTCCCAGTGTTCTGACCTAGCTCTGCTGTTCCATTCACATCAGAAACAAGGATATTTTGTGAAACCAGCCTGTTGATCAAGTAATAATCCAATAATCTTGAAATCTCCACAGACTAGTCACAGATGGTTTCCGTAATGTAGTTTTTGAAACAAAAACGTAACATGTTCATGTATTTCCTTTAAAACAAAAGAGTGGTCCACAGGATTGCGAGGATGAATGTTTTCATTGTGAAGCGAAACACATTTAAGACATTTTTTGAGAAGAATCTATGAAAAACCTCCCTCTGCGCAATGCACCAAATTTTCTTCTTCAGTCAAAAAGTGACAAGTTTCTTCTCAGGATGCTCGTACCATGGAAAATATGTACCCACAGCCAATTCCTTTGCTTTTTAACCTAGAGTCTAAAATATCTGCTAATTATTTAGGCAAAATGAAATACCTCCTTAAATCATTAAACTCACGTTGATTAAATCATCTTTCATCGTCAGAATTATCTGGTTCATAAGTATGACCCAATGTAGATTCAATTTCAGTGCTACTGGATGCATATGGCAATGTATCTGATTCAGGATGTAAGGGAACCAGAATATCAGAACCATGAGGTCCAGGTCCAATGGCAGAGGGAATGTTTGGAAATACAATATCATTCTTGTGTTTAACATTATATTGTCACGAATCCATTGTTGCGACGATGCGTGGCTGGCGCGCACAAAGGGACAGAAAGTGCAACGCGGAGATAAAAGGGCTAGCCGAAACAGATAAAGATAGATAACTGGAAGGTTCTAGTGCCTACTTGTTTGTTACATAAAATACCGGTAATTTCTCGAACAGTGAGCGGGTATATAAAAGAAGCCGTAGCTAGTTTATCGAGACAGAGTGGTAATCGGAACTGATTTGTGCCCCTGCCGCTGTGTTTTGAAAGTGAACTCTTTTGTTTGTGCAGAAGTGACGAAGATTGTATTTGTGTGCGTTATGTAATTCTGCTACTGCAAGGGTTGGCCAAAGTGTGTTTCTAAGGAAATAAAGAGCATTTTGAATTTCTGCAAATTGGACTTTCAATTCTACGAACCCACAAAGTCACAATTGGTGTCAGGAGTAAGACATACGATGATGGTCGCTGCATTCACAAAACTTCTAGAAGAGCTGAAAGAAATGAAAACAGCTAATGTCACCCCCGCTGCGACGTTGGCCACGGAAATGAAAGTGGCAAATAATATCTGGCCGCTAACAGAAATAAAGACGACTAACGACCTCACCGCCGAAGACGGAGGCGCCAAATAGCAACTTATCCGCGACGATAACCGCGAAGATGGCCGAATTGACCACGGAAATGCAAGCGACGAACGATAGCATGACGACCGAACTGAAAACGGCGAACGAGGCCCTCGCTGCCAAATTTAAGAGCAGTTGGCCGGCGTGAAGGAGGATGTCATGGAGCTCGGCAAGTGGATGGGTCAAGTGGACCAGCGCTTCGAGGATCTGGCGAACCGCGTTAACGACCTAGAGGGAAAGGTCGACAGCAACACTAAGTCCCTGAACGCCATGGTGGAGGACGTCGTCGGAAGGAGGTTGAAGGATATAAAGGCCAACGCACCGGGACGCGACATATGTGCGCGCGTCAAACTATTAAAGTTCCACGGCACGTCAACGTTCGAAATCTTCCGCCGTCAATTCGACACAGTGGCCAAGCACAAGTGGTCACCAGAGGAAGAGGCCACACAGCTAACAGCCAGCCTCCAGGGACGGGCTACAGAAGTCCTATACGAGGTCCAGAGAGCGGCGGCGCCCAAGGACATCTGGGAGGCTCTGGAAAACCGCTTCGGAAGCCACCACTTCACCGCAGCCGACCGCATCCAATTAAAGTAAACGTCGCAGCAGTAAGGGGAGACGCTGCAGGAGTTCGCCCTGGCAGATGGCCAGCAAAGCCTTAGTCGACCTCCTACCCGAGTTCGTATCCCGAGAGACTGCCTACACATTCGTTGACGGGGTACGAGACACAGAGATACGTCAGCGATTAATGCTCGGAACTACAAAATCATCCACGAGGCCCTAACGGCCGCATTGAGGATGGAGGTGACCAAGATGACGGCTACCCTGATGTCGAGAACGAGGAATATCCGCTACACTGGGGATCGAAGACCAGCCGAGGGACGCCGGCGAAGACCTAGGGGCCTGTGTTGGAGGTGTGGTCAGTCGCGACACCTGAAAAGAGACTACCAACACCAGAAAGAGCAGCCGGAAAAACGAGTAAGGGCCGGCGTGGCGAGCGGCACGTCGACGCCGTCACCACCATCCCCTCGAGTTACGCTGCGCGCCATCAGACGACGGATGGATGATAGTCTCACCGCGGACGGTTGGATGAGAGGGAAGCCATTCCGCGTACTCGTGGACACCGGTGCAGCCGTGACCATCATCAGATCTGACGTAGCCAGAGATTTGCCGTCGAGGAAACCGAGCCGACAAAAACAGCTAATGACGGCATCGTGTGACACCTTTCCTGTGGAGAAGGAGACCCTGCTGAAGTTGACCTCGGACGGAGTGCCATGCGTCAGTGGGTGTTCTTCGCGAAGGTGGCTGAGGAGGTAATACCGGGACTGAATGCCTTCAGGAGTCTCGAGGCGACGGTCGACGTCAGCAGGAAGGTCCTGCAGCTTAACGCAGAAGAGGTGACACTCCGGCAACCCGAAGAACGCCTGAGAATTTGCAAAGTCATCCTGAAGGAAGTCGTGGTTTTCCCCGCCAGAAGCGAGGTGGTGGTGATGGCGCAACTGGAAGGCAAGCAGAAGTACAACATGATGCTGGACTGGAAGACGCCTCTGCACGGGCTCTGCGTAGCCAGGACATTGTTGCCGTGCCGAGAGGAGTTGCCGGTGAGGCTACTCAACATAACAGACACCAATAACGACGGCTAGGCCGGGACTTAGGAGTTAAGGACTTGCGAGCCCGTAATCAGCGTGACAGCAATCGACAAGAACCAGGAACTGGTGCTGATGCAACACCTGGGGCCCCGGTTGCAAGGATTATTGGAGAGGGCAGCCGACCACCTGACCTCAGAACAGCTCGAGAAAGTTCGACAACTGCCGAAACGATACCAGCGCGTCTTCAGCCAAGGCAATAGCGACTATGGTCCCATGGACAGATTGCTCCATTTCATTGGCACCGGAGATGCCCGGCCTATTCGAGAACCACCTAGACGCGTTCCGCTGGCGAAACAAGCGGCGGTACGGGACATACTGGAGAACATGAGATTCAGGGGACTGATTGAAGTGTCTGACAGCTCTTGGGTTCCCCTGTGGTCTTGGTGACGAAGAAGAACGGCAAGCTACGCTTCTGCGTGGACTACAGGAAGCTGAATGCCGTCACCAGGAAGGACTGTTTCCCTTACCCCAGATTGACGACACCCTGGACACGCTGGCTGGTGCGCAGTGGTTCTCTACCCTGGAGCTAAAGTCGGGTTACTGGCCGGTGTCTCTAGATCCGAGAGACAAGGAGAAGAACATATTCTCGACAGGCCAAGGACTTTGGCAGTTCACAGTTATGCCCTTTGGCCTCTGCAACGCACCAGCTACCTTGACAACCTGAGTAAGGTGTTACAGTGACTGCAGGCGACCAACTTGAAGCTGAACGTGAAGAAGTGCCAGCTCCTAGATATGGAGGTCAACTACTTGGGCCACACAGTCTCAGCAACCGGACTGGCCACAGGCCCCAAGAAGACACAGGCCGTGAGAGATTGGCCTCGGCCAAAGGATAAGAGGGAATTGCGCAGCTTCCTGGGGCTGTGCAGCTACTACCGCCGCTTCATAAACGTCTTCTCGAACATCGCTAAGCCCCTCACCCACCTGACAGGGTAACACCGGCTTACATGTGGACGGAGGAGGGCGAAGACGCTTTCCAACGGCCGAAGAAGACACCTTGTTGTGCTCCTATTTTGGGATTTCCACAACCAGGCGGCGTCTTCATTATGGACACTGACGCCGGCGACCGTTGCATTGGAGGCGTCCTATCTTACGTCCAGGACCGCCACGAGTAGGTGATAGCCTACTACAGCAACACGCTATGCAAGGCAGAGTAGAGCTACTGCGTAACCCGGCGAGAGCTATTGGCGGTAGTAAAGACCTTGGAGCACTTCCACAAGTATCTGTACGGTCAGCCATTCCACCTGAGGACTGACCACTACTTAGTTTTAGAAACCTGGAAGGCCACACAGCACGTTGGGTCCAGCGGCTGCAGGGGTACGACTTCACCTCTGAACATCAGACACCATGTCCCGAAGACCCTGCCCAGAAGAGTGCGGCCAATGCACAAGAGTGGAAGAGAAGGCGCGTGCCGCATCTGTCAGAGTGGTCACAGCGGTGCCGGCTGACAGTTGGGATAGCGTAGCTCTGAGAAGGGAGCAGCTGGCAGACCCAGACTTGGGGCCACTCTTGAGAGAAGTGGAGTCAGGGACAAGACCAGCCTTGGAGAAACATCGCACCAAGGAGCGCCACATACAAGTTGTACTGGGCTTAATGGAATTCGCTGAAAATCAAAGATGGCGTGCTGCTCCGGGTATAGGAATCACCCGATGGGAAGATGCAGAGAGAGCAATTGGTACTTCCTCGGAGTAAGGTCCCGGAAGTCTTAGAAGTTGTGCACTCCGGTACTTCAGGAAGACACCTGGAAGCTACCCGAACGATCGACAAACTCCGACTGCGCTACTACTGGCTCAGGCTCCGAGCGGACGCTGAGAGGTGGTGCCGTCAATGTCACGTGTGCGTCACGAATCGCGGCCCCCAGACTAGGAGCCGGGGTTGCATGCAGAAGTATAACGCCGTAGCGCCATTCGAACTCATCACTGTCGACAAAGCTGGACCATTCCTAATGTCCGCGGTAATAAGTACCTGATGGTGGTCGTGGACTACTTCACCAAGTGGCCGGAGGTGTATGCCATCCCGAAACAGGTTGTCGAAGACAATTACAGACTGCCTCGTGAAGCAACTGTTCTGCCGTTTTGGGGTGCCGTTAGAACTCCACGGCGACCAGGGCACAAATTTTGATTCTCACCTGATGAAGGAAGCACTGGAAAGACTTGGGGTGAACAAGACTCGCAAAACACGCTTACATCCGCAGTCGGACGGCATGGTGGAGAGGTACATCAAGACCCTAGAAGAACACCTAAGGAAGATGGCGGTAGGCATCAGAGAGACTGGGATGTCAAGGTGCCACTGTTGCTGCTGGCTGATCGTTCGTAAACACACGACACCACTGGGTTGACGCCAGCAAGCTTAATGTTCAGCCCAGAGTTACGCCTCCCTTGTGACCTGACTTTTGGGAGACCCCCGGACGCAAAATAGTCAGCAACCGAGTATGTGGAGAACATGGTGGACCATCTTCAGGACATGCATGAAATGGCTCATCAGAATATCCAGATGGTGAGCGACCGCATGAAGACTTGATACGACAGGCAAGCCAACAGCCAAGGGTTCCAGCAAGGTGACCTGGTCTGGTTTTATCGCCCTACCCGGACCAAGGGACGCTGCTCGAAGCTTCAGCAACCATGACAAGGATCGTACCGGGTGGTAAAGAGGAATAACGACGTGGTCTACCGCTTCCAGAAGGTGCTCTGACAAAAGATTGTGGTACACCTGGATCGTCTGGTCCGCTACGATGGTGCTGCTCGGGTCGACCAGCCTTGAGGAGGAATCAGTGTCGCGAACCCATTGTTGCGATGATGCGCGGCCGTCGCGCACAAAGGGACATATAGAGCAATGCGGAGATAAAAGGGCTAGCCGAAACAGATAAAGATAGATAACTGGAAGGTTCTAGTGCCGTCTTGTTTGTTACATAAAATACCGGTAATTTTTCGAACAGTGAGCGGGTATATAAAAGAAGCCATAGCTAGTTTATCGAGACAGAGTGGCAATCGGAACTGATTCGTGCCCCTGCAGCTGTGTTTTGAAAGTGAACTCCTTTGTGCAGAAGTGACGAAGATTGTATTTATGTATGTTACGTAACTCTGCTACTGCAAGGGTTGACCAAAGTGTTTTTCTACGGAAATAAAGAGCATTTCGAATTTCTGCAAATTGGACTTTTAATTTTACGAACCCACAAAGTCACAATATCCTGCTACCTTAACTGAACTAGAATAACAATTGCCCCCATCATTTGTAGGTTCTCTCCAAATCATAGGCATACAGAAGGGAAATGCTTGGTTTTTTTCCATTTTTCCAACTCCTGAAATCTGCAACACAACTACAACACTATGTATGAGGGCAACAGGGTCTATCCCGGTCTGCTAACTTAATGCCAAAATATTGGAAGTAAGTTTTCTTTACAAAAGCCATTATATTCTCTCTCCTTTTTACTAACGTATATGACCCACACATATAGGAAAACAGATTTTTATCATTTACACAACCACGTTCAGTTATTTCAGATCAAAACTGTTATGTTGTACTCTTGCAGAAAAATGAGAACTCACACACTTCACTTTTACTTGACTTCACTCAACAACCAAGAACACAAAACATAAGCTGATGTCAGTTCTCTAATGCATTGTTTTAATAGCAACCTCTAAGAGTAAATATTTCTTTCAATCACTGTTTATGGACTGACACACCAAACATTTCAATTTCCTCTTCCTCTTTGTAGATAAGATGGATGCAGGTAATGTGGATAAACACTGGATGTCTTATTACCAGTTAATTTTAAGGGGAAGACACATTTTTGTATCGTACATCCCCGAGGGCATATATAGTTAGTAGATTTTAGTAAAAATAAAAGAGATGAAAGAATAAACATACAAAATATGAACACATTTTAAATAATAAAGTTGAAATTCTAAGCTGTTGAGCCTTTCTAACAAATGATAAGCACACAATAATATTACTACAGTATATACATTATGACAAATAGTGAAAATAAAAAATTTTGAATTGCAAATAATTCTGACATGGTAGACGAAAATGGATTTCACTTCTTCAATCAGTGTGAAAATGTGATTCAGAAACGCTTATTTATTTCAAAGAAACAAAGTCTATGCAGAACAGTGTATTTAACAGATCTTTTTCTTTCGAGTTAATATGGTCATATACACAAACACATGCATTTCTGGTGATATATTAGAATCAAACTTTTCAATTGAATGTAATGTTCTATTTTATATAAGTATGTAAAACAAATGCAATAATTTTTAGAAGCTATATAAAATTAAAATATCTTATGTGTGCTCTCACATAGCTTTGTCTGCTCACTCCTATACAAACTATTTTTTTTCTCTTTGTACTATGGAGGGGATTTGGCACTGTAACCAGTCTTGGTCTTGTGCCTATGCCCCCAGAGGGGTATCCCCAGCAGGAAGGATGACCAAGGAGCCACAGCAGTATAGAGGGCAGGGTCCCTACATTTTACTTAGATGGAAACCTCCTCCGGTGGGCCAAGACAGTGGACATCTCCCCTTATGGTGGTTCGTAACCCATACTGCCTCATCAGTAGATCCAGAGATTGGCAACCGACCTACCGGAGGAGGAAGGGGTTCACTGAGAGCACATCATTCTGCCATGCACCACCGAGACTCCCGCCGACACTTCTACCTTGAAAGAGACTACCGGATGAGAGATGATGTGAAATTATAATAGACATGAAATGAAGGGACAGGATATTAGGGGGATGTAATTAACCTACCCAGCATTCCCGTAGTGACTCGGGAAAACTCTCAAAAGAACCCATGGATCAACTAGGTGGGTAAAGAGGATCGAACCTGGGTCTCCCAAGTGCGGGCCACAGTTGAAACCACCTGAGCCATCCCGCTCGGTACAAACTATTCTTAGAAACACTTATTTTTCTATTTACTTATGAATACTTTTATCACGTATTTCCTTGTTGGTTCAAAGGCAATAGGAGAATATAGTAAGCTCAGTGGCTGTTAAAGCTTTTAAAAGGTGATCGCTGATGGCTTTGACATTCCATTCTTTTGCATCACCAGGAAATGAGAGAAGTATAAATATTTGAAAATTTAAAATGGAATACCTGGAAATGAATATGTCTACAAAGAAATCTAAGATACATTGTGTGTTCCATCAAGGCATACATTTTTGGTATATTAGGACTTTGCTTGCCTCTTATGTTTTACCAGATACAAAACTCATCCAAAATGAAGGAAAGTTCAGAAGCTATTCATGATGTGCATTAGTCATGATACTATCCTAAATATATGGTATTTTAATCAAAATTGTTTGCATTTGTTTAAGAAAATCAAAATTTAGATTGTAAAATACAGCTTGGGGTGTATGGGGGATTTGCTTTAAAATTCTTTTGTCATATCCTTAGAACATAGTGAACTTGAATACCAAGTTTGGTATTAAAGAACTTATTGAGATATATTTCATCAAAACTTAAAACTTCACTCACTCAACAATTAAAACTAGGAATATTTTTGCGACCGTGCCAGTCCCTACCTAAGCTGATTAATGACTGACCACTAGTATGTAGAATAAAAGTACAAATAAAGAGCAGAGAATAGAAAATAATGGTTAAGGAATGACATATGGATGTAATGGACACATAATATTGAATAGTATAAAAAAGTTTTGTGCAGTTAGATATTGGATAATGTTAATAATCACTCTATTCATACACATTTACACTTTTGTCGGCAAAGGATAGTTCTATTTATATGGTCATGAAGAACTAATGAATATTAATGCCAATTTGCTTAGAAAATGTGAAAGATGTGTTTCGGCACAAGGATAGCACTTCCAACATCTTCTATGATGGCATCTTCTCTATGAGTAAATTGTAGTTCATAATTTGCATGACATTTAAGCACTTGAATCGAAGGCACTATGAACTGGTGTGTTAAAGTAGGAACTACCACTACAGATATGTTTTTGAATATAAGATCGAAAGTGAGAAAGGGCTACATTTTCAGAGATTCTATCTTTTAATATAATTTGTTTGTTTCAATCAAACTAACACGAGGCAGCTGAATCAAATCTGGGTCACAACAGATAAGATTGTCTGGCAAACCAATAGAGTGGACAGTAGAAAATGTAATGTAATTCTAAATCTCCAGCAGTCGGAGCACATGCTAACAACGAACTCAAAACGGAAAATCATCTCTTGAAGGAAAAAGCTAAACACAGAGATGACTCAAATAAAATTGTGATGAAAATGGAGCCTATTCCTACAAGCAACAGGTTTACTTTGCTATCGTCATTCGATAGTGAATCTCAGCTTTCTGTTGATGAAGGACTCACTGCAAATAGTGGTCTGCAGAAAAAGAAGAAAGAAACAGCAGTAAGCTCCAAATTCAAGTGGATTAACCCTAACCTCAAAATCAGGAAACATGAAGGGGAAGGAACGGACAAGCCGGAAACGGAAAAATGCAAAGTGTTAGTGCTTGGGGATTCTATTATTAAACATGTAAATGTGGATGGGGTTAAGTTGAGGTCTCTAAGTGGAATATATGTGCAGCAAATGTGTGGTAAACTCAATGATCCCAGCATCACTGGAAGACCAGAAGATACCGAAGTGGTTGTGCTACATATTGGTACAAACAATCTAAAAAACTCGCGGAATGCCAAAGAGATTCTGGGTAACATGTACAATCTTATACGTGCGACCAAGAAGAAGTTTTCAAATGCAAAACTAGTAGTGAACAGCATAGTGAGAAGGCGTGACTTAGGTGATAGGTATGTAAATAGTGTTAATGAAAGTATTAGATGGGCATGCCATGCTCTAAGAGCTATTTATGTGGACCTAGACAAGAAGCTGGACTACTCGTGCCTTGGCAAGGATGGTCTACATCTTAACAGAAAAGGGTTGTTTACACTGAGTGAAGCTATAAAAGATGTAATAGGTGTAGTATGTAAAAGTCGGGTAAATTAGAAACGTATGAAGAAGGTGAAAAGCATGTAGGCTTTGATAGCAATCCTCCTGAGAAAACAAATACTGGTGTAAATACTAGCTGTAAAATTACTAACAATCAGGGGCGGCCGGTGAGGTATTGTATTGACGGTGCCATAAATAAATAAGGGTTGTTAAAATATAAATATGTGCACCAATTACGATCGATTTAGGTAATCTTATCAATAATCAAACCTATTTTATAATATACTGTACCATACAGAACGTACAGGGAAACGGAAATAGATATTTATTACATCCGTACTTTTGTTATGCACAGGTGTAACGAGTACAGTAACATTTTGATAATACAGTTCATGGAGAATGTGATACGAAGCGTTCGTGTACGATTTCGTGATAGAGAGGAAGTTATTGTTATTGCTTTAGCCATAATTTTTCTCGCGCTGAAATCAAACGAAACAAACTCGAGAAATCTTTGTCTCACACTCACAAACACATACGAGCGAGCACACACGCACGCACGTACACACAAGACGCAATTTTTCACTGCAAAATGAGTAATCTGAATTTTTAAACATGGTTTAATGAAATTACTAACTTTTAAAAATTAAAAGCATTGTACTCACCGAAAGCAGCAACTCCATGACTTTATGAAGACAGCTTTAAATGAATTAGTAGGAACGGTATTGAAAATCCATTCGTCGCTCCTTCTTGTTGGCAAATAAATCTATCACCTTTGAATTGAAATTGTCAATTTTGCACACGAACAGCTTTTCACAGGACAGCATTCCTAAGGCACTCAATCGCTCTGCTTTCATTGTGTTTTGTAGAAAAGTTTTAATCCTCTTGAGCATTGAAAAGCACCGCTCAGCTTCTGATGTCGAGATAGGCATAGTGATTAACAGTTTCAAAACTTTAACAGTCTCTTCAAAAGTAGCACAGAGTTCATCCTCTAGAATCAGCGAAAGAAACGGAAGCGCACCGGAAACTGCTCTCAACTCAGGCCTAGCATAGAACACTTGAAGCTCTCCCTTCAACTTTCTTTTCTCCAGATATGTATATGTGTCCGTAATTTCAAGATATTTGTCTGGCAAATGTGTTACATAATTGTCAAACTGGCTTACATCAAATAAGCTGGTTGCAATGAGGTGCCCAGTGAACTGAATACGTGATTTTCTTTCACAAAAGATGGTATCACACACCTCCAAAGCATTTTGCTTTTTATTATGATCAACCCTTGCTCTCTTGTAAGGCATTGTTTCGTCATTTTCAAAACTAACCTAACTGATGGAGTCAATGTCATCTCTGATGTTTTGCATTATTGTTTCAAAGTTATGAATGTCTTGTTTTACCTTGGTTGGTTCAGTTGTCTTTTTTTGAAATTGGTTAATAAGTATGTCCACACGAGGCATTATCTTATAGAAAAACGATAGCCAGAAAATGAAGTCTCTATCTTGCCGTCTTTGTATGAACCAGC
Source organism: Mantis religiosa (assembly GCA_030765055.1). Classification (NCBI taxonomy): domain Eukaryota; kingdom Metazoa; phylum Arthropoda; class Insecta; order Mantodea; family Mantidae; genus Mantis; species Mantis religiosa. The sequence continues at coordinate 197,666,005 of CM060948.1, read as the reverse complement.
TTTTTCAATAGTAGAGGGTAATTTTATGTTCTCACTCGTTTCAATTGTTTCCATGACAGTAATAAGCTCCTTTCTGTTTTCATAAATATCCTTTACTACTCGCAAATGGTAATTTCATCATGTGAGAGACACACGGGGTAAGCTTTTCTGAATTATGCTATGCAACACTTTCGATCTTTGTGGCGAATTTGAAAAGAAAGAAGAAATGCCTGAAAGTTGTGCAAAGAAGATGCGGGCTTTGCGATTAATTGAGGTTGCAGTAGACATTATAAGGTTTAACTGGTGCGCATAGCAATGAATGTAGTGCGCATTTGGGTATTTTCTTTTATTAATTTCTGTACTCCGTTTGACTCACCACTCATAACGTTTGCACCATCGTAACTCTGAGCTATTAGTTGTGCTCGGTCATCTCCAATTAAGGGTTCGATTTCTTTCAGAATACTCTCCGAGATAGACTGAGCCTTGTGACCTTCTGGATTAACAAAATTCCAAAATCTTTCAACGGGGGTTCCATAAACAATGTATCGCAAAACAATAACCAACTGAAATTCGCAAGACACATCAGTGGTTTCATCCGCGATTATTGCAACATAATCCGCACGCTTTATTTCTTTGCGAACTTCCTCGTGATACACTTCCAACATGCACTGCAGGAGTTCGTTTTGAATAGTCTTAGAAACGCCTTTGAATACTGATGACTGACTGAGATGCACTTGAAGTTCTTTATCTAACTCCGCACTAAACTGAATGAGCTCACGAAAAAACCCCTTATTTTGAGAGGCGTCAGATTCGTCGTGTCCCCTAAGAGCAGGCTCCAAAGCACCACAGAACCGAATACAGTTTATAAACTTGTTCTTGTCTACTTGTTTGTTATGGCTGTTGACTGCCTATACTGCGAATCTAATTTGTCCTGAATATTGGTTTTGCCTAGAAATGAAAGACTCAGAACATTGTCCATGTGTCGCTTCGATGTTTCATGCACTTTCATTTTAGACCATAAATGCCCAATATCAGTTATTCTAGTCTTATACCAATGGACATCTCCCCCAAATAACACACAAGGAAAACAAGAAACTGCATTGTTTTCATCACAGCCGCAAATCCATTTGTTCTTTTGATAAATAGCCGGATTAAACTTACGGTATCGATTTTTTGTTTGCTGCTGCAGATTCAGTTTCGGGAGTGGCCTACCCATTGTTTTTATCTGAATTTTTTCACTTAGAGTCCTGTTACTAAATTAAGTTTTCAGTAATTCACTCACCTTGTTCATGTTCGTAACTTTACTGTGAATTTTAACTTAAAGAAAAAACACTGAACACTGTTTTAAAAATCCGTACTCACGAAGAACTACAGCATTACAGGAGCACATACAGAACTACTCTACCATTGCTTTGAAAACATGTGTCCAACGCGCGGGTTTTATGTTCTACCAACAAAACTGCTGCTGTGAAATATGCACATGTTGAAATACTGTCTCTAAATGTTAAAATGTAATACTATATTCACATTGAATCCCAATTAATTTTATTTATAAGGATATCTATGTGTTGTATTTCTGCAACTGATTTCATTAAAGCATTAATTTGCGTTTTGAAGTTCCTCAGAATTAACTTGCATAAGGATGGTGACACTGCATTAAAGGAAGGTAAGCGCGAAATGTATTCTTACCATTGTCTTTCGCTAGGTGGCAGGATCGTGGTTCTCTGAAGTCCCGTGGTTTACTGCCCTCTAACGGGCAAAGCGTAAGTTATGCGCCAGAGAAATTCCGGCACTACCTTCTCTGACTTTCTTCCATAAGAGCCGTGTATAAGCAGACATCTTAGCACCTAGCCCTAACACAGACGTTTATGCGCGTAGACGGTGCCGTCCTAGAATCGGCACCAAGCTACGGAAAACAACCAAGAGAGAGCGCTGGCGTTCATCGCGCCTATTCAAACGAGGGAGCAACTACTAATAAACAATGCCTTTTGCGCAATTCTTATACACTTCTCTTTCTTTCGCTTTCATACAGATGGTGCCATGGCACAGCGGCACTACCTCAGAAGCCGCCCCTGCTAACAATAGTAAATTCAACCTATCAATCTTCCACCAAAACATCCAAAGCTTAAGGAACAAAAAGTGTAATATTGAAGTACTATTAACATCTGCTTTAAAAAACTCTACAGCAATTTGTTTAACGGAACATTGGTTGGGAGAAGATGAAACTGAGTATTTTAATATACCTAACTATGTGCTAGCATCTTCCTTCTGTAGGTAAAACAAGAAAAATGGTGGATCATGTATATATGTGAATGAATCAGTTAAATTTAGGGAGATTGTTATGTTTAAATACTTAAACCAGGAGGAACACTTTGAAGCCAGCATGTGTGAACTATTAAACAGCAAACTAATTCTTATTTGTGTGTACTGAAATCCCACAAGCAATATCAAAATTTTCCTTCAAAATTTAGAAATCATTTTAGACTTCTTTAATAAAACATAAAAATCTGTAATTATAGTAGGGTACATGAATATAAACTATTTAACAGAAAATGCAAATAAAAAGCAGCTGCAAAATGTCTTTAATATGTATGGAATGGAAAACATAGTTAAATTACCAACCCGTGTCTCAAATTCGTCTTATTCTGCGATTGACCAAGTAGTGCTGAATATAAATAAGTGAAAATATAAAATTCAGATTTTCGACACAGCCCTGTCAGATCATTACGCACAAATGTTAAAATTAGTTGTCCCAGTAGATCAGCATAACCCAAAACAGAATGCAAAAATATTCAAAAAGGTTAGACTTGCTAATGATGACAATCTAAGCTATCTAAATTTTCTATTAAGTAAAGAATCTTGGGAAAGCGTGTACACTGAGCGAAATCTAAACGATGCCATGAATGCATTTTTGGACACATTTGATTTTCACTTTGTAACAGCCATACCAATGGTTAAAGTAGGAATGAACAAGCTAGGTAATAAGTGGATCACAACAGAAATCCACAAATCTGGTGATAGATTAAAATTCTTGAGCAAATTCATGAAGGAAAAAAAGACTACACCAGAGTTTAAGGCCTATTATGTAAAATATCGAAATATATATAATAAAGTTATAAGAGCAGCCAAAAAGTTACATAACAATGAAACAATAAATAAAGCAGTTAATAAAACTAAATCCATATGGCAAGTAATTAAGCACGAAATAAAAAATGGACCCAAATTGAAAGAAAATTACCACCTAGAAATTAATGGCCAAAAAGTAAGTGATCCTAAACAAATTTCGGAATTATTCAACCAGTTTTATTCAACTGTAGCGGAGAAACTGTTAAATACTCATTCTCTAGGAAAGAAGGAAAGATTAAGTGTAAAGAAAAATGAACATAGCATGTTTTTAATTCCAGTAACAGTTGAGGAAGTTAAAGATGTTATAAAAAAATTGAAGAATAAGAAATCAGTAGGAATAGACGGTTATTCTAACTGCGTCATAAAGCGTTGCTCCTTATTCCTAATTGAACCACTGACGTACTTGATAAATCTTTCACTTTCAAGTGGGACGTTCCCCAACAGGTTAAAAAAAGGTAAAGTGAAACCCATCTTTAAAAAAGGTAACAAAGGGGAGGTAGGAAATTACAGGCCAATTTCCATAATTTCAACTTTTGCAAAGATCTTCGAACAAATAATGTATAAAAGAGTAACAAGCTTTTTGGAAACATTTAAAGTAATTAATGACAATCAAAATGGTTTTCGAAAAAATAAATCAACAAGTTCTGCACTGATGAATTTCATTGAACAAGAGTATGAAACACTAGATAGTAAACAATTAGGGATAGGCATTTTTTTAGATCTTACAAAGGCGTTTGACCTGGTTGATCACAAACTTTTACTATAAAAATCATCCTCATATGGCATAAGGGGGTTAGCTTTAGATTGGTTCAGATCTTATCTGGAGAATAGAGAACAATCGGTGGAAATAGAGTATTTTGATAGCGAAACGAGTGAAGTTAAAACTGAGATTTCAAGTAGCGCTATAATGAAATATGGGGTCCCTCAAGGTTTGGTGCTTGGACCTCTTTTATTTATAGTGTACATTAATGATTTGGCAGATAATGTAGAAAACAGAACCGATATAAATGTTACACTTTTTGCAGATGATACAAATATTTTTATCAAAGGGGTTAATAAGGAAGGGGCTGATGTACATATTGAAAATAATCTAAAATATATTCAAAAATGGTTTCGTGCCAATATGTTAATATTGAGTAAGGAGAAAACAGCAGCCCTAAGCTTCTATAATAAAATGAGTGGAAGTCAATTGTATCCAAAATTAATGCTGGGACAAGACCAAATACATTACGTACAAACTATCAAATTTCTGGGATTAATACTAGATGAAAATTTAAGTTGGGAAACTCACATAGAGGCATTGACGAAAGGACTTAGTAAAATGTGTTTCTTAATGAGGGCAATTACAGGCATGTCGAGCTTGAAAGTTCGGAGAATAGTGTACTTTTCATATATACACAGTTTGTTGGCATATGGTATAATTTTTTGGGGAAATTCTAAAGACAGTATAAAAGTATTCAGATACCAAAAGAAAATAATTAGAATCATAGCAGATCTCTCAAGCACAACTAGTTGTAAGCCATACTTCAGTAAATTAGGTATCTTACCACTGCCAAATATATACATATATGAAACTCTTGCACATATGAAAGCAAGCCTAAATTTATTCAAAACAAATTCTGAAATTCATATACACAACACTAGAACAAAGAATGATTTCGAGATTTAACTGTATTGGAACACCACAGTGAAGCGAAAAATTATTAAATTTTAGATGAGTCGTATTTCTTACACATCTGCTTCACTTTCGTACCTATTTTGAGGACATGTTTCGCAAATCTTCGTTTGCATCTACGGCTCTTGTGCGACTGACGCTAGATCCAGCGGTGTGGGTAATTCTGGGGTTGTTGCTGCCATCTGTTGATTTAGTGATGAACTGAAATGTGGGATTCTCTTCTAGCGGGATTTCAAAGTTCATTAGTTGGTTTTTATGTTTTTCTATGTATATCCTCTCCCATATGACGAGTTCACTATGTTTTTGTACGTATTTTAGTAATTCTGTGCTATCTTCAATTTCATGATTTTCAGACCAGAAATGAGCTGCTATTGCGGACTTATCAATATTTTTGTATCTTAAGTGCCTGAAGTGTTCTTTCTTTCTAGTGCCTATGTTTCTTTTTGTCCTCCCTATGTAAATTTTTTCACAGTCTTTACACTTAATTTTGTAAATGCCTGACTTTTCCTCTGGTTTTATCTTATCAGTATTATTACTGTGAAGTAGGTTTTTAATGTTGTAATTGTTTTTTGGTGCCAATGGTATATTGTATTTCTTGAATATATATATATTTCTTATATTTCTTGAATGCAATAGAAGAATATTTGGCAATGACTGAATTATGTATACATCAAAATTATTTTGTCTTCGATGGAAAATATTATAAACAAATTTCAGGACTAGCTATGGGAAGCCCGCTATCACCATTTTTGGCCAATCTATACATGAGCTTTTTCGAAACACATATTACTAAAGCCTTCCCTCATATGTTTAAAACATGGTACAGATACGTAGACGACATCTTTGCAATAGTGCCCTACAAACTAATAGATGATACTTTGAAACTACTCAACCTGCAAGAACCCAGCATACAATTCACAGTAGAAACTGAAGAGGACTGTACTCTACCTTTTTTAGACCTTAAAATCAAAAAAGGCAATGAAAAACTAGAATTTGGCATTCATAGAAAAGCAACACACACAGATAATTACATCAAAGCAAATAGTTTCAACCCAATTCCACACAAACATGCAACCATCAACAGTCTGACACACAGATTAGTAAATCTACCTCTCAGCCAGCAAGAATATCAAAACGAATACCATCAAATCTTAAAAACTGCTATTAAAAATGGATATGGAAAAAACCTTGTAGATAAAAAACTAAAATTATTCAAACTTCAAAAGAAATTAAAACAGATCACAGCTCTCACACCAATAAAACAAGAAACTAGATTTGCTAAATTTACTTACCACCCCTGGGCCACAAAAAAGTTCCAAAAAATATTCAAGAAATACAATATAACATTGGCACCAAAAAACAATTACAACATTAAAAACCTACTTCACAGTAATAATACTGATAAGATAAAACCAGAGGAAAAGTCAGGCATTTACAAAATTAAGTGTAAAGACTGTGAAAAAATTTACATAGGGAGGACAAAAAGAAACATAGGCACTAGAAAGAAAGAACACTTCAGGCACTTAAGATACAAAAATATTGATAAGTCCGCAATAGCAGCTCATTTCTGGTCTGAAAATCATGAAATTGAAGATAGCACAGAATTACTAAAATACGTACAAAAACATAGTGAACTCGTCATATGGGAGAGGATATACATAGAAAAACATAAAAACCAACTAATGAACTTTGAAATCCCGCTAGAAGAGAATCCCACATTTCAGTTCATCACTAAATCAACAGATGGCAGCAACAACCCCAGAATTACCCACACCGCTGGATCTAGCGTCAGTCGCACAAGAGCCGTAGATGCAAACGAAGATTTGCGAAACATGTCCTCAAAATAGGTACGAAAGTGAAGCAGATGTGTAAGAAATACGACTCATCTAAAATTTAATAAAGATTAATTTATTTGTGAAGTCACACAAAACAAAGATGTATGAAAATAGTTTCACATATGCTGGCTTACATCTTTACAATAAGCTACCTGAATCTATAAAAAAGATTGAATCACAACATCAATTTAAGAAATTGTTATTAAACTTCCTTAGAGCCAATAGCTTCTACAGCGTGGATGAATTTTTAAATTTGTAAATATTTAGTTAGCGACCTTAATTATAAATATTGTACTTAGTTTTTAATTTGACGTGTCCTACAACATGTACATGTTTTAATGGATGAATCAATAAATCAAATCAAACTTGTTCCAGATAGAAGTAAGCTTTAGATAGAAGTAACTGGTCTTAAAATTCAGTTCAATTATTTTATTGTACTGCATAAGATGGTATAGAATGTAATACACTGTTTAAGAATACACAAACTATGTACAGACAGAACAAAATAGAGCAAGTTAATAATACAGAATTAAATATAGAAGTTAAAATACATAATTGGATACCTAAGGAATAAGTGTCAGAGAACAGACATTATGGAGCTATTCCATGATGTACAGAACCATCCAATATTATTCTCCTTTATTTCTTCTTTTGGGGTGATTTGTAAGCAAATTTATAGAAATGAAACCAAAAATGTCAAATCTTTGCTTAAGAATTGTAAGGAGTTGACATATGTCTCATCAACTGGTCATATGAATATCCATATTAAACAGTTCATTTCGTCTCACTGGGGAAAAAAATGAATGTTATAGTTGTCTAGTTTTCCTAAGCAATGCTCTAGATTAGGTAATATGGAAACACTATGCCAGATTAATGTCTTAAAATAATTTTAGATGGATTGTAAAAATTTGTGCTGATTTTGTTGATTGTAAAAAGGTGTTGTTGTTTGTAAAAAGGCTTTGTTGAGTTTGTTCAAAAGCTGAGAGTTTTTAAGCTGTTTAGTGGTATTATTGTAAGTTAATCCCTGTTTGCATCTATATCTTAAATTTTATTTATAATTAATCAGTTACTCTTTCAGAACTTGCTAATAAATCTATAACATAATAGAATATTTTATCCCATTGATATTAAACTACTCAATTATTAAACAACTTTATAATAATATATTCCCATACACTATGATATATTATTTACTAGTATTTAATTACATTTTCTTTAAGTATAGAATGTGGTATAATACTTGTAAACTTTACAGGAAATTAAGTGAACATTTATGGTCCAGTCCACTTTTCAGGAAAATAGCAGTTTGATATTACACATATCTAAGGCCTTTGACAGCGTTAATCATCAAATATTAATTCAAAAGTTGGGGAATTATGGTATAAGGGGGACTGCAGGTCAACTGATCAAAACATACTTGGAAGGGTGGATTCAAAGTACAGAAATAATATGTAAAACAAATAAATTAGAGACAAAATGTGAATCCACATTAGCGGTGGTAAAATATGAGGTTCCACAAGAGTCGGTGCTCGGGTCTTTATTATTTACATTGTATACTAATGACTTACCTGTAATCAATAATATTGAAACAGTGTCGTATGCTGACGACACATCAATTAATTATTTGTTGGGGAAATACACTCGATAATTTAATTGCCAATATACACTCAGGTACAGATATAATACTCAAATTTCTTGCTAATAACAACCTAACTAATAATCTAAACAAGACAAGCATACTATATTTTAAAACGAATAAATTTCTATACAGGAATATGAGAATTTAAATGGGAAGTGAAGAAATAGACATCTCTGACGACCACTCATTTCTAGGGCTACATATAGACAAAACTTTATAGTGGACAAGGCATGTAAATTATATATCTAATAAAATTTGCAAGGGTATCTATTTGTTGAACTATATGGCTTACTATCTGGTAAAACCAAATTTAAAACTAATTTATTATGGTATTTAACTATGGGGCACAACGAATAAAGATAATTTGAAGCGGTTATTAGTACTACAGAAGAGGTGTCTAAGAATTGTTTGCTCACTGAAACCCAGGGATTCTTGTAGGGAAGTATTTAAAAATGAAAGAATCTTAACTGTGGTCTCATTATATATTTTTAGAGTTATTCTTTTAGTCAGTGTATGTCGAATATAAAGATCAATAGCAGTGTGCACACATACAACACAAGAACAAAAAATTGTATGTATAGGGAAGGGAAAAGTAAGAATTTTTTTGAAAAAAAAATCTATATGTGATTGGTAAAGTACTACAAAATAAATTGCCATCCTCGATTATACAAATAACAGGTTCCAAATTCACTAAAGAGTTAAAGAATTACCTTATAAATTGTGCACTTTATGACATAGATGAATATTTATAAGTAATTGTTATTTCCAATTATTGTTATATTTTAATTTTAATTGTTTAATGTTAAATGACAATGCCAGAAATTATGTAAATAATCTATTGGTTGCAATAAATTGAAATTGAAACTTAAATTTTCAGTGTGTATGTGCCATGGGATAAAATTTTCTCACCTGTGATAATTGTTTGTTAGTATGTTCTGAAAAAGTTGCAGATTACTTATAAACGAAATTTAAATTAACGATAAAAACAAGGATTAACTTACAATAGGAAAATTAAGAAGCTCAAAAACATTCAGTTTTTTAACAAACTCAAAATAAAAGCTTTTGTAATCCATTATTCCATTGTAGTATCCAGTAGTGTATCCATATACGCTAGAACATTGCTTAAAAAATAGAAAACTATAACATTCTATTTTCTACCTCAAAGAGAAACAGTAAACTGTGTGATATGGACTTTCATATTAGCAGTGGACGAAACAGAAGGTCACTTCCTTTATTTTATGTGATTTTCATGTCTAACTGAATGACAACATTTAAAACTTGAAAACCAGAATATTCAACTTGCATATCTTTATGTTATTTTAGAATCGTTAAATGAAGATTTTGAATCAGCACTTGAAGAAGTACTTTATGTTAAACAAAATTTGAAAAAACCCAAAAAATTGGACTAGCAAATATTTAGAAGATATACCACCCATGCTCTCATGGGTGCCTTGTTATTTAAATGGGTCAAGTCTAAGTCTCTACTTTCAGAATTTTGAGATATTTGAAACATACTGTGACTTTGTGGGTTCGTGAAATGAAAAGTCCAATTACACCACTCCAAAATGTGCTTTATTTCCACCGACTTACAGTTTAACACTTGCCAATTACACAGAATTACTTGCTGCACACAGTTACAATTCACCAGTCCGTCCGTTACAATTTCACTGTACTCGCGGTTACGTAAGCTCCGGTACACATTCAAAGTTACGTACAGTCTTCCGTTGCACAATCCTTTCGTTCATTAACACGTCACTGACTAACTCTTACACCAAGAACTGCGACTGTCTCCTCGCTCACACTCACTAACCAACTCACTGACTGACTAAACCAAAACCAACTCAACTCACTAACTAACTCCCCCTGTCTGTCTGTAACTCTCTTTATATAGGAATATCGCCGGTTTCTCGTGTTTACAGGATTGTTCTAGTAACAGAAAGATCGAGAAACAGGTGTAGAGAAAACCGGCGACACAGTCATGTTTTTTTCCCTGACCACAGTCTGTCACCACCACAAGACAAACGAGGAGGAGGTGTGGCTAACCGAACCTCCCCTACCTTCCGCTGCCAGCTGCTTTACAGGGTGCTCCAGCGCCCGCGTTACACTGCTCCCTCCTCAAAGCTGTGCGCCCCGAACAGCCCCATCGTAGCGTGCGAGGCGGTCCAGGTGTACCACCAGCATCTGCCCGGAGTCTGAGCCAGAAGTAGCGCTGCCGTAGTTTGTGAATCATTCGGTTCGCTCCCAGGTGTCCTCCTGAAGTACCGGCGTGTTCTTCCTCCAAGACTTCCGGGACCTTGCTCCGGGAAAGTACCAACTGTTCTCTCTGCGCCTTCCCATCGGGTGACTCCCATACCCGGAACAGCACGCCCTCTCTGGTCTTCAACGAGTCCCATTGGGCCCAGTACGACTTGTAGGTGGCGCTCCTCGGTGCGATGTCCTCCCAGGTTGGTCTCGTCCCTGCGTCCACTACCCTCAAGAGTGGCCCCAAGTCTGCGTCCGCCAGCTGCTCCCTCCTCAGGCCTGCGCTATCCCAGCCTTCAGCAGGCACTGCCACAACTACTCGGACCGCTGCGGCACGCTCCTCCTCTTCCACTCTTGTGCGCTCGTGGCCGTCCTGGATCTGCGATAGGACACCTCCAATGCAATGGTCGCTGGCGTCGGTGTCCACAATGAAGGCGCCACCCGGTTGTGGGAAACCCAAAATTGAAGCACTGCACAGGGTCCCCTTCGGGTGCTGGAAAGCGTCTTCGGCGTCCTCCGTCCACACATAAGGCCGGTTTTCCTCCGTCAGGCGGGTGAGGGGTTTTGCGATGTTGTCGGCCCTCACGCCGGCCAACCGTTCCTCAAACTTTGCGGCGAGAGCCTCGTTCGCCGCCCTCATCTCCGTTGTCAGTTCGGCCATCTTTGAGGTCATTGTCGTGGCCAAGTTGTTGTTAGCCGTTTCCGTCTTCGCTGTTAATTCGGCCTTCATTTCTTCCATCTTCCCTATGATGTTGTCGTTTGCCGCTTCTGTTTTTGCAGCGAGGTTTTCATTTGCCGTCTTCATTTCTGTCAGTTCCGCCTTCATTTCCATCATCATCTCTAAAATTTTCTCCAATGCCGCGTCCATGGTTGTAATGTTCGGTGATGTTATCTTCCCGCTTCCTGACACCAGTGTGACTTTGTGGGTTCGTGAAATGAAAAGTCCAATTACACCACTCCAAAATGTGCTTTATTTCCACCGACTTAGAGTTTAACACTTGCCAATTACACAGAATTACTTGCTGCACACAGTTACAATTCACCAGTCCGTCCGTTACAATTTCACTGTACTCGCGGTTACGTAAGCTCCGGTACACATTCAAAGTTACGTACAGTCTTCCGTTGCACAATCCTTTCGTTCATTAACACGTCACTGACTAACTCTTACACCAAGAACTGCGACTGTCTCCTCGCTCACACTCACTAACCAACTCACTGACTGACTAAACCAAAACCAACTCAACTCACTAACTAACTCCCCCTGTCTGTCTGTAACTCTCTTTATATAGGAATATCACCGGTTTCTCGTGTTTACAGGATTGTTCTAGTAACAGAAAGATCGAGAAACAGGTGTAGAGAAAACCGGCGACACAGTCATGTTTTTTTCCCTGACCACAGTCTGTCACCACCACAAGACAAACGAGGAGGAGGTGTGGCTAACCGAACCTCCCCTACCTTCCGCTGCCAGCTGCTTTACAGGGTGCTCCAGCGCCCGCGTTACAATACTGTGTGACCTTTGAAAGCCATATGTAAATTGAAAATAAGCATGGCGTAAAGGCAAACAACCTTGAATTATACAGTGAATTCATAGTTCTAAAATGTGTTATAGGAAACCGAGAAAATAGTTAAGGTGGTGCAATCTGAGCTGCCATATGAGGCCCCAAGTGAAGGCCCCCATAAGCTCCAACAAATGTGTGCCTTGTAATCAAAACTACTTCTAAACTGTCAAGTAAAATGTTCTGTGAGAATTTGCATGTCAAATAAGTATTTAATTAAGATTATTCTTTATTAATGCTACAATTTTATGTGAGAGAATTACTTTGAAAAATCAAATAATATACTGATGGGACAAAAGCTTAGTTGAGGGGGATTTATAGGGTGCCCAAGTTGTTACTATGTTGACCCATTTTGCAGTCTCATGATGTCTGGCCTAAAAGGGCAAGTGCTACATGGAACTTAGCTTCATATTATCCCATGATTGGTACCTACAATACACTCACACTTTACAGCCAGTTTAAGGGTATGAAGTTAGCAGTAGAAGTATTTAGACTAATTCAATCCTTCTTTCTGGGTTCTCATGCTGATCAACTGAAAAAAAAAAACAGCTGAAAATGTTATAGAAATCATTTCTAATGAAGCCATGGATCTAGTAGGTAAAATCATGATAAATGTAAAACAGCATATCCTAATGTACGACTTGTTTGCTGAATATAATTGTATGTAACTATATTTAACTGCTATGTAACTGTTCCTGTTATGGTGCCAAAGCTGGAAGATTGTTTTCTAAATTAAAACTAATCAAAAACTACCTTAAAAGTTCTATGACTCAAGAACACTTAAACAGTGTGGCTGTGCTGTCAATAGAATGTGCAAGCGGGAAATGGAGATATGTAAATGAAGGCTTGATTTTTTTTTCCAATATGCATTCACAAAGGGAAATTTTCACAAGTCAATCCAGTAGAACATTGTTGCTGGGCTTGAAGGCCATGATCCAGACGATGAAAAAGCATCTGACATTTTGCCCGTAGCTCTGCATGGCATCTTCAGAGAATTGACTCTTGGCTGGTTACTGTAACTAGCCAGTAGTATGTATAGTTGTTATGTAAAACTCCTGAGTTCACAAATTGGAAATTGCAGTTTGGGGCCCCATATGGAACTCAAGCAGTGGCGACTCCAAAGTAACGTAATATAAAAGTCCTATAACTAGATTTATTAACTCATAAAACATAAATTCATTTGGAAAGGATAAATTCAATGCCATAGCCGCGATTTGAATCACGGATCTTCAAACCTCCGTCGGCTACTCTTAACCATTGAGCTACCATAGCCAGCATGCCATGCTGTCTTCCTAGTGTCCCGTTTATTTGAAAAGAGTTTTGTTGGCAGAAGTGGCAACCTGCATAAAGTGAGTCCCGGTGCCATGTGCTACTGTTTATTAAGGGTTTGCATCCTGTGTAAAAACGTAATTTATATTTTATGTAATCAGTGATTATTGTGTGATATATGAAGTGTTTAATTTTTCATATTTAAGGGATTTACAATGAATCCAACACATGACTTGGTGTGTTCCATTCTCCAAACACCCATTTCTAGATGAAAAAATGATGACACACGTGACATGGTAAATGTCGGTAGGCCAACACAAGTGCTATGTTTAGAAAAACTTTGCAGCGGAGCATCTTCAAAATACACTAGGAAATTTAAGACTTGTTAGTACGAGGAACATAATTGTGTTGGATTGAAGGAGCTGGGAAAGATCACTAACAAAATTGCAGATGCTCTTCGGGAAAGTTCACGTCTTTATATTATAAAATGCAATGAGAACGTTAAGCTTAACAGGCTTTTCATGCAAGATCCCATTAGGGAAGTAGACATAAAATGGCATTTCATGGATATAATGAAAGCGAGGACTCTTTAAATAAGATAATTTTAAGGAACTTTTAGATTCAAAGTATAAACTTGAAAGAAGCGTAGGGATAGTGAAGCACAAATTAGTACAAAAGTGAATCGAGAATATATTGACACATTGCTTCATTCACACTGTAAATATACGAACTACACTTAAAAATTTCGAAATGTATGAACCCGGCCATGTGGTCTAACTTAGAAAATAATATGCTGTCAATTCTTAATTTGAAAATGCGTAAGAAAACAGCCATTTTAAAACAAAAATTCATGAATCTTCAAAAGAAGCAAGAACCAAATCCACATAAAAAGCAAGATTTATTACTCTCATGTCAAAAACCTAACAATGTAACGAATCTATCCACATGCAACTTCACGGAGAAAGAAATAGATTTTCTAAACAAAGGCCTAAAAACATGTGTAGATTACACAAAAAACATTGAAAACTATATCGCGGACATTGAAATAGCGATATATAATTTGCCCGATAACAAAAAATCTATGATCAGAACACAGTGCTTAGAAACTCTAGATCATATTCAAAATGCAAATTCAAAAAGATATTCATATAAAAAATTAATCAAAAATTTAAATGAAAAACCGGTAGTCTACACAAAAGCAGACAAGGGTAACAAAATAGTAATATTGGACGAAGAAGACAATCGCAAAAAATGGACAACCTTTTAAACGGAAAAGAATTTGTTAAACTAGAAAACAATCCATTAAAGAAAGCATGCAAATCTGTGGAATTAGCAATTAAAAACAGTAAAATCATGACTAAAAGAGATAAATTGAACAATAAAATAGACAGTCCAAAAACACCATACATATATGGTTTACCCAAAATACATAAACCTGAAATTACCCTCAGACCAATAATTAATAACATTGATGCACCCACTTACCAACTATCAAAATGGCTGGTTCAAATCTTCAGATCCTTCACAAAATTTGAAAATTTAAGTATCAAAAACTCGTTTGAATTGTTAAATCTCCTGAAAGACACAAAGATCAACTCTACAGATGCTTTAGTTTCCTTTGACGTCATTTCTTTATATCCAAGTATATGTACCAATGAGCTTATTCCACTTCTCAAAAAATGGCTGGAATCAATACAAATAACACCTGAAGAAATAGAAGAACTTTCACAACTTACAGAAATTTGTATCAATCAAAATTTTTTCAGCTTTAATGGACAGATCTATAAACAAAAAACGGGCCTAGCTATGGGCAACCCATTGTCTCCCTTCTTGGCAGATTTATTCATGAGTGCTTTTGAAACACATATCACAAAAGCTTTTCCAAATTATTTCAAAGTGTGGTATCGCTATGTTGACGACATTTTTGCAATAGTACCTAAAAAACTCATACAAGATGGTCTTAAACTTTTGAATATACAAAATCCAGCTATAAAATTTACATTGGAAACAGAAGAGGATGGTGTGCTCCCCTTTTTGGACATCAAGATCAAAAAAATGAACAACAAACTCACTTTTGGTATCTACAGGAAACCGACACACACAGATAATTACATTAAGAACAACAGTTTCAACCCAAAACAACACCAACATGCCATTTTCAACAGTTTAATCTTTCGGATGATCAACTTTCCACTAAACAGAGAAGATTATCAAGAAGAATACCTACACATAATAAAAGTAGCTATATCCAACGGTTTCAACCCAAATTTAATAGACAAAACTGTTAACAGACTCAACAAAGCTAAGAAAATAAAAGAAACCACCACCCTAGAACCTACAGGAGAAAAAGAGAAAAAACTTTTTAAAAAATTCACCTTCCACCCATCAGCCTATAACAAATTCCAAAAAATCTTCTCAAAACACAACATAACTCTTGCACCTCAAAATAGGTTTAATATCAGAAATTTGTTAAAAGGCCCTCCCAAAAATTCAATCACTACCAAAGAAAAACCAGGAATCTATGAGATCAAATGTGAAATTTGCCCTAAAATTTATATAGAAAAAACAAAAAGAAATATTAACATCAGAACTAGAGAACATATGAGAAACATTAAAAATGGTGAAACAGAAAAATCAGCAGTGGCTTTTCATTTTTTGAATACTAGACATGACATCAATTTGGAAACATCTCTAATAAAATACGTTAATCACCCCATAGACCTTTTCCGTATGGGAAAAAATCTTCATTAACAAAAATCGTCATAGAGTCATGAATTTTGAAACTCCACCACCGGACATCTTTGACAAGTACATCACGCCATCTATTGACAATACGGAGAAAGAAGAAACCACTACAACTTGCACTAGTCGAGTATCAGCTGAGGATAGGAGCAAGAACTCTTGAAACATGTCCTGTGAATAAACAGTGTGAGTGAAGCAATGTGTCAATATATTCTCGATTCACTTTTGTACTAACTTTTAGATTCATATACAGAGGGAAGCCCATCGAAATTCAAAACCACTATTCCAGTATAGAATCTGTTTTGCGATGCTGATTTTGCAAATTTAGGTTAGCCAATATTCCGAGTCACCTAATAAATTCACCCAGAGCCACGTCTGTCATAGTGGTGATCATATAAGCTGTACTGCTGGTCATTGTCCCTATTTCCAGCCAGTTTATGAAGATAATGTTCTCCATGTTACAGAACATTTGCACTGAGGGCACTGTTGAATATTTCCTTAGTGGTGGACTACCCTTGTGCTTCAATTGCATCAATTGCTGTTTCATCTGTGACTCATGGTAAAGGGACTGTGTCTCACCACAGTCACAATCCTAGACATGAAGTCTGCTGGATCTTGAGCATAGTACTGCAAAGGATCTCTACACATATCCAGACCCTTTGTAGATAAGAATTTTGGAATCCAACTGGCAGTAATTTCCACATCCAAAGATGGTCATCCACAATCTGCTACAGAAAGTCTGGAGTACCACCATGGTCACCTTATTTTCTGATATTACATCTGTTTTCCTGGACAGTTATCTCTATCTGGGCAATGTTGTTTGGCAAAGACACATTCATTTTCTTTCCAAAAGTGCTTATCATTCTGTCAATATGACCCTGTTTACCAGCCTTCCATCCAGTTGTAATTGTTTTCCGTGAAGATACATGTTCTCTACTTACTACCAACAAGTGCTGAGAATTTTAAGGTGATAACTGTTCTTTTCAGGGAAACCATATCATCCAGCACTATACTTTATGGTTGCTCTCCATATTGTTGCTCACATTACTGATAATGATTAATGAAATTAGTGCACACAAATGTTTATACTTTGACCTGCACTTTTACCAAAGGTAAAATAGTGTACTAGCTGATATTAATAGCCTTCACAAGTCAAATGCTAAACAATCCAAAATATACACACACGCACGCACGCACGCACGCACGCACGCACGCACGCACACACACACACACACACACACACACACACACACACACACACACACACACACACACACACACACACACACACACACACACACACACACACACACACACACACACACACACACAGATATATATATATATAATCAGGGTAGTAGTGTCAATGGATGTGGGTGATGTATTACATACCCTGTCAATTTCCCTCAGTTAACACTTCCATACTACATATTGGCATAATCCTTGCTGAAGAGTATGTTCTGAATACTTCAATGAATTGCTGTTAGCGTATCATGTCAGTCATGAAAAGGAGAGTGGATGAATAAGGTTTGTTCAAAAATGCGTAAAATGTGGAGCTATTAACAGTGAAGCAAACAAATATATACATATGTAATAATTTGTAACATAAAAGCTTCACTTATCTTATCAGAAATGATGAACGTTTTCTTATAAATTGATTAGGATCATGATTTCATGAAAATTTTATTCACATCCTCAGTCAGTTTATAAGAAATCTTTCATCATTTCTGATAAGATAAGTGAAGTTTTTATGTTACAAATTATTATGTTTGTATATAAGGCTTTTTCATGCTGTACACCAGAATCAGGTGATGTGCATGCACTGGATGTAACACAGAAGAACATATTGCTTGTTATGGTTAAAGTGCTTTAAATTGAAGTTTTCGGTATTTTGCCTGCCAGTGAAGCTTAATTTCGTACTTTTAGCATCTTTTGATCATGTTATATTACAACAAGCAGCATTTTGGGCGATAATTATAACTGTAGTGTAAGTTGAAAACATGTCAAGCAACTGAGAGCGGAGTATGTATATTGCTGGTGTACATCTGCGAAGTCACCGAGAGGGAAACACCAGAGAGCGCTGCATTTCTTGTAAACCAAGTGCACTAAAAATGGAATTAGAGTGCTGTGCAATCAACAAATTGAAGGTGAGACACCTCCATCATTTAAGCTTTACTGGAAAAGAAAACATAATCAGAGCTGGACCCTGGAAGGATTCTTTGTTTGAGGCATTTTAGTGATAAAGTGTATGAAAGTGAAGCATGGCTCTGAGGGTGCAGGACCCTAAATAAATTATTGTTTTGTCATTCATGCCTTTATTTTCTAAAGAAAATTCAGTTTGGACCACAGGAGGATATGTTGATTTGAAAAACATATATAAAGCAGTAAAAAAATACAAATATTCCTGGAATCATATTATTTACAAAAAGAACTAAAAATGTTCAGTAAAAACAGGAGAATTCAATTCTTTTTAAGTGACCAATATAAATTATCAATTGAGCAGTATAAAATGGAAGTTAGAAAAGACAGAGCAATACTGTCACATTTCATATGAGCAGTCTGCTTTTTGGGAAAACAAGGGCTTGTGTTTAGAAGCCACATTGAGAGTGCTAAATCAACTAACAGAGGGAATTTCATTGAATATATAAACGAATTAACGGAGTATAAGATATCTCTGAAGGAGCACCTAGAAAAATCTACTGTATTTTATGCCACCTTGCCAGATATAGAGAACAATTTGATTTCCAGCATTGGCATAGTAATGACCAACAAAATTAGAAAAGAAGTTTCTAAGGCATCCTTTGTTTCTCTAATAGTGGATGAAACTTCTGATGTTAGCTAGAAGTTACAATTATCTTCCTTGATCTGTCACTACCTTCCGCTATGTGACAACTGAAAGCACCATAGAAGAAAGATTCGTTGTTTAAACAAAAGCATCTTACCTTTTTTCTTTCACTCGGAATATCATCATCATCATCATCATCATCATCATCATCATCATCATCATCATTGTTGCCCGCCTCGGTAGCGTAGAGGGTAGCATGTCTGCCTCACGTTCAAGAGGTCCCGTGTTCGAATCTTGGTCAGGGTGAGTTACCTGGATAAGGTTTTTCCGGGGTTTTCCCTTATCCTTCAAGACGAATGTCGGGTAACTCTAAGCTCCATGGACCCTGGATTCATTTTAGCATCATTTCACCCAATTCATTCACCGTCCGATATGACTTAACGTTGGAGGATGTAAATTGCAAATAAAAAAAAAAAATCATCATTGTCATCATTGTCATCATCAAATTTCAAAGTGCACATCCTAGTCCACATACCACTTATGACACTGATATATATTGCGTGTTCCCAATCACAGTCCACTTTGTTTGAATAGGCAACCCACATGACAATATTAAGGATGATAAAATAAGTTCTACTGTAGAATTATTATAATTATTAAGTAAGATTATTTCCTTCTGTCCTAGTTCTTTTATGTAGAAGTTCTCCCTTAGGTTCTGCTAACATTGTCTTCGCCTATGAGTCAAGTGCATCTGCTGAATCAACATTAAGCTTAGATTGTTACTTCAATTAACTGACACACTGTATTTATTGTTAAATGTTTTATTAGTAAGGTATAATGTTTATAATCCTGCACAAAAGCTATATCTGCATACCAGGATGCAGTGCAGTATCTTCATCACTACATATGCATGGAAGGAATGTCAACCAAAATTGAAGGTTGAGAGTGACATCATCATAGCCTATATTATACTTATGATACTCTGTTGTTCAAAAACTCCAATTTCAAATGAAAAGTGAATGAGAGACGGAAGGTCAAATGATAAATGCATAATTATTAGTTGGCTAAGAGTCTGTACCAACTGCACTAGTAAACGAAATAGGAGTTTTGTTTTGTCAAAAGCTATGTTGATTATGTAAAACATACATTTGAGTTTTCATCACATGACAAACAATTTTCACTGTCTTCAGCACCACATTTATTGAATTCAGTTAAAGTATTTTCCTTAGTCCTTTTATGAATTACTATAACCTAATTTTGGGAAACACACACACAACTCTTAAGAAGCCACACTATATTTTGTATACGTCTTACCTTTATATACCCTTAACCATGTTACTTCTGTAACATGCAAACAATTTTACCACTATGCCATGTAGGCTTGTAGTGTATAACTTCAGGAAGTTGAGAGCAATTCAGGAACACCTGTATGTATGTGTATATATAATCTTCCAGTAATGCTCTTACAATGTTCCTACACACATTTAATTCCAAGAAGTTTCATCAGTATAAGTATGTTATCAAGAGACTTTTGACATCAATTCACATTACAATTGCAGTCACTATGCAAAACACTCATTTTCATTAAGGAAAATTTTTGTATACAAACAACTTATCAAATTTTTTATAAACAATTTTCCATAGATTTTCTTTGTATTACATTCACTAAAAGATTTGAAATCAAAATTATTTATGCATAATCAAGCAAGACAAGTTTATTATAGTCACATAGGCTAAATATGTCATAGAAAATTGTTACTAGAGGTACAATTAAAATAGATGTAACAAAAATACAGTGGGAGAATATGGTTAAGGTCATCAGCGATATATATTCTGTTTTGTGTGTAAATACTTCTAACAAAATCAATATAAATATAATCAAATTCAGAAAAGCACAATATGCCAGAGAATGTGTGTAGTGCTTAACACCTGTTTTTACTACATGCAGCACTGGTGGAATGAGATGACAGGGGAAACTGGAGATTCCAGAGAAATCCTGCCCCAGTGTCGTGTTGTCCACCACAAATCTCACTTTGTGGTTGCCTGGGATTGAACCTGGGCCACTTTGGTGAGAGCCAAACGGTCTAACTGCTCAGTGTGGCGTGGCCGTTGTGCTGGAGAGTCCAACTAAAACAGGTAATGGAAAAGGTTTTCACAGAAAAATGAGTTACTAACAGCAGTGCTATGAGAAGAACAACATTTTTCTTGAAAATAAGGTGTTGTGAGAAGAACCACTGAAGTGAATCATCAACATTATGCGACCTTCAAACATGTATATTCTTTTTCAAGACATCTGCAGACAACAAAACAAGGGATATCCTCCTTTTTCCATTTTACTCTTAGTCATATTACCACTGTTTGATGTAATAATTACTAGTGACATATTCCTACTAGAAGAATTCTTATTTTGTCAAGAAATAGCAAATAGTAGTAAACATCTCATGTCATAAAACCTACAAACGTTCTCAAATGGAAGATTCTAGCTAATTTCTTGAAATTTTGGATGACTGCATACTGCATGATACAGTGCATGATTTTGTATTTGCATTGGCACATTCATGGGACAAAAGTCTTTGAAGGTATATACCGACTTAAATGTTTGTGGATGGTGTGGGTTCTTTTTCTGTTCGTTGTCCTAATGTGTGCTTGTTTAGGGCTGGAGTGTGAAAGGTTTGACGGTGAGGTGGGAAGGTGGGTGTTTTGTCTAATCGTCGGTGAGCTGGGATCTCTTTCTCAGGGTTCGGTTATGAAAAGTCGTGTTGACCGTCTTTCAATTCCTTTATTTTTCTTTAGCCGGGCTCTCGTAGCTCTCTTGTTAACACTTGCGTCGTCTTCCTAATTTTCCTTTCCCCTTTACGATGTTTTTACGTTGCTTCGCGGACTCCCTTGTTATTCCCTATATTTGCACTATCTTTATGACCATAACTCTAAGTCGGACTGCGACATCTGATCCTACTTTTATCACAATACTCAGTACCGGAGTAACCTTCCAATAACACGTCTTCTCCCCGTCGTCCTCACTAACAGAGTGACGCTCTTTTGCCTGTCGTATTTTCAGCTTCTATCCTAGCTTTTCTTTCCTATCACCGCCCATTTTCTATTCCTTTCCTATTTTACGCCTATCACGTGGTTTGCTCTACATTTTATTGGCAGGGTTTATTTCTTTAATTTTCTCTTATTGGTCACCTCCGTATGTCGTTCCTATGCATCAGTACTATTCTCCGCCCCTCTGGGTTGTATGACCTCTCAGCGTCATAACGGTATTCTCTCATGCTTGGCTGAGTTTTCCTTATACCTCGCATATTTTACTGGCGTCTTGATGTCGGTTCTATTGTTCTGTGTTTCCTGCCTTGTATGTGCCCGAAGGCAACTCCTGTCCAATTTTTCCTTCATTTGTACTGTATTGCTATTTCGAATATTCTTTTTAACTATGTTTCTTATATCATTTATTCCCTTTTTATTCCCATTATGCTTATTTATCATCTCTACTATTGTATTAGTTTCTATTGATCTTTTCCCTCTTGGAACCTGGGGTTTCTGCTTCAAATGCCCTTCGGAGGAATATTGCTATTTTTCTCACAAGTTGGGAAAAATTTCAAATTCCTTCGAAAGTCCCACTAAACCGCGACCTTCAAAGTTTAACTAACGTGCTAACGCTGACAATTGTTACCTAGTTTCTCCTCTTTCCCTTCGTCAACGCAAGTGCAAGCAAGGAGCTTTAGAGCGTTTGTTTGGTTGTTTTTTTTTTTTTTTTTTTTACAATAAAATACATACATACATTTATACATTTATACCCTTATATACATTGTTACATATTGTTTTGGTTTTCAATGTGTCCGATATTTTACACCACGTTATCAATCTGATTTTGCATTTTTGGATTGTCTCTGATTTTCTCTATTTATTTACATTATTTGTTTTATTGTTGTCTTGTGGGCTTTACATTGCCTCTTTAAGTATAGTGAACCTTTAATGTTTCATACACTGTCACTCGCGTCACTGCAATGTCGTGATTGCTTTTGTTTTCGGCACTTGTATTTATAATTCCTTGTATGCTCCGCTAACTTATTCTAAGTACAAATTTTTTTTTATTGGTATAACCAGGTGTAGCATTTGTTTATATTATAGTTAAATTCCATCGCGTTTATTCTTTATGTCCGTTATTCTTATTTCTGTGAAACGTGTGTATTTCTTCTATTTGTAACAAGGT
Source organism: Mantis religiosa (assembly GCA_030765055.1). Classification (NCBI taxonomy): domain Eukaryota; kingdom Metazoa; phylum Arthropoda; class Insecta; order Mantodea; family Mantidae; genus Mantis; species Mantis religiosa. Next base: position 197,642,948 of record CM060948.1, on the reverse strand, counting down.
GGTGTTTACTAATTACCTGTGCCGTACATTAATGAGTTCAGTGACTCCGGTTCGCGTCAGGTAATGGTTTGAGTGTGTGTGATTTCCAGTTCTTTAAAGGGTCGTAATAGTGCTATGTTATATCTACCTATGTTTTTCTTCGTTTTATAGTCTACCAGCTCAAAAGAACGATCACCGAACTTCGCAACGATCATAGCCGGCCCTTCCCAAAGGATATGCAGTTTTTGTGATGTTTTGTTAAGCATTGAAGATTTGTTGTGGGTTCTCACTAGCACCTTATCTCCTATGTTCGGCGTCCATTTCTTTTTGTATCTTTTCTTCCTTTTATTTCTAGTTTCTGCTCGTTTCCTTAGGCGTTCGTAGGCTTCTTGTATTTGCTGGATTTCGTTCATTTCGTCTGTGTTAATTGCTCTTTTTAAGCCTGGTAAAATGCTTTCTGGCGTTTGGTTTAGGTGTAGCTTGACTGGCGCTATACCAGTGTTCGGGTTGATCGTGTTGTTCATGATTTTTTCTATTAGTGGTAGTTGGGTGACCCACGAGGTATGTCTTTTGCGGTATGTTAATATTCGCAGGTAGATGGATAGATCCCTCATCGATCTCTCGCACGGGTTACTTTCCGGGTGGTATGCTGTGGAATTATATATTTTGATACCTGATGTTCTTATCTTATTTACGAAATGTTTGCCTTTGTGTATGGACGCGTTATCCGCCAAAATGGCGTCCATTTTACCATATTTCGGTATGAAATCGTCCAGGATTTTGCTTGCACAATTCGCGCTTGTTAACCTCTTCATCGGGTATAATTTAGTGAATTTGGTAAATACGTCCACCATTACGAATATGTTTACATGCAGATCTGGTATTTCAGGGGAAAGTCTAAAGGTTGATTCTGTCTCTCCTTGTTGACAGGTGTATTTTCTCTTACGTCCAGGGAGCCGTTTCTTATAGTGATGTGTGGATAACTGGTTTCGTTTCGTCTACCTGGGTCTCCCTTGCTCTCGCAGGTGTCAAAATTATCCTCGACTGTATCATCTTTGTTTACTTCCTGGATTCTAAGTTCCGCAATGTGAACACCTGATTTTACCTGCACATATTGCACAAAAAAGGATTCTTCCTCTAATAGGTTTTTTGCCTCTGTTAAGTTAATGGCCTGGTCAGTCAGCTGAGAGAACCCGATCGTTGCCTCTTCGTTATCTCGCCGTATAGTTAAATACCTGTTTGCATAGTTGATGTTGGCTTTAAATGCCTCTAGGAAATCACTTCCTAAAATGATTTGGACTGCCAGATGTGGTATTATTAAGAAAATGAGTTCGACGTGCATTTGTCCTAAACGAAATGGAATCATTGTTTGTTTTTGAATGCGTTGTTTTTTCCTGCTGATGGCTGTCAAAATATATACATTCTTTGTGAGTAGTGTTTGTAGACGTAAACCTTTCATTTCTAAGTCGTTAAAGAATTTTAAACTGCATACAGAAGCAGTTGCTCCTGTATCCAAGGTTGCCTGATAAATTTCTTCGTTTATGGTGATTTCTATTTGTGGCGTTTCTACAATGTCCGGTTGTTTTATTTTTCCAATCGTATTGTCACTTTCCGCTACTGTCTCGTCTGCCTGTATTTGTAATTTTGCTACAGCTTTGCTCTTGTTCCCATCTTGTTTCACATACCTCGGGGTCGGATTCGGGAACGTTATCCTACCCACATCTAGTTTTCCTGGTTGAGTGTGTTCGTTGCGCCGTTTAGAGATGTGTGTGTAGTTGGGACGAACGTCTGATTTGCAAACCATTTCTGTCGTGTCACTGCTCCATTGTTATTATATACTGTCGTTGGAGATGTATTGCCTGGGTTTTCTTGCCTCGACGTTTGCTGGTTTTCCCTACTCTTCATGTGTTCTGTCCGGTTGTCTGTCACGGCGGGTCGGTTTTCCTGGTAATGTCCATTATTGGTCCAATTACGGTCTGGTGGATTTTCTCGTGGTATGTCGTTCGTATAGGGTCTCCTAAAAGCATTGTATCTTCTCTCTCTTGTTGTGTTCCTGTCATAGCCGTTTCTCCTTTGCTGTGGTCTTTGTGTACGTACCCAATGTACGTTGTGTAGTTGTGGTTCCTGAAAATGGTGGAGATTTTCTCGGGTTTGTCTTTGGTAGCGTGTATTGTAGTTTCTGTGTTCAAATGCAGGTACGTGGGCTCTGTATCGTTCTCTATTCTGGGCGTTGTCATTTCTCCGGGCATTTCCTGTGTTGTATGCCCTGGTCCCACTAAGATTCGGTTCATTGTATACCGGTCTGCCCTCTCGTGGTCCTGTGTTTGAGTCCGTCATCTGTGGTTGCAGTGCCGTCAGAAGTTCGATTGTCTCGTTTATAGTGTTCAGGCTATATGACATAACACTAATCTGAATTTGCAAATTGCTTGTTACATACGATTGAGACTACATGCCGAAACAACAAGGAAGATGATGTGGACGCCTGGACCTGCCTCACCCTGTGGATTTTAAGACTTAAGATGATGTGTATTAGCTTTCAAACCTTTATTAATATCACACTAATTGTTAAAAGGACTAATGTTTATAGAATTATCATGTATTCTGTGTAGTTAAATATTTTTACAAATGTATATATTTAAATTATTTATATTATTTTGATGAAGCCCAAAATTCTGTAAGAATCTCCTGGTGAATAAATATGAATATGAATATGAATATGTATGCTGTATAGAAGAAAGTTAGTATCCTTAAGTATGTGATGGATGTAAGAGTTTATTCGGCATAGAGAAGAGGAGAGCCTAGGATAAATTGGTTCCATAGTGATCTGCGGGAACAAATGCTGCGAAGATGAAAAATGGATTGAGGAAGTAAGCGATAGGGTAGAACGAAAGCTGACTGTGATAGAGGCCAAGGTTCATGCAAGGTTGTAGCATCAATGTTGAAGATTGGCAATTGCCTGGAGCAAATAGAATAAAACTAACTGATGTTTGGTAACAGTGATGTCCAAATTAATCAATAAATACTGAGTATCCAGTTGTGTTTTGCATTATGTTAGTTACTTTTAATATTTGAGGGTTAGTTTCAGGAGCAGTTGCTTCATTTTTCGACCTAGAATCTTCCAGTTTGAAAATGGAAGTAGCTGCTTACGAAACTAGTGCCTCAAAAATTAAAAATGACTGATGTAGTGTGAACACACACAAAAAAAAAAGACACTACAAAATGTTTATTAATTAAGAATAATACTTGTAATTTGTAAGAATACTTACAAAATATCTCCAAAACTCAGTAAAATGCAATAGAGCATTAACTTAGTTTTGAGACAGGATACTTTTATAGACTTTGAAATAGCTGCTGGAGCAACTTGAAGCTCAGATATGCAATTGTTTTATTTATTTTCTCATAGAGTATTTGGTTACATTCTGTAATGTGTTGCGGTCTCAAAGATCTACACAGTGACAATCATTGAATATGACACTTGGGCAATTCAAGCACAGTTCCTCTATGAGGTACAGAGTATATACAACAGACTGTTCCAGTTTGGGAGAATGCTAGAGAACAGCAGAGTACTAAAGACTCACAGGAATCTGGCCACACCATGCAATATCTCTGAGCATTGGGAGCAAACTGAAGCTGAATGAAGCTTCATACAGCTGAATAAAGTATTGCAGTGAAGTGGCAGAAGAATTATGCTAAGGTCTTTGCCTGTGTTGGCTATCACACTACCCATCCAGCCAAACTCTGAGTACTCTTACTGCATCTTACAAACAGAGTTGGAGCCATTTCCCTTCATTAGTCGCGCATGTATCTGTGAGATACATAGCCTAAGTTTGTTTAATTATTATGGCAATAAATAGAGGTAAGGGCTTGCCGAGCCAGAACATCTTCCATCATACCTTTGTTATTGTTTCCTGTAAGTTTCAACCATTTCTCTCTAATGCTAAATTTGCAAACGAGGCAAACGTCATTACGTGCATGCTGTTGTATCTGTCAGATACATCGCAACAACTCACGTTACTCATTGTCGCGACTATCAGATCCAACCATGTCATTGCAAGAGAATGGTGATATAAATGATATAAGTTGCTGATACAAGTTGTTGCAAGGTAAATGAGAGTGTCCTTCTTTATCACTGTGAGTCGTAGATTTGAAAATGAGTCAAGTATATGATTTGGGAAATTCTAAGGATTTGGAGGAGGTACATCACCTTATTTTCAACGATGATGAGCTGTCAATTGAGGATAATTTTTTAGAAACTGATTCCAAATATGAAGACATAAATAAAACACGATTTGTGGACACCGACACAGATGAAATGATGAAAATTATTATTTTGTACAAAAGCAACAAGATAATAACAATGAAGATACTGATGATCATAGTAATATTCATAGCACTGCCACATACCACATACTACTACTACTACTACTACTACTACTACTACTACTACTACTACTACTACTACTACTACTACTACTACTACTACTACTACTACTACTACTACTACTACTACTACTACAACTACTACTACTACTACTACTACAACAACTACTACTACTACTACTACTACTACTACTACTACTACTAGTACTACCACTACTACTACTACTACTACTACTACTACTACTACTACTACTACTACTACTACTACTACTACTACTACTACTACTACTACTGCTGCTGTTGCTGCTACTACCATCACCAATAATAATAATTACCCAATTATCTGAAGCAAATACCTGCACTGCATCGATTTAGAATTTGTCTCAAAAAACTTCTTTCATTCCATTGTTTTTATAGCATAAAAGAATATTATGATTACTTTGACAATTGATTTTGTTAATGTTAATGATGTTAATGTTTTATTGTATAGGTGAATTGTTTGAATATGTTAACTACAAGTGAACTATTATTATTATTATTATTATTATTATTATTATTATTATTATTATTATTATTATTATTATTATTATTATTATTATTATTATTATTATTATTATTATTATTATTATTATTATTATTATTATTATTATTATTATTATTATTATTATTATTATTATTATTATTATTATTATTATTATTATTATTATTATTATTATTATTATTATTATTATTATTATTATTATTATTATTATTATTATTATTATTATTATTATTATTATTATTATTATTATTATTATTATTATTATTATTATTATTATTATTATTATTATTATTATTATTATTATTATTATTATTATTATTATTATTATTATTATTATTATTATTATTATTATTATTATTATTATTATTATTATTATTATTATTATTATTATTATTATTATTATTATTATTATTATTATTATTATTATTATTATTATTATTATTATTATTATTATTATTATTATTATTATTATTATTATTATTATTATTATTATTATTATTATTATTATTATTATTATTATTATTATTATTATTATTATTATTATTATTATTATTATTATTATTATTATTGTTATTGTTATTGTTATTATTGTTATTGTTATTGTTATTATTGTTATTATTATTATTATTATTATTATTATTATTATTATTATTATTATTATTATTATTATTATTATTATTATTATTATTATTATTATTATTATTATTATTATTATTATTATTATTATTATTATTATTATTATTATTATTATTATTATTATTATTATTATTATTATTATTATTATTATTATTATTATTATTATTATTATTATTATTATTATTATTATTATTATTATTATTATTATTATTATTATTATTATTATTATTATTATTATTATTATTATTATTATTATTATTATTATTATTATTATTATTATTATTATTATTACTATCATCATTATCATCATCATTATCATTATACTGTACATACAGTTGAATTTTCATTCCAAACTTGTGTTATATATATGTATATTGTATAATTTTTAGTTATAAGTACTTGACGTGTCCTATATCATGTAATATGATCAAAAGGATGAATAAAAACTAACTAACTAACTAACTAACTAACTAACTAATGATGATGATGATGATGATGATGATGATGATGATACGAAGAGGAGGAAAAGGAAGAGGAAGAGCAAGTAGAGGGTAAGGAAGAGGAAGCAAACTGCCTGGAGTTGTGGGCAATGCCAAAACCATGAAAACTGAATTTGACTGCTGGAAACGTTTCGTCACTAATGATATTCTCCATCTAGTTGTGCACTAAATCAACGGACCCATAGATGATTTCAAAGTGATATGTGAATGTGAGAGTGATTGCAGAGACAGAGACATAATAGAAATGAGAGCCCTTATTGTATTATTATACCTTGCTGGTGTGTTCCGCGGAGGATGGCAAAATATTCAAGACTTCTGGACAATAGATTATCTTGGTATCAATATTTTCAGGATGACTATGTCCGAGAAACGCTCCCTATTCATAAGGTGCATTCATTTTAAAACTATTGAAAACAGATACTAAAACACAATTAACGTCACGTGTATCCAGCAGAACGGCGTCACAAAAGTTGATGTGCCCAACAGAAGGTTAATAGGTCATAAAACGACAAAATGGGAGAATCCTTACATTTGAAATTTTTGAAAATGACTGCAAAAGAATATTGTAGGAATTATGGCTGCAAATGAATGTATTTATTTGACAAAAGGTATGAGAACCGAGAAACCCAATTGCAGCTGATTCACCTAGTATACACACAAGACCATTGCTTCTTAGGATATAATACCTCTAAGAAAGATTCTGAGATGTGTAATCAGTGATGTGTTGTATGAAAGTCCTGGAATGCACTAATTAGTTTATTAACACAAAAATTACAAGTATATGTAAATAATGAAATGTAACAAAACTGAGAGAAAATATTAATAAGTCAGCTGGGTATAAAAGTCAAGATGAACACAGTGGTAGCCAAACAATGCACTAAGTATACCACTAAACCATTTAGCATTAAGAACAGTGTGGAAAAGCAGCTATTTGTCACTGACTGAGCTAATAGTGGTAACTATGAAATTCAGGTCTTAAAGTACTCACAAGATTATGAGTCACCATTAGGGTATGTTACCTCAAAATAAATTTGAGAAAACCCTGTGGGTTATGGAAAAATTTGATCCACTTTGGGGTTCAGTGTTATATCGTCATATTGCCATGATAGTTGATTAGAGTAGTGGCATGCACAGTCAAATGTTATGGTTCAAATGTAGACTAAGACATTAAATACCTTAGTCTGATTCCACCTTTCCATAAATTTGTACATGTGCATATTTTCTGGCATCTTCTTTTTCTTTACTTATTTATGGCATCTACCTCCTCAGATCTTTATAAATTGTGTATGCTGGATATTGTCTTATTACTTCTGAACTTCTAATGATATTTATATTCATGCAGTAATTCTTAAATAAAACAAATTTACTGTTATGATCAGACATAGAAAATTCTAAGCACTAAGCACTGAAACCAGGATAATACTGGATTCATGCAGGTATCTGACAAGTAACAAACCATCCCTTTATTCTTTATATGTATATGGGCATTCATGTACAGGCAGGAAATCAGCAGACCATGTTTACTTGCCATCAGATACGCTTGGCTGCTGTTGTTACATTCTTTGTACTGAGAAGGTTACATGTGCATAACTTGAAGCTAACTACTTGAAAATTCCTGTGCCTATGCTGTTCTTGTTGAGCTTATTCTAGCGTATGAGACGCTAATGTGATCCTGGCAACTGACAGCATTGTTAACAAATAGAGTACTTATTTTTTCAAATCTCAATGGAAACTCTGGGTACTAAGTCCTCTGCTCAGTGACTTGCTAAAGAAGGATATGATTAATATAATTTTGTGCTTCATTGTATCATAGTCCTTACACAATGGAAGGACATGATGTTTTGAAAAACTAGTCTAATGGTATAAAATGCAAAAGAAAGTTGATACACTTCATACTCGCAAAACTTCACTTACTAATATACCATAGGATATTTAATAGATAAAAATGTGTGAATATAAAAGAGGTCATTTCATGTGTTTTATTGTGCTTAACTATAATTTCACTGTATTAATTCCTGTTTCACTTTTAGTAAAATTGTAATTGAATCAGTTTAGAGGAAAGTGAACTGAATAGCAAGTATTATTACAGTTGAATCTCGATATATGAATAGCAAGTATTCAATTATGACTTTTTATGATATGAAATTTTATTAAAAGTTTTATTATAAAATCAGTGCACATTCATTCTTAATACATGTTTAAGAGTTAATTGGAAAACACGTTATTTCTTAAATATACAAGTTTATTTTGACAATTAATGATTTTTTAAATTTTAGTAACATATTTCATCAGTATGCAATATTCATTCTTAATGCATAAAAATGTTATGAAAGGTTGATATATTATTTTCACTATTTATAATACATAATCAGGCTGTGAAATAAATTAACATCATAATTATTTCATTAGCATACAATATTCATAGTGATACAGTATTGTCTTATAATTATTGGTATCATAATTATATCAGAGTGCACAATTTTCAGGTCACTTGAGAACATTTACATTCAAATTTTAAAGAGTACTGTACCAATTTCAAATAATAATTTATATTAAAAAATTAAAAGTTGCACATATATAATCACTACCACCGCCACTGCCACCGCCACCACCGTCTCATTTAGGTGTAATTTTCTAATTTTTTAATTGAATTGTTAAGTTACTTAAGCTTATTTGCAGATTTTTGTAATTGGTTCTGTTTTATTAATTTTATGTTTCTGGAATGATATCATATGTACATGGTAGATGTAAAAAAAGTTTTCTTAATTACTTCAAGGCATAATATTTATCATCATACAAAATATTCATTAGTATCTTAATTATATAATTATCTTAATGATTTAATAAGTTCAAGTAGTCATGTTTTGATACAGGATTATAACTATATAAGTATTATAATTATTTCAACCATGAAAAGCATTTGGTTTTAATCTATAATTAGGCTGTGAAATGTAATTACTAGGATTATAATTATTTCCTCAGTTCACATGATTAGTTTTGATGCATAATTCTGTGAAATGTTATTTTTGCCACCAAGATTATATTAGAGTTGACAGCTATCTCAAATTAGGTAGGTTACCTAAACTCTAACAGAAATTTCAGTATCCTATATTATGCTAAAAGGGAATGCATATGGGGAAGTCATAATTTCTACAGAAGAGCAGTTACTGTTTTCTTCTCATAGTTATGTCAAGTAAGTTTATATTATGCACATAGAGTAAGTAATTCAAAGAAATTACATATTATTACTGCAAAAGTAAGTCCAGTACATTATTTTGCTGAACTTTTATGATCTAACATTAGTGTTGCAGGCATACTTTGTTCATTTTTGAACTTTTAAGGAATGAATATTACATGTAGCATATTTATTTCTGTTGAGACTTAATCTTGCAGAGAAAAACTCCAGGCCTCACTGAAGACGTCTGCATGTAAGTCATGGTAACGCCATATGTTTGGTACTAGCCAACATTATCACTGACAAGGGCCCTTTGCGAGAAGTTTCTCAATCAGGTGATTCATCTGAGGCTGAGCACTCAGACTGCAACTGCGACGATTGTGTCGCAACATCCGGCTCTGAAGGGACTATGGTTCCCCTTCATTTTCCAGGATGGAGGAAGGTGAGTGGTCGTTAGATGTCTCCACTGATGTCGATGAAGCTGAATTCACTGAAGTGGTGAACCGTCGTAAAGGAAGGTGGACACAAACTCAGTCGATGGAAGGACCCCCAGAGAGTAGACATGTTCCAGCTAGAGGGCACGTTCAGCCTGTAATAGTAGATGACTTCAAAGGATCCGTGGGCTTCTTAAAATAAATTATGCCGATCCTATCCAGGTCGTGTGCTGTAACAAAACGGAAGAGTCGCTTTGTCTTTCAAGCAAAGACAGTTGAGGATTACAAGCTCCTACTCTCAGCACTGGGTGGGAGGAAGATACCGCATTTCACATGGCCTTGATAAGGCTAGAGATATGCGACGTGTCATTTGGGGGCTCCCGATGGATACACCAGTGGATGACATCGCTGACGACTTCAGCCGCCAGGGCATTACCACTCGCCTGACGAGGCAACTCACCCAACCTGCCCTGTAAGGTCAGGCAGGAAAAACGTCTATTCCACTCTTGCTTGTAGTGATAGAGCGTGCTAACGACCTTGAGGTTAAGATAGATAGGGTAACTGCTATCTGCTACCTTCGGGTAAAACTGGAGGCTTTCATCCGCAGTTTTTTCCAGGTGTATTTCAATATCATCTCTATACTGATAATACTGGTTACATATCACAATACAAATGCCTTTTTATGTAATTTCAACGCAGTTCAGATGATCATCACCAAGTTCAGTTATCTGGAGTAGTTGCATCTCCCTGTTGAATACCATAATTGCCGTTTGTGGATTTGGGCCATACGTAACCACTCTCGCCGTAACAGGCATAAATGGTAATTTCCCTTTTATGGTATAAGGCTCCTGTATGAAAATTAAATCCAGTCCCATCTCCTTGGATAACTTTCTAACTTCTCGCATTACCAGTCGACTCCATTGCGCATTCAATTGCCCAACTGTCGTGTACTTCTGTCCATGGCTTTTATCCATATCCACTATCCTATTTCCACTATGACTCCTGTCCATAATCTACTCTTGCTATTTGCCTCTCCCAGTACATTTTATAAGTTTGGCAATTCTTTAAGTTTACATACAATTTGTCTATTCGCACATGGAATACAAATTGGATCTTTCTTCACACAATCCTTTCTAGCATGTCCCATCTCACCACAGTGTGCACAGACTGATTCCTTCTTCTGACAAAACTTTGCAATATGCCATAGATCTTGACACTTCATACACCTGGGAACCACCATGAAATCCTTCACCGTTACAGCCTGGAATCTTACATAGACTTTCTCCCTTCATACCATCATCAATCTTATTTTCGGGGATACTTCCATAACGTGATGCATAGTTTGTTGATCCCTCCTCCCAGTTCTAAATCGGAAATTCAACTGTGAATCATGTTCTTCCCACGTCATAATTCCTTTAAAGTTCTGTTCATAAATATTTTTCTTCAGCTCATTTTCTTCTTGTTCTACTAGCACTCCATACATTATAGCCAGTGGATTTCTTTTCTTAGGGGTTTCCATCTTAATATATTTGTTCTCCAGGCTTTTACTATTAATTATCTTTTCTATGTCCTCCTTAATCTCTGTTTTAATTAAAACATTACTTCTTATGGCTCTTATACTATTAATCTTGCTTCCCTCCTTCGCAGCTTGAGATAACTCGTCATAATCAATTGCACCTCTTTCAGATCTTTCACCTTCTCTGGACTTCCAATTGCACATGTCCTTGCCTCTGTGCAGTTTTCTGGACCTTTTCTACTCTGCTATCCATCCTTGGTAATCTCGCAAGTGTTGCATATGACATAACTTCTGCTGGCTTTACACTCTTCAATATGTTTGCCTCTGTTTTCAGTTGGACCACTCTCATCCTTAGATTATCATATGCCTCATTGATCTTGGCCAGAATACCTAGTACTTTCTGCTTGTTCGCGACCGTCAAATTCTTTTCAGTTGCCACAATCATATTCATCTGTAACAATAATTCCATCAATTCCGAATTTTCTGGTGTTGCCATACTTCCTCCCTTCTGCAGGACTACTTCTTCTAGTCTTCTACTGCTCTCCTCAAAACATTTTCTCACAGGAGATCTAGATAGTGTTTTCCTCGGAGTGAATAAATCAGCATCTTTATCACTCCCACTTCTTCCTCTATCCTTTGATGACATTTTGAAATTAATTTGCTCCTCTCCGCCGATGAAAGAACTATTAAGCTCCTCCACCGCCCAGGTTCGGGGGACGGGGACCCGGGAACTGTCTGGCTTTTCTTTTTGAGTTAGGGCCGGGTACACACTCCTGACACCCTAACCTAATATAGATCTCACTTATTGAACGCTTTTGGGCTGGGGGTAACAGTCAGACCTCCGACCCAAGCACAACATGTGGTCCCAGAGGAAGAGGCTGCACAGCTAATAGCCAGCCTCCAGGGACGGGCTATACAAGTCCTGAACGCAGTCCAGACAGCGGCGGCACTCAAGAAAATCTGGGAAGCCCTGGAAAACCGCTTTGGAAACCACCGCTTAGCCGCAGCCTACCGCAGCCAATTGAAGTCAATGTTGCCACAGCCAGGAGAGACGCTGCAGGAGTTCGTCCTAGCAATTGAGCAGCTGCCTACCAAAGCCTTAGTCGACCTCCCACCCGAGTTAGTATCCCGTGAGGCTGCCTACACATTCACTGGTGGGGTACGAGACACCGAGATATGTCAGTGCCTAATGCTCGGCGACTATAAAACCATCCAGAAGGCGCTAACAGCAGCATTGAGAATGGAGGTGGCCAAGGTGACGGCTACCCCGACGTCGAGAACGAGGAGTATTAGCCACATTGGAGACAGAAGCATGCCGAGAGACGCCGGCGAAGACCTAGTGGCGTGTGTTGGGATTGTAGCCAGCCGGGACACCTAGAGAGAGACTGCCCACACCAGGTAGAGAAGCCGGAGAAACGATAAAGGGCCGGCGTTGCGAGGAGCACGTCGGCGCCGTCAACACCATTCCCTCGAGTGACACTGCGCGCCATCAGCCGACGGATGGATGACAGCCTCATCGCGGACGGTTGGGTGAGAGGGACGCCGTGCCGCGTGCTCGTAGACACCAGGGCAGCCGTGAGCGTCATCAAACCCGACTAAGCCAGGGGTTTGCCGTCGAGGAAACCAAGCCGACCACACCAGCTCGTGACGGCATCAGGCGACACCTTGCCCGTGGAGAGGGAGGCCCTGCTGAAGTTGACTTTGGGATGGAGCGCCGTGCGTCAGTGGGTGTTCGTCGCGAAGGTGGCTGAGGAGATGATACAGGGTAGGATGCCCTCAGCAGCCACGAGGTGATGGTCGAAGTCAGCAGTAAGGTCTTGCGGCTAAACGGAGAAGAGGTGATGCTCAGGCAAACTGAAGAGTGCCTGGGAATTTGCAGAGTAGCCCTGACGTAAGATATGGTTGTCCCGACGGAAAGCGAGGTGGTGGTGACGGCGTGACTGGAAGGCCAGCGAACGAGGAACTTGATGCTGGACCAGAAGACACCTGTGCACGAGCTATGTGCAGCCAGGACATTGTTTCCGTGCCGAGAGGAGGTGCCGGTAAGGCTGCTCAACCTGACAGACACCGATCAGGACGTCCAGGCCAGGATTGAGTTACGGACGTGTGAGCCCGTGGTCAGGGTGACAGCAATCAACAAGACACCGGAGCCGGTGCCGACGCAACAACTTGTGCCCCGGCTGCATGGCTTATTGGAAAGGGTGGCCAACTATCTGACTGCAGAACACCTTGAGAAGGTTTGACAACTGCTAAGACGATACCAGCGCGTCTTCAGCCAAGGTGGCAGCGACTACGGCTGCACGGACCAAGTGCTCCACCTTATCGACACCGGAGACGCCCGGCCTATTCTGCAACCACCTAGACGCGTTCCGCTGTTGAAACAAGTGGCGGTATGGGACATGCTAGAGGACCTGAAATCCAGGGGAGTGATTAAAGAGTCTGACAGCCCTTGGTGTTCCCCTGTAGTTCTGTTGAATAAGAAGAACGGAGAGTTACGATTCTGCGTGGAATACAGGAAGTTGAACGCTGTCACCAGGAAGGACTGTCTTCCCTTACCCCGGATAGACTCGCTTACTGGTGCTCAGTGGTTCTCGACCCTGGACCTGAAGTCGGGTTATTGGCAGTTGGCTCTAGATCCGAGAGACAAGCAGAAAACCGCATTCTGGACAGGTCAAGGCCTTTGGCAGTTCACAGTTTTGCCCTTTGGCCTCTGCAACGCAACAACTACCTTCCAAAGCCTCATTGATTCAGTAATGAGAGGTCTGACTTACGACTTACGACTCGACAACGTCATCATCGTCGGCAAGACTTTCGAAGATCATCTCGACAACCTGACTAAGGTGCTACACAGACTGCAGGCGACCAACTTGAAGTTAAACGCAAAGAAGTGCCAACTCTTCCGCAAGGAAGTCAACTACTTGAACCACATAGTCTCACCAACCGGAGTGGCCAGAGGCTCGGAGCCATGAGAGATTAGCCTCGTCTAAAAGATAATTGAGAGTTGCGCAGTTTCCTGGGCTGTGCAGTTATTACCGCCGCTTCATAAAGTGCTTCTTCAACATCGCCAAGCCCCTCACCCGCCTGACAGGAGAACACCGGCCTTATGCGTGGACGGAGGACTCCGAATGCGCTTTACATCAGCTGAAGAAGACACTGTGCATTGCTCCTATTTTGGGATTCCCACCACCAGGTGGCGCCTTCATTATGGACACCGACTCCAGCGCCCATTGCATTGCAGGCGTCGTATCCCAAGTCCAGGACGGTCGCATGCCTCAGTACTACGTCGGAACGCCATTCGAACGCATCTCTGTCAACATAGCTGGACCATTCCCAGTGTCCGACTGAGGCAATAAGTGCCTGATGGTGATCGTGAACTACTTCACCAAGTGGCCGGAGGTATATGCCATCCCAAACCAGGGTCTAAGACAATTACAGACTGCCTCGTGGAGCACTGTTCTGCCGTTTTGGGGTGCCATTAGAACTCCACAGTGACCAGGGCAGCAATTTTGTGTCTAACCTAATGAAGGCACTGGAAAGACTTGGATTGAACAAGACTCGCACAACACCCCTAGATCCGCAGTCGGACGGCATGGTGGAGAGGTACATCAAGACCTTAGAAGAACACCTGAGCAAGGTTGTGGCCCGCCATCAGCGAGACTGGGACGTCAAGGTGCCACTGTTGATTCTGGCCTACCGCTCGGCAACACATGGCACCATTGGGATTACGCCATCCAGCTTAATGTTCGGCCCCGAGAGTTACATCTCCGTTATTACCTGGCCTTTGGGAGCCCCCGCAAGCAAAACAGCCAACAACTGAATTTGTGGAGAACCTGGTTGACCATCTCCACGACATGCATGAAATGGCTCGTCAGAACATCCAGAAGGCGAGCGACTGCATGAAGAGCCGATACGGCAGGCAAGCCAACAGCCAAGGGTTCCATCCAGGTGACCTGGTCTGGTTGTACCGTCCTACCCGGACCAAGGGACGCTGCCCGAAGCTTCAACAACCGTAGCAAGGACCGTACCGGATGTTGAAGAGGATTAACGACGTAGTCTACCGCATCCAGAGGGTACCCTGATGAAAGATGTTGGAGGTACATCTGGATCGTCTGGTCCGCTATGATGGTGCTGTTTTGGACGACCAGTCTTGAGGAGGGAGCAGTGTCGCGAGGCTCCCATTACGTGGCAAGAGAGAGAGAAGTGGGAAGTGAGGGAGAAGGATAGCGTTGAAACCACGCATATGCCCATGCGCAGCGCTAATGACATGCCGAGGAGAGACGGGTGGGGTGAGAAGGAACCAGACTGGACCGCTCCTTCCCCTTCACCTGCCACCTCGAAAAGGCATGAAGCTTCGGGAAGTTTCGCCAGCCTTCGTGAAATAGCTAAATTTTGTATAAAAAGTGAGCTAGGTCTGCTAGCAGTCCAATACGCAAGGGCCGTGAGAAAAGCTGCACGGTGGACCTGCGGCAGACGAACTGCATACGTATGTGTTACGTAACTCTGCTGGTGTACAAAGTGTATTTCTACGCAAATAAAGCACATTTTGAATTTCTGCAAATTAGACTTTTAATTCTACGAAACCACAAAGTCACAATATGCTCAATCAGAGCTGCTAGTAGAAAAGGACTCGATTTCACGGCAAAACGTTACTCGCTTGCGTGTGTATATTTTCACGTCTTCCTTGCTCCACTGGAATTTCAAATTCTTTCAGAATTGTAGGAGCAGGGAAGGTTCCATGAGATTGGAACCTTTTTCTAAACAGTCGTTGAGGGAAGGATTGTTACCCCTTCTAGTGGAAGCATCGAAGACCGGTCTGACAGGTGTTGTTACAGAATTCTTAATAGCTAGTCGATGAGGTAGATAATATGTCCACTCATCTCAGTCTGGTCAAAGGAACTTCTTCAATTATCCCTTCACATTGTCGGTCTTGAAAAAACTTTGTCATTTTCTTGCAAGTGCCCGTTGTTTTCAAGTTTACTCTTCGTATTTTCTGGTCGCTTTTCTGCTATCTCGAATGATGGCTCCAACGATAGATGATCTTTCAGCCATGGAAGTCGAACTTTGTATCTACCATCTTTTTTATCTGAACGGTTTCAAGCCCGCCTCCGTAGCGCAGATGGTAGCATGTCTGCCTCGCGTTCAAGAGGTCCCGAATTCGAATCTCGGTCGGGGTGAGTTACGTGGGTACGGTTTTTCCGGGGGTTTCCCTTATCCTGATAGACGAATGTCGGGTAGCTCTAAGCTCCATGGACCCCGGACGCATTGAGCATCGTTTCACCCATTTCATTCCTCGTCCGATATGACTAAATGTTGGAGGACGTTAACTACAAAAAAAAAAAAAAAATAATAATAAATAAAAAAAAAAAATAACGGTCAAGGAAATTCGGTCTTGCTTCTTCTTCCAACTGACATTTCTGCTCTTCAGAGATAGGATCTTCTATTACCAAAATGTCCAGTTCCCATAAGTTGCTTATTTTCTCAATATTCAGCAGAATAGGAGTCGTTTCTCTCCTATCACATCCTGATCTCTACCAAATACTGCCCACCATAATGTAATCAATATTGCCGTCAAGTCTCCCAACGTTGTACGTTCATTCAAGAGAACTGGCACTAAGAAATCTGCACCAATAAGAATTTCTGTACCCTTATCTCTCACTACATCTAGGTGTGACAGTCCAAGTTTCATCACTTGCTCTGTTGTAAGGCGAGGAACCTAACTGCAAATGACAGGCTGGCTAATAGTAGTCCCAGCTGATTAGAAATATCTAGACTCTGAAGAACAAACTCAAATACACTATGTTCTACAGGAGAACCGGTACTACAACCGAACACAGCATGGCTCAATGCCACCTTCCTAATCTCCTGAAGACCCAAACTTTCTGCTAGTACTTTTTTCAAGTAAGAATGCTGCACCCGCCTCGGTAGCGTAATTGGTAGCATGTCTGCCTCACGTTCAAGAGGTCCCAAGTTCGAATCTCGGTCAGGTGAGTTACCTGGAGAATGCTTTCCCCGGGGTTTTCCCTTATCCTAAAAGGTGAATGTCGGCTAACTCTAAGCTCCACGGACCCTGGTCCCAATTGAGCATCATTTCATCCATTCCATTCATCATCCGATATGACTTAAAACGTTAAAGCACGTAAATTACAAAAAAAAAAAAAAAAAAAAAAAAAAAAAAAAACTCTGCGAAGCAGAGTCTAGAAGAACACGTACAAGTTCCTGATTATATCCATGTACTACTTAAAGCAAAATTGTTTGAAGATAAACCCATGATGTATTAATGTAGAAATTAGTCACTGACTTACATTGAGTTGAAGACTGTGACTCTTTCTCAGCCCTCCTTTCTACAGGATCACACATAACTGGATAATGTCGGTTTTGTTTTATTTATCCAGATTTATGAACCCTATTTTACACAGTGGTATATTAGGGTTAGAGTTGATACATAAAAATACACAATTTTAACAAAAATATTTTAAATACTAGAAGGAAGAAAATATGTTATAATCTGATGCATATTAATTTAAACTATTTCAGACGTTTAAACACTGAGTTTATAAACATCATGAAGTACTTATACTGTTGTGGCTTCATTAGCAAAGATGTGAGTGGAGCAGAAAATTCAGTTCCTAGAGAGTCTAGCTTGAATATTAATTCTTGTCTTTCTCTCCAAAAAATGGGACAACAGAAAAGGAGATGAAACACAGTTTGAAATTCTTCACCACACATGCACTTGGGGTTAGATGTTAAGTGAAAACGTGATAAGTATTCACCAAATTTACCATGTCCACTTAAAAATTGTGTCAAAACAAAATTTGCTACAAGAGTTTCACATTTTCCTCTGTCATATACACTAGGGAAAAATAATGTTTTTGTTAAACTTCCATTTGGAGTTGTTAGCCATTGTTGGTTCCATTCTTCAAGAATATGTTGATGTATTATTCTCCTTACAGTAGAAATAGGACATAAAGAGTATGTCACAGGAAGATTGGATTCTGCAGCCTTCTTAGCCAAGCAATCAGCTCTCTCGTTACCTAAAATTCCACTGTGTCCTTTAACCCATCCCATGCAAATATGTCCTGGATGGTTTTGAAGGAAGGTTCTGATTTCATGTGCTAATGAATTTAAGTTGTATTTATCATTAATAGCGAGTAGAGCTGATTGTGAATCACTAAGAATACGGGCACTGTTCCCATTAACAGTACACCATTTTATAGCTTCTTTAATTGCTAAGAGCTCCGACTGGAATACAGAACATTCAGGTGACAATTTAAACATGGAGTGAGTTAGTTCCGTTTGGTTTTCATAAACAACAAAAGCACATCCTACTGCAGATATATTATCTTCAAATTGGTAACGCGAACCATCTGTACGTTTTAGCAGAGGCAATAGTGAAACTTTTGTGCAACATGCCCAAACTTAAGGCATCTGAAGCATGCACCATTCTGAGAAAGTCTAGCCTCTTTTTTTTTTTTTTTTTTTTTTTTTCGAGAGTCATGTTTTTAACCTGCTGACATCCCGATGAAGTATGAATATCCATTTTACAGAAAGCGCACGAATTACTTACTCCGCCAGTTGTAATTAAATCCTGAAAATCTGGAATATCGGGTTTTCTCAAATTTTTCGATGTTTGAGTTTTACTCGCACTAATGTTGCTGATCTTTCTGGTCAACCGTAAACATTCTTCATATTCTACTTCAGATTTCAGGAATTCTAATACGTTTTGAGCTTTTCTTGTGACCCTGTATTATCCCCTCTTCTCTGCCGCACTCGAATTAATTCCTCAGTCAAACAAGACTAAAAGAAATAATAATGCCGCATAGTTGTTAGTAGCTAGACCCATCGATTCTAGCGACCTAACATTAGCCTCAATTCGGTCATACAACACTGACAAGGCAGGCTTTTCACTCACTAGATTTATAATGTCCTTTACATAAAGCTCTATCGATAAATCCTTTCGAACACATCGTACTTTAAACAACTCAACAGCTTTATTTCAATTTAAAGCAATAGGCGGAAAACCAGTCACAAGTTCATAAGCTCGTGTCCCAGGTGTCATAGATTCTCTTAAATACAGAATCCTTTCTGCATCATCCTGCTCACCACATTCACGTATTCGCTCAAACTGAGCCCAAAATTGTAGCCACAGCTTAATATCATCAGATAATTTTACAAGCGACAACTTCGGCAACTTATTGATCAATCCACCTGTTTGTGAAACACTCGATCTTGTGGAAGGAAGATCATTCGATACTTGATATGCAGTAAATGTCTCGCACCTACATTTCGCTGTTGTCCACTTATCTCGATATGATTCGACTTTATCATATTCCGTAGCTGCATCCTCGTCGGAGGCTTCATTGCCATACCCAGCTTCATGAATTTTCTCGTCCAGCACCAATACCGATCGGCCTTGTTCTCACGGAGCTTAAAACATCGTCTTGCGTTACATTTTCCTCAGCAATCTTATTCTGATATACGTTAAATGTTCTTATATATAAACGAGGTAACTGTGTTCTTTCTTTCAAACGTGTATCTAGAGCTGGTCAACATTTTCTGATTTATATGACTTCTGGTAGGAAGGATGGGGGTCCCTAACGATTCCGACGTCATCAGCCCAGGGTTTCACGAAACTAGTGACTCAGGAAGGAGCACCAAGCGTCAGGGATTAAGCAGCGCCAGCATGAACCGTCTTTGCCTGGTCCTATAACCTTCAAACAAATAAAAGGAAATGATGGGGAAACGAAATGACATCGTAGAACCATCCCAGCATTCCCCTACCGACCTATCAAACCAAGTGAGGAAAAAGGCGAGAGTCAGCGTAGCCAAACAAACGGGAATCGAACCCGAGACTCCCCGAACGCGGGCATCAAACGCTACAGTGAAGATAATAGGTGTTTGAAAATACTTTCATTGTGATAAGCCTAAGGATAAGCCTAAATGTTTCAAAATAAACAGAAAACTTCAAATTGGTGTAAACAGTGAGCGTTTCTCTTGTAAATCTCTCAACCTCACTTAGGGATTACGTTGCTATCCTTTCAAACCACCGTTGTAAATAATTCAATGCAAGTAATTTTGAAACTAAATGTTATAAAATAAAAGCTTTCAAATTGTAATGGTCAATTGCTGAAAGCGCGCACCGGACTGCTATACCCGTTGAAGCCAGTTCCCTCCCTGTGCTCGCTTTGTATACCCCACTCTCTCATTCATGGACCGCTTCATTCATTTGCGGCGGCAAGACGACCAGAGCTGAGACCAGAGCGCAGTGTTTGAACGTACAGCAGCAAGAATGCTCACGGTCGGTTGGAAGCGGCACGTTGCGCTAATTTTGGCTGTCATCTCCACATGTAAGTAATATCTCTTCTTTATACTACTCACAACTTGAAACCTTTATCATTTTGTGCTACGTTTTGAACGGAAACATCTGTGACATTTACGAGCAAGTGTTGTAACACAAAAAAATTATAGAAAACAATAAATAAATGCTTAAAAGGTTCCCAATTGCGGTGTATTTTTGTTCTGTAATTTGATACTATAACAATATCTTTTTGGGAGTACATTTAGGTACATAAGACCACAACAATTACTTTTCTATTATAATTATTTTGAAAAAAACAAATGGTGTTTGCTAAACCAACTAAACTGGTTGAGGTTTGTAGAAATTACCAATTTCAGTTTTAAGCATTGTTAAATGTCATTGCATAAATCTCGAAATAGCTGTTGTATTGTAACCAATAGTAATTTTTCTATTCAACTGTACCAAGAACTCAGAAGAAGTGTGAAAAGTTTTATTTTATAATGCGCTCATTTTCCAAATAGTAACTTTTAATAGGTCAAAAATATAACTGACTTACTTGAAATTAGGCCAAATGGTTGCTTCTCACCTAGATATCCGTAAAAATTTAAATTATTCTCACAAATTTCTAAACGTTTATACTTGTTTAAATTCTTATCATTTATGACGTTAATTACTCGGTGCTTTAGCGAAAATATTGGGCGCATGTTCAGTATTGGTTAGATATCATAAGATTTGAAGCATTTTTATGAAATTATTTACAAAGTTAATTAATACGTACGTCAATGAAGTTGTTTTAGTTGCTACGAGTATATAGAGTAGTAATATCTATTTTAATAAATTGTCCATTCTGAGTACGGTTAATGTTTACCTACATGCCAAATTGAGATCAGTTATTTTTTTACGATATTTCAAAAATTTTGCCTGAGTGTGTCTTAAGTAATTTAGTGACTTTTACGATCAGTTAAACTTTGTCATCAGAGGAAAAGTATTAGGAATTTATTCCTAAGAATTTATTCCTAAATAGTCATGCGATTTCAAAACGAGAGTATACTTCGAGTTTACACGTAGTAATCGGTAAAGAATGTGACGGGATCGAACTGGTAATTCGATTCGAAACGGAATAAGTATTAAGTGCGGAAACGGAACCGATCGACTTCGGTATCCCAGGTATAGAAAGCTAAGTGGATGTTCAATTCAGTTTTGGAAAGAAATAGAGGAAGAACAAAAATAAACAATTAAAACAGGTTTTAAAAGACATATCTATTTTGGGAGAACTTATTTACGTAAGTATATTCAACACCTACATTCGTTAGGAGCTGATCCCAAGGTCGCGGGTTAAAATCCGGCACAATTAACTGTACTTAAAAGCGACAGCCCCATGTCAATAGATTTACTGGGATGTACAATAATATCTGATGGATAAAATTCCGACACACCGAGAGTCCCGATATGACCCTTGCAATTGACAGCGTCGTTAACAAACAAAATATTTTATTATTTAACATCTCCATTCATTAAATTTAAGTATCAGACTGTTTTAAGTAATGTAAGTTTAGACGAACTTCTTCAAACTGCCTTAACCAGGTTTCAAACACGGCAGATACACCCGGAAAAGTGAAATGTAGTTTGTCTTGTATAAAGAAGTCGTTAATGTACTTATTCAGCAAATCATGATCTACCTCCTAAATATTTGTAGTATTATGGTCTGCTATGGTTTCAGGAGGATCGAAGCTCTCTGGCCCCAATGGCTATTTGAATAAGGAAAGACAATTAACTAAAAATCGAACCTAAAGAGACATATTTCTTCAAAGAGCGATTCCTTTTGTTTTTTTAAAAAGCAAAGTTTTCGTAATGCAATCTGACAGCATTGAAAACTCCAAGTATGTGAGTTGTTTATGTTATTTACAAGATATTAACAGTTTTTTTTCCAGTTTTCAATCCTTCTGGAGAAAGACATTTGACATAAGTACAATATCAGTCAGTTCCAATTCAAAGTATGCTCATGTCTGAAAATGAAATGGTAGATACGTTTGCTAGTATTCCAAGAAAACTTTTTATTTTCAAACTCTGAATATATTTAAGCTTTCAAATTGTTCCAGAAATTTTAAATTACAACTGTGAGAAATGTCAGATGTACTTATAGCAATCAGTAGGTATATTTATGCAGAAATGCCTCACAGAAAGTGGAGATTTCTGCCATGCAACCCAAATACTATATTTGCTTGAAATGATAACTCTTGACAATTATACGTATCTATCAATGTAGATACTGGACTGCCCCGGCAGGTCAGTGCAACCGGCATCCCACTCTACTGTATTCCGGAAACGGCCCCACCAGACCCGGTTCGGAGACCGGAGACCGTCCCACCTTTGGAGCATATGATGCCCCTGCCATGCAATGCCGACACTTCTACCCTAAAAGAGACCACCAGAAATGGAGGGACAGGAAATTCGGGGGATGTAATTAACCAGCCCAGCATTCGCCTGGCGACCTGGGAAAACCCCCGCAAAAATCTATGGATCAGGTAGGCTGGTCACAGGAGTCGAACCCGGATCTCCCGGACAGCTGATTCACACTGGCACTGATTTTTTATGTCTAACTTTATGTTTCTAACTTTAGCCTGCACACGAAATTGTGGAAGAACAGTTAATTAAGACGATTTATTGTATTGTCATGACATCTTTCGGACAGTGCGAATGGTAACGTACCCAAGGTCTTTGTCGATGACAAACTTTGAATAATAATTTGCGCAACAAGAGGACCACTTGAGCATTATGATTTGTAGAAAAGAAGACCTAAAGTAATTCGGTATCGATACTGACATAATTGAGGGCATTTTCAAGTCCGTAAATAAGACATTTCACTTATTAAGAGGCGTGATGAACGAATTGCATGCATTTTCTTGCGGGACAGATGTGAGTAGGTGTTACGAACTGTGATGTAGCCTATTATCAGCACAGCAAGGTAAATAATGATAGATTCAGATAATTATTCTGTATTTAATAATTATAATAGATTTTGCACCTTTGTTGGGAATATCCCAAAATTGTTTCATCGCCACTCGATAAACCACGACAATTTGGGATGCTAGTGTTGTGTCATTGCTGTTATTGGTAGACAGCCATAATGAGCCAATTGGGAAACCTTTTATGCTCTCTGTGTATCTAGGAGGCAAACATTTTGGAATGGTTTGTCCTAAATCTTCACAATGGTCTTCAGTCTTGCGTGAAACAGTACGCTAAAAACACTTCCTTTTCCTCCCCATAGGAACAGTAAATGTAGAACTGAAATTACTTTAAGCAACTTTCAACAATTAAGATTGTATTGTGTAATAAATCAAGATTATGTGATTCAAAGTATTTTCATATTCCTATTTATTGTTAGTAAAGTTAGAGAATAATAAAAAATTAGACCAGAATCTGAAACTGAAGAAAAAAACACATATAGTTTAAAAACAATAATATTCTGTAAATTCATATGTATGGTTTCTCCACACTTACATGTCTGAAGGACTACTTCATGATACACGTGTTAGAATTTGAAAGAATTTCAAAATGTTAAAACCGTTTTAAGTTTAGAGCCAATGTAAGGCTTAACTACGTTATCCTAGCGACGATTAAAGTGCTAATGGTTAAGTTAAGGAAAGCCTTAATCGTAATTTGTTCAAGTCACGATCATAATATTGAAGTAGTAGTAGTAGTAGTAGTAGTAGTAGTAGTAGTAGTAGTAGTAGTAGTAGTAGTAGTAGTAGTAGTAGTAGTAGTAGTAGTAGTAGTAGTAGTAGTAGTAGTAGTAGTAGTAGTAGTAGTAGTAGTAGTAGTAGTAGTAGTAGTAGTAGTAGTAGTAGTAGTAGTAGTAGTAGTAGTAGTAGTAGTAGTAGTAGTAGTAGTAGTAGTAGTAGTAGTAGTAGTAGTAGTAGTAGTAGTAGTAGTAGTAGTAGTAGTAGTAGTAGTAGTAGTAGTAGTAGTAGTAGTAGTAGTAGTAGTAGTAGTAGTAGTAGTAGTAGTAGTAGTAGTAGTAGTAGTAGTAGTAGTAGTAGTAGTAGTAGTAGTAGTAGTAGTAGTAGTAGTAGTAGTAGTAGTAGTAGTAGTAGTAGTAGTAGTAGTAGTAGTAGTAGTAGTAGTAGTAGTAGTAGTAGTAGTAGTAGTAGTAGTAGTAGTAGTAGTAGTAGTAGTAGTAGTAGTAGTAGTAGTAGTAGTAGTAGTAGTAGTAGTAGTAGTAGTAGTAGTAGTAGTAGTAGTAGTAGTAGTAGTAGTAGTAGTAGTAGTAGTAGTAGTAGTAGTAGTAGTAGTAGTAGTAGTAGTAGTAGTAGTAGTAGTAGTAGTAGTAGTAGTAGTAGTAGTAGTAGTAGTAGTAGTAGTAGTAGTAGTAGTAGTAGTAGTAGTAGTAGTAGTAGTAGTAGTAGTAGTAGTAGTAGTAGTAGTAGTAGTAGTAGTAGTAGTAGTAGTAGTAGTAGTAGTAGTAGTAGTAGTAGTAGTAGTAGTAGTAGTAGTAGTAGTAGTAGTAGTAGTAGTAGTAGTAGTAGTAGTAGTAGTAGTAGTAGTAGTAGTAGTAGTAGTAGTAGTAGTAGTAGTAGTAGTAGTAGTAGTAGTAGTAGTAGTAGTAGTAGTAGTAGTAGTAGTAGTAGTAGTAGTAGTAGTAGTAGTAGTAGTAGTAGTAGTAGTAGTAGTAGTAGTAGTAGTAGTAGTAGTAGTAGTAGTAGTAGTAGTAGTAGTAGTAGTAGTAGTAGTAGTAGTAGTAGTAGTAGTAGTAGTAGTAGTAGTAGTAGTAGTAGTAGTAGTAGTAGTAGTAGTAGTAGTAGTAGTAGTAGTAGTAGTAGTAGTAGTAGTAGTAGTAGTAGTAGTAGTAGTAGTAGTAGTAGTAGTAGTAGTAGTAGTAGTAGTAGTAGTAGTAGTAGTAGTAGTAGTAGTAGTAGTAGTAGTAGTAGTAGTAGTAGTAGTAGTAGTAGTAGTAGTAGTAGTAGTAGTAGTAGTAGTAGTAGTAGTAGTAGTAGTAGTAGTAGTAGTAGTAGTAGTAGTAGTAGTAGTAGTAGTAGTAGTAGTAGTAGTAGTAGTAGTAGTAGTAGTAGTAGTAGTAGTAGTAGTAGTAGTAGTAGTAGTAGTAGTAGTAGTAGTAGTAGTAGTAGTAGTAGTAGTAGTAGTAGTAGTAGTAGTAGTAGTAGTAGTAGTAGTAGTAGTAGTAGTAGTAGTAGTAGTAGTAGTAGTAGTAGTAGTAGTAGTAGTAGTAGTAGTAGTAGTAGTAGTAGTAGTAGTAGTAGTAGTAGTAGTAGTAGTAGTAGTAGTAGTAGTAGTAGTAGTAGTAGTAGTAGTAGTAGTAGTAGTAGTAGTAGTAGTAGTAGTAGTAGTAGTAGTAGTAGTAGTAGTAGTAGTAGTAGTAGTAGTAGTAGTAGTAGTAGTAGTAGTAGTAGTAGTAGTAGTAGTAGTAGTAGTAGTAGTAGTAGTAGTAGTAGTAGTAGTAGTAGTAGTAGTAGTAGTAGTAGTAGTAGTAGTAGTAGTAGTAGTAGTAGTAGTAGTAGTAGTAGTAGTAGTAGTAGTAGTAGTAGTAGTAGTAGTAGTAGTAGTAGTAGTAGTAGTAGTAGTAGTAGTAGTAGTAGTAGTAGTAGTAGTAGTAGTAGTAGTAGTAGTAGTAGTAGTAGTAGTAGTAGTAGTAGTAGTAGTAGTAGTAGTAGTAGTAGTAGTAGTAGTAGTAAAGTCTGTTTAGTTAACGCGTGTGCACGTCGGCTTCTGCCTTTGACGAACCCTTATAATCGTTTTACAACCCCCGACCCTTCTTCTCCCAGATCTTTCTGCAAGGTTGCCACCTTTCTTGATACGTCATGGGTGTCGTACGAAGTTTCGTCTAAATAATCTTATGTCCATTACTGCGAAACTTCCTTAGTTTTGATTCTACAATTCTACTGGATTCCATAATAACCCTTATCTTATTCAAAGTGCGGTATTTGAAACCCAGCTCCTTTAGGAGGCCACCCAAAGTGCAATGCGCATGTGAAATTATCTATTTTAGAGAAACGTTTCCTTTTATTTTCACACTTGATCGACGTCTTTGGTATTCTTTTCTTCACAATATTTCTTACTGTATTTCTATGAATGCCCAGAATTTATCATCAGGTTCATTACATGACCCCTTACCAAGATTATTTGTCAGCACAAATTTATATGTATTCAAAACAAGCGCTTGAATTGCTTAGAAACAGTTCCCGTTGAAACTTTGTTTTTGGAGTCTTTTCCAGTAATATAACTCGGCCCAGTTATTCACACTATTGTCTTCACTTTGATTATTTTCACTTGACTGAAAGTTATCTACTACTTCATATGCATTTACCACTGCATTTCTCTCCCACGGTCTGCACATTGTGACACAGAACGAATTTCTGCACGTAATGAGACAGATCAACTGGAAGTTGGAACTTTGGCAACTGAGACTCCACGTGGAGTAGACATGCAACTGTCACTTCGAGAAAATCAGGGTTGCTATTGGTCCTCAACGACAGTGTTCCATTTCTGAAGTGTGGACATAGATTTATGACGGTCATTAGTGGGCGGGAGGCTCAGGTTCCTTTGACTCCGAACTGCACATGCGTTAACTAAACAGAATTTAGTAGTAGGTAGTAGTAGTAGTAACTCGAGACGTCGATAAAGGCAGTTGATAACCAAACCCAAATGTTTTGGATTTGAAGCATTTGTTTGTTGACACTGTTTAGAAACATGTGTCTAGAAGTACTAAAAGTGTAACCTTGTAAAGTAACACTTGAAGAATACACGGTATACAGCTGATAATTTCTACTATTTCAATAATTTTAGGTATTTTTATCGAACATTTGTTCAGCATTAGCTTCTATGTGCACCCTTATTTCCAAAAACATTTACAAGACTTTCTCTAAATCAGTATCTCTTATTTGTAATATTCTTTCTACAAACTATTCTTACAAAACTACTTCAGTAACTATATGAGGCTAATCAGGACAAAGGTTTTTATTTCGTTGCAGGTACTAGGTGTATAAACGACATAGAAGCGATAAGACATTTAAAAGTGAATAGCTGTATACTGACCTTGAATTTTCGTATTAGTTTCATAACATCATGAGAAACAATTGAATGTTGATAACGCGTTAAGGTGACAAAAGTATTAAGTAATAAAAAAAATAACAATGTACAGCTGGGAAATCGTAACACCATAAAAAAGTTATTTGAAATAAATTTTATTGTAATAAATTACTTTTTTTGCAGTGCATTTTTATCTCCCTGCAAACGTTCTTTCTTTTAAAATCGACTTCACAGGATGTTGCTATGAAATTGAAGACATGCATTTTGTCACCTAGGTATTTTAATAGAAATCGATAGCTATTTTGAGGGATGGAAAGGAAATATAAACCACGTAAAATGTAGTTTAGGGCAGAGCAACTTTCCTGAAAATGTTCGTATGGCACTTTGGAAGATGCTGAACTTAAAAAAAACAAGTTTTGTATTTATCCGGCATTCTTTTTAGAGAAGTGCTCTCAATTAGAGAGACGAACCGTTAATCTAAAAATTCTTTTCTTTGATTTAAGGTAAAATACATCGAATTTATGGGTACAATATAATACTGCATTCACCGATTTGGTACAAATAAATAAAGAAAAATCTGCATTACCATACCCTGGCACCTAATTTCTCAAGCCAGGGTATAAATATTCCAAATTTTTATATTGATTAACTTTTATATAATTTATGCAAAATTATTCTACAGATATTAAAACTACTCCTACTAAAAATAAAATCAAAATAAAATACTAACACGCCATAATAAGTACCATTTATAAAACACAAAACATATTTAAAGTTTCTTTCTTCTTATTTTCACCACTTTCCCCATTTTTTTAATATACATAACTTTAAATAAACACGAAAATAAAATTTAAAATAAACAAAAAAATGTGAATACTACATAAGATTAGACACATCATTGAAACTCATATTCACCAACTCCAGGTGTTTCAAAACAGAATATTACGATTGTCTGTGAACGCCCCGTGGTACATCCGGAATACACAGCTGCATAGAGAATTGGACATAGTCAGCATTAATGATTACACCTCTACAACGACAAGCAGATTCTTTGCTCACCTTCTTTATATATCAGGTGCTTTATTCTTCCAACTTGGACGTCGCCTTGATGCTGCACCAAGACTGAAGGCACGCTTGCCACAGGACATTTTATTTCTGTAATGTTTATTTATTCTGTAATGAAGAAGTTATTTAATTTATACTCACACTAATCAGACCAGTTTGCTTGAGGGCTCTAATATGAGTAGCCTCTATCCCTGTATACTTTAATTTTATTATGTATATTATGTATATAGCTCCACAATTTGTATAGCACTAACTGTGCTGAGCAATTGCAATAAAAAATTCAACAAAAAAAAGTTTTGACATGTAAATTGCACACCACCCAAAAGTTTGATACCGAGATTTAAGTGGAAATACATGTTCCAATATACCCCTAATCCAAAAAAGTCATTTTAAAATAATTCCGCGCGCATGTTTGTGGTGTGTGTGTGTGTGTGTGTGTGTGTGTGTGTGTGTGTGTGTGTGTGTGTGTGTGGGTGGGTGCATGTGTGTGTCCATGTGTTCATGTGTCTGCGAACCATAACTCAAACAACGAAAAGTCGGTTAAATAAGAAACTTGGTACATAAATTAAGCATCTTTCAAGGATACGACATATCTTGAATTTTCTGGGAATGTCCACAGAAATTCTCTTCACTCTGGATGACGTTTGCATAAATGGTAAACTCCAGCGCATAGCGACTCGCTTTTAAACATTTGCCTATTGATTCAATTTCACCTTTGCATTTCACCAATAACAAAATTTTATTGAAACTATTGCAAGTTTCTCTCGATGAGCACTGATATAAAAACTAAGGGTTCCTAAGAATTGTTTGTAGAAGTTGTATCAAAATAATCCATACTGTGTAGAGAAAGTCGTGTGAATGTAACATGGTTTCCTCTTACGTTGCTGCCCCAGGGGGTGCACGTTTAGTCTGGGAACCACTATATCAGACAATTTTTTCACTGGAACAGGACACAGGAAACTTCAAATTACTGTTAGAAATGTAATGCTAAATGCAAATTGGTTTGCTAATTGAGGTGATGTACACTGATTTCCATTTAGTACCAGCATCTAATCATCATCCAGTCCAACTGCCTTACACTATCGTTCAAGACCAGGAAAACACGTTCTTTGGTGCAATGTATGTTACAGCCTGGTTCTCATGGAAGTTAATGACGTCACGCTGCTAGGTAATCATTTCACCGAAGTTGTTTTCCATGGCTCTACTCTACAGTCTTGTTTATCATATGGAAGATGATTCACCTGTCTCATTTGAATGCTTAGTTGACCGTCGGTCGCGTCTCCACCGAATGGAATTGCCTTTCATTGCTTTCTTCAACACCTCGGACAGCAGAAATGGAAACCTGCACCTGTTGGAACCTGTCCATTCATACATTCAGATGCGTAATAACCTTTGAGACTGCTGAAGCAAAGTAACATCTAATTACCAAGTTCACGGCTTAATGACGCTATGTAAAACCCTTCCTCTACACTGAACAAAAAATACAACTGTGCAACATTTGTTTACATGACTAGGGCTATAAAATATTACAAAACAATTTAAAACTGGGGTTTTTAAGAGGCCTTTGTAATTCATATAGCCCAATTTCAATGTCTTTTCATTTTATAGTGATATCATGGGATATTATTCCCTTTTAAACTATTTTAAGTCTTTATATATCATCAGAGGCAAGAGTTTTTGTTTTTAAGGATCTTCTTCCGCGAATTTCCGCAAATTTTTCCTTTTTCTTTTCGAGATAATATTTTTAGCGATAAAAGCCCGCCTTGATAGCGTAGATGGTAGCGTGTCTGCCTCACGTTCAAGAGGTCCCGAGTTCGAATCTCGGTTAGGGCGAGTTACATAGATAAGGTTTTTTCTCGGGTTTTCCTTATCCTGAGAGACGAATGTCAGGTAACTCTAAGCTCCATGGACTCCGGACTCATTTGAGCATCGCTTCACCCATTTCATTCATAGTCCGATATGACAAAACGTTGGAGGATGTAAATTGCAAAAAAAAAAAAAAAAAAAAAAAAAAAAAAAAAAAAAAAAAAAAAAAAAATTCTATTACTTTTAGTCTGCATAGAAAAATTTACATTTATTTCAAATTGCATAAATATAACTTTAACTTAACATGCATGAAGCTAGAAGTCATGAAAAAATGTTTACAAATTTAACGAAAGCAAGATAAAATGTAACACCTAACAAAGCCAATACAATGACATCCTCTTGTGCACTGAAATAACATCTAAGCGGTGCAACAATAAACCGACACCACAGCATCCGACTGGTCCGTGACACTGAGAACTGTTTGTCGTATGCTAACTGGAAATGTGATTTATTGGATACCACACCGTGCACGGCAAAAACTCCTATTATCCTGACTAAAGGTACTGAAAAGGTACTGAACTTCTAGGAAGCTACTCTCAGACATTACATTAACATGAAAATATTGTCCCTCAGGGCTTAAGAATGTGTTCCGAAATGCCCGATAGTTAAAAAACGAATACAAATAAAACCTCACTGAAAACCACCCAGATTTAGAATCTAAAAGTGTTCCCATTACTGTACTGACACGCTGGTCTAGCTAGTTTAATTCAGTAGTTTACATTGACAGCTATTTTGATGCAATTGTCAATTTCTTTTCTAAAAGAAAAGCTTTCAGTTCCTGCGCAAAATCTGTTAAATGGTCATTTTTGCTATGTTAAGTGCTGCAATATTGTAAAGGCACAACAGCAACAACATTTGTTTCTGAAAATTACAGATTAATAACTGATCCAATATTAGAACTTTAATAAAAACAAAACTGTGGCTCATCTTGTTTTATCCCGAATTAACTCGATGAGAACCAAATGTGGAATATTAGAGAGTGGTCGCTTTGGAAACAGAGTAATTGCACTTTTAGATCATATCATGGATCCCAGTGTTAGAAAGGCAGTAGAAGAGAATCTAAAAGTTTGCTGCCGTATGACTTTGTAGAATCTAAAAGTTTGCTGCCGTATGACTTTGTCTAAATTAAACTCCATTATGCAAAATAAACTGATCATGCAATAACCATAAAATCTACACCATTTGTTTGAACCTTCTAGACTAGTTACTAAATCAAGTATAGGTGATTTAAATCGTGTAATGGAAGCATTTAAGCAACTAAATGCATTTAAAACCAGTGGTATTACTTGTGATTCTGACCTGCTTCTTTATTATAAAGAGCTGTGTGACATTGTTGAACAGCAAAGTCATAGTGGTAACGATAATAGATTAGATATAGTAACAGCACTCCTGGCATTGAAGGTAAAAGCTGATTCTTATAACAATTTCTGTGAGAAGTCCCTGCAGTGTCTTTGGTTGCCGATGTCAAACGCTGACAGTGAGAGATTATTCTCTACATATAACTTAGTTGTGACAGACAACAGAACAAGTATGGAAAGCGAAAATATGACAACTTGTTGTATGCTGCAGTTTGGCGATGTCTGATGTGTGATATTTGATTTTATTCATTTTACCTACTATCTGCTGATTTCAAATAAAATATTTTAATGTGCAAAAAGGGTTTTTAACAGTTGTGCTACTCTAGTTACCTGTTACTTTTCATTTGAGCCATGTCATTAGTCATTAATTCTTTCCAAAAATTTGCGCGAAATTAATGCGATTTTATGGTAAAAGAACCACAAAGCAACACCAATTAAAATTATTAATGCGAATTTTATAAATAATTGTCACCACAAAGTCTTGCCTCTGTATCATTTGTAGGCTGCGCCATGGCTGAGTGGTTAGACCGTTTGGACCTCACCAATGCGGCCCGGGTTTTATCCCAGCCGACCGCAAAATGAGATTTGTGGTGAACAACATGGCCCTGGGAGGGTTTTCTCCGGGTCCTCTGGTTTCCGGCGTCACTTCGCCTTCACACCAGGATTTTGGCTGATCACCTATCCTGGTTCTCTGTCGGATCCAAAGCTTCGGTTCTTCAGGCCCAACCTTAAAGGATAAATAAATAAACAAAATCTGAATATCGTGCCCCGGCTCCTTGGTTACTAAACCGTGGCATATATCCACATTTACCATTTATTTCCAAACTTTCTTACACTTTATATATATATATGGTCATTTGACAGATTATCACTACAGACTACTACAAAGAAAATCAAAATTAAAAGAAAAAAGAAATATAGAAAATAAAGGAGGCTTTGAGCGGAAACCAAAGTAAAATATAATTACAAAAACTACTAAGTACACATAAAACTGGTATGCAGCACAAGCAACTGGTTGCCAACTGCATCAGTAAAATACTCCCAAAATAATAAACTATTTAAATTTCTGGTACTTAAAACATATTCACACACGCACTGGTATTCAGCGCAAAGTAACGTATTACATTTCTTTACTGTTTCTTTCTACATATGATAAATAGTTTATTTAATGTAGCTTATTTTATATAAATAATATTTTTAAAATTATATACATATATTCATATGTATGTTCATATGACATATTTTCATATGAACTTTTTTCCTTCTTTTGGTGTGAGGAACCCATACCTGAAGTTTGTAAAAGTATTTCTGAAACATCTTGTATATACGTCCTTCGATTTTATAAGTTGGCATGATTTGAGCAGTCACAATTTCCGTACCAAATGACGTTATTTGGAAGCAAGAGTTATATTTCCTGATATTCGATAGGAAGTGTTTGGATTCAGCAAGTAGAGTTTTCAATGGTTCTGGTGGTGCTTCAAGGTGAGGCAATTTGATTTTTCCGCCAGCGCAACACATCCCTTTCGTTTCATTATTGAACTTTAGAGTCCAGAGGTCCAGAGGTAGTCCCAGTCGGGCGGGGCTATTTTTCTTTTTCCCCGCCCGGGTGTCTTCTGCCGCAGTACCTAGCCGCTTTGCGGCTTAACCTGCGAAGTGAGTCAAGCTGGCAGCAGGTACCGACATACTTATCTGTCCAATGACAATACGTCGACTTGAACTATAATCAACAGCTGGTTGGTACCGGAATGCAAGACGATGGCATTGCAAATTCAGATCTGATGTTCTTGGGGTACGTGTTCCAGCTCTCCTCACCCTTTCGCGTTCATTCCGTTGATAACGAACTAAATCTTTTGCTGCAGAACGTGAATGCTAAGCTCGCAATCGTGCATCCTCAAGCCAGTCTGCTCGCCTTTCTGCAGGTTTAGCGTTGCGCATCTGAATGGTACTTAAATCTGTTCTTCTCTCGTACGGATACCCGCTCTTCCTCATATTCGAAAGCCGTGTTCTCGATCCTTCTGTGTGGCGAGTGCATCATCTGTGAGCATTATTTCGGTTTTCGCTGGAACAGAAGGAAGGGTAAAATTGTAACATCTTATGGCTCTCAGAGCTCTAGATGAAAATCTGCAAGTGCAAGAGGGCACTTCTGTCCACTATGGCAATGAAACAGAGGACAAACAGTATTGAAAAGTAGTATAAAATAATAATTATATAAAAATATTTTTCCCATATCTCATACAAAGCATAATCTCTACTTACGATTTGGCGAACGGCGCAGCTCAATCACTACACGATCACACAAAAACACCTCGATTAAGGTGAATATTTAAGTAAGTTTGCGCTTATTAATATATTAAAATGAGAGTATTTCTAGTAGTAAACCTTTATTCTCTTCGTACACCAAGATAACAAAAAACATCAATAACAAAACACTATCTAATTCAAATCACTCAAGGAGAATAAAAGAACAGGGCTAGAGATGGCTTGGAAACAAGCTAGTCTAGGGTTAAATTATATGATGCTATCCGACCAACTGGCCCGGTGGTGCCATCTCTATGTGAGGCCCTGGACTTAACCCTTGTAGGAACTAACAAAAATCATTAGCTGCATTACAAACATCAGAAAGGATCTCTACTACATTATTAACCCCTGTCAAAATATTATGCAGTAATACATAATAGGGGGGGGGGGAGGCTAGTAAAATGGAGGTTGGCTTGCAACTTACAAAACTTACTCAGCCCTTACTTTCAGTTTTATAGTACCACCAAATTTCTTATAAGTATTTCCAACACCTTATAAAGACTATAAAAAAACTACTTTCCATTTGAGAAAGCTGTAAGTATTCAAAAATGCAAACGAATATTTCTCAAATGGTTTACCTCAATATATATTTAACATAGTTTGTGTATTTTAACGTCATCTACATTTTTTTGTAGATTGAGAACTTCTCTATCTAGAACGTTTCATTAGTTTTGCAAAACTCATCCAGAGTAAAAAATGCTTTAAAGAACAGTTCAGATATTACTTTAATTTGCCATGAAAAAGATCCTAAACTTAGGGTATTCTAATGAATGTCATTAAAAGCTATTTTTGAGAAAATTAATTCGGAAAGAATTGTGTGTAATGTTGCATTGTTTGTAAACGTTAAGAGTTAAACGAAAAATCAGCCATTTTCGAGATGTATGTCACGAATCGAATTTTCAATAGTTTGTCATTGTTTTAATGTCATCTCGGCATTCAGTTGTTTATCCTGATTGTATGAAAAGATCACTTTCAGGCCAGCGCATAGCGACAAGTTCTCAAACATTTGACTATCGTTCGCTTTATACAGGTGTCCCACCTAACCCTGTGACCTCAAATATCTCCCAAATGAAACAAAATATGGAAATTACAATTGGCCAGGAATGTACCGATGTCAGGGGCACACACAATGGGAAGGTATGCACAATCCGTAAAGCTAAACAAATAACACTTCCAACACAAAGTTGCGTTTTTTGAATGAACATTATGTTTATTCTAGCAAATTGACAACTAGAGCTACAATTAGTCATAAAGCACTTGGTTTCGCTTTTCTAAACACATTTACTAGTGGCCTATAGCTCTCAGAATCTTCATTGTTGTTCATTACATCCTGCATGGAAAATGCACCCACAAATCACCAGTAGCGTCTTGTCCGATGAAATCGTGTCACTTCAACAGATGTTCGAAGTGCCCTCCGTTTGCATCAATACACTTTTGGAATCTGGTAACAAGAGAGTGTTGCACGGATTGCAGTATTTCTACAGAGACTGCCGCCGACGCCGCAGTAATACGATGTCGCATATCTATTGTCGGCGGTTTTTGATACACTCTCTCTTTCACTGTGCCCCAGAGAAAGAAGTCTGATGGCGTCAATTCTGGGGACCGAGCTGGCCATCGCACAGGACCTCCCCGCTCTATCCGCCTGTTTGAAAACTTCGCACCCACAATGTCTCTGGAAACCTGTGCATAATGTGCGGGACATCCATCATGCTGGAACCACATTGATAGACACGTTTACACTCCCACATCCTCCATTAGAAGGGATAGAGTGTTTTGCAGAAATGATGCAATGTTCCCTGATAAAAATAGGGACCTAAAATACGATTACCAATGATACTGCACCAAACATTGACACTCCACTATCTTAGATGAGCAACTTGGCGAATCCAGGGGGATTTTGCATGTTCCGCAGATTCACATGACCATGATTTGTAAATGAAGCTTGTAGCAGTTATTTTAGATATTTCATGTTTTGTTAGGAATAGTCAAAGAGATTAATATTTGTAATAAAATAAAGAACTAATGTAAAGTAGGTAATAGTTTAACCATGACAACGTAGTGTGATAAGAAGTTGTTAAATGTTTTTAAAGATTTTGTTCTTCTGCTTATGAAAGTCGTATTTTTTCTCCGAATGTGTACAGAAACAGTTTTGTGTGTGCATCGAATATGCATAAGTAGCGTGTGTGCAAGAAAAGAAATAGTTCATCGTGGCATCTACGGCTGGTTGAAAAAAGACTGCATTAATAATATTTGTAATTGTATCAAAGAATTTAAAAATGTTTATGAGGAATTAAATTTCCATCTTTGAAAAAGAAAATGATTATTTGTTCATTCTCCCAAAGTTATAATATTAACTTTCTCAGCCCCGTTACCACAGCCCTGGGAAAGAGAAAGAACTCATCGCTCGAGAATTACAGATGCGCCTACTTATCCAGAGTTGCAGGAGAAACTTCTAGATTTCTTCAAGATCGTCTCCAAAGGTGAGAAATGCATCATAACATGTTCAAACACCATCATTGCGCATAAAATATCGCTTCAAGCTTCGTCTGTAAACAACGTATTACTTAGGAATGCTGGGTTTCCTTCCAACTGCTGAAGTGAAAAACGACAGAATACAATGCGGGATTCAAGGTCATTGCCGTACAGTTCGTGGTGCAGTGAGATATGGAACGGATGAAACCGATGCCTTTGCAAAATTCTGCTTACACTGTTGCAGAACCTCATGCAATCTGCCGGATACTCACCTCAGGATTGTGAGCTACAATCAATTGCCAGAACAGCAATTTCGTTTCCAGAGCCAGTCCCTGTCTTTTTACATTGTCGCTTTGTGGGAGCCCAGCTTCCTGTTTCCCTGAGTTTCGTGCAGATGTTGGCAATTGTACGAGGTGAAGGACACCGTTGATTTGGGTAGCGTTCAGCGTACAATGCCACAGCTGCGGTTGCATTTCTGCGACATTTGCCGTGAATTAAAATAATATGCAGGTTTTCTTCGTTACTGAAGGCCGGCATATTGACTAGATGACGGCAACTGTTACACGCCACACGAAAACACGGTTTAATGTGTCAATATGGAAAGCAATATCCGAAACGTACGTGAATTACGTTACGTATGACAGACCAAATCAGGAGACACTAGTTCGTGCCGAGCTGATGTCGGTTTGTTTACAAGCCAGTACAAGCAATCCCTGCGACGAGCACAACTGTGGCCATCCTCTAACAGCCACGTATTTCAGATCGTATAAGGTTTAGAAACGTGAAACCAAGTGTGTATCACTAATAAAATTGTAGCTCTAGTTTTCATTTTGTTAGAATAAGCACACATGTTCCATAAGAAAAAGAACACCTCAACTTGATGTTAGTTTGTTTACATTTATGGATTATGCATACCTTCTCATTGTATGAGTCCTTGACATATGTACATTCCTGGCCAGTTGGAATTTTCATATTTTGTTTCATTTCGGGGGTATTTGAGGTCGCAGAGTTAGGTGGGACACCCTATATGTATAAGGAAATGCACAACGCAGCTATTTCCGGAACGATTTACCTCAATTTAAATTAAGTATATAGGGAAATAAAATTACGTAATAATAAGCGACAAACTGTAGAGAGATTGATCGTGAAATGTTGCAGACGATGTTCCATGCTCGGACGTACCTACTTTGTATGGAAGCCCACACTAGTCACATTCGCCCACGATCTTGTGCCGTCACCACTTTGTAACGCGGCCAGACTCTCTCTCCCTTCTCCTCCTTTTGGCCCAGTAATTGAAATTCTGTGCACACTGCAAAGGTATATTCCTCAAGGAACAAACAAATAGTCGGCATAACAACCTTTTGGGCGGGTTATCTTTTTTGTTTTACACACCTTTAGATTGTGCTTTACAGCGCCTGCATTAGAACGAGCGTGGTTAGTGCACGTGGCGAACTTCACTCGCTATCGTAAGTCTTTAGCTTCTTTACAGTATGTTGTTGAACTGACTCTTTCGTTAATTAACAATTCTTACGAAATCTTATATTTCTGACTACACTTTAAAGGAAATAAACCTTAGCACTGTACATGTCACTATACAGTGACAGTGAAATGTTTAATAACTGGACTATACCATCTGGGCTTAAAATCCCGCACTCTTTCCATGCAATTCGGAGAAACAATTCAATATCGACAGGATTTTAAAAGAATGACAAGGCATTGAGCAATATGAATCATTAATAACGGTTATGGCATAAAAAGTTATTTGAAATAAATTGTGTGTTTCAGAGAGATTTACCTTTTTCTTCCGGTACCTGTTTTGTCTATTGCTTAAGTTTACCATTTGTACAATATCATACAAAATTCCTTTCGAATGAAGACCCCTCATAAGCTATTCTCAGAAAATTGAAGATATACAATTTGTATGTCATATAGACGTGTTTAATATGTAGTATTTTAATCATCTTTTTCTAAAAAATGCATATTTGCATACATGTAGGTATTTGTGTTGAATCCTCGCTGTGGAATATGTTTGTTGGACTGCAATACCATCTCTACGAAATAAGTAAACATATGTATCAGGTCAATGGACGTGGGTGATGTACTACATACCCTGGCAATTTCCCTTAGTTAAGAATTTCCTACTACAGTAATCTTTGGCATAATCCTTGCTGAAGAATCTGTACTGAATATTCATTTTCCATGAATTGCTGTCAGTGTATCACGCCAGTCAGGAAAACCAGAGCAGGTGAATGAGGTTTGTTCCTTTGCACGTCAGTCTCAGGTGATGCACGTGCGGTGAAAGAGTACAGATTGCTTGTTATGGTTAAAGTGCTTTAAATTGAAGTTTTCGGTATTTCGCCTGGCAGTGAAGGTGAATTTCGTACGTTTATCATCTTGTGATCATGTTAGATTACAACAAGCAGCATTTTGGGCCATAATTATGACTGTAGTGTAAGTGGAAAATACAAGCAACTGAGAGCGCAGTATGTACATTGCTGATGTACATGTGCACAAGTCACCACGAGGGAAACACGTGTTGTAGAGAGAGCGCTGCATTCCTCGTAAACTAAGTGTACCGAAAATGGAATCTGAGTGTTGTACAATCAACAAACTGAAGTGAGGCGCTTAAATCATATAATTTTTACTGTAAAAGAAAACATAAACAAAGCAGGACCTCCGAAGTATTCTTTAAATATAACCACCAACATTAAAAAATGTTTGAGACATTTTAGTGCTAAAATGTATGAAAGTGAAGCATGGCTCTTTGGGTGCAGGACCCCACATCAACAATTGGTTTGTTGGTCATATCTTTTATTTTCAAAAGGAAAGTCAATTTGGACCACAGGAGGATATGATGATTTGAAGAACATATATAAAACAGTATATATATATATATATATATATATATATATATATATATATATATATATATTCCTGTAATATTATTTGTGAGAAAGAACTAAAAATGTTCAGTGAAAACAGGAGAACATAATTTTGTTTAAGTGACCAATATAAATTATCAACTTAGCAACATAACATGGGCGTTAGAAAAACAGCAATACTGTCACATTTCATATGAACCGTCTGCTTTTGGCGAAAACGATCGTGCGTTTGGTAATCACATTGAGAGCGTTGAATCATCTAACAGAGGTAATTTTATTGAATATATAAATGAACTAACGGAGTATGAGATATAGCTCAAAGAGCACCTGGAAAAGTCCATTGTATTTCGTTCCACCTCGACAGATTATCAGAACGAATTGATTTCCAGCATTGGCACAGTAATAGACTAATGGGAAAAAAAAGGCAACAAGTTTCTGATACTAGCCAGAAGTCACAAGTGTGGACGATTTTCCTCTATGTGACAACCGAAAGAATCATGGAAGAAATATTCGTTGTTTAAACTAAATCATCTTATCTTTTTTCGCTCGGATTATTATTATTATTATTATTATTATTATTATTATTATTATTATTATTATTATTATTATTATTATTATTATTATTATTATTATTATTATTATTATTATTATTATTATTATTATTATTATTATTATTATTATTATTATTATTATTATTATTATTATTATTATTATTATTATTATTATTTTATTTTTATTTACGTTATTTACATTAGATTTAAGTGCATACCCTAGTCCACATACTGTGCTACGCCACTGGTATGTATATATATATATATATATATATATAATTTTATAAGATAGCAACATTAAGAGGGACAATAAATACACCACCCAACTGGCTCCAGTTCTAATTAGTGCAGTCAGGACAGCTTTACAATTAGGATACACTAATGTGGATGGCATTTACCGAGCGGGATATCTCAGGCGGTATCGTGGCCCACATTTGGGAAATAGTGGTTTGAATTACCGTGGAACATCTTTTTAACACATGATCTTTTCGGGGTTTCTCTGGGTCGTTAAGCGATTCCTGGAAAGGATAATTACGTCCCCCGAATTTCCTACCCTTCCACTTCACTTCTCATTTCACGTCACCTTTCATCCTGGTTGACTGATAATGACTTACGCCCTACACCGTCACCGAGATCGCTAAGACATGGGCCAACGATTGGGAGGTTTTTCAAATCCAGCTAGGCTCTTCCTCTTGGACTAGAATTTTTTTCTTCAGATTTTCCTCAGGCCTCCTCAAAACTAACAATTGCCTGGGAGGTGTCCTAAACTTAAGTCTCTTAACATTTCCTGCACATATTTCTTTTTCCAACAATCATGTTATGTACCAGTTGTGCCTGTGGAGTGGGCGTTATCACTGCTAAAGAAACACTGACAAGAAGCTTGTTCACTAATAGAACCAGAGAATGAATCCAGAGGAAGAGGGAGACCGAGACGGAGGATGACGAAGAAGAGGACTGTGACGCTCTGGGGGAAGAAGTTGAGAAGAAATAGGGATAACTGAAAAATGTTTCTCGGGAAACACATATGGCTGCAGAGCCAGGGTTGATAATAACGACATTCTACCTCATTTTTCCCCCCAAAATTACAGAAAGGCTATCATTGTTATATTAAATCAACGCTGCAAGTTCAGTTGTAACAGGAAAATCACTGTCCATTGTAACAACCCTGTTTCGTCAGTGCAAAAACAGAGCAGCGTGTCTGACCCGAACGAAGAAGAACTTACATTAATTTAAAATTATGTAACGGATATTTGAGAAAGAAAGCATTAAAATTAAAATACGTATTACTATGTACTTCATTATGCCTTTAATATATCTTGACAGAAAACACCGTGAGAAAGTGTAATTACCGAATCTGTAGAATAAATACTTCGGGAAGCGAACGCGCCCAAGATCTTTAAATTCTGTGTAAAGAATTACCTTGGCATTAATTCCTGTGCACTCAAGGTTGAACAAGCCACCTCCTCAAACAACTAAATGGGACGATTTAAACACTGGCTGTTACAAAATATAGTTCTGTGCTGGCAGATCAAGAAATATGTCATGTAGTCCATTTTATAATTAGACTGACACCGCAACTTGTTTACAACAGTAAAGGGAAACCAGCTCCTCTCACTTGATTTACTCAATGTGATTGGCTGAAGTTAGATAGGGATCTAGTTGTACACTGCTCTGTCAATTGTTCCAAGACATTTTTTATTGTGCCAAAATCTCTATCAGGGCCAAGTAATGGGACTCTTGTTGGAAATGAACTTTAGCAATTTCAAGTTGTATAACTGAGTTGCAAGTTTTGACGTACGCCGTCCATCTTTAGGGCTTTTGGTTTGCTGAAGTAGTCTTATTCTTCTTGTTTTTCATCAACTACAAGTAAGCTTAGTATTGCATTGTTTATGGTGTTGAGAGCAAAAACTGCCCCATGTCCGGGACATAGGACTCTTTTGCAGTCAACAAGAATTTCTTATTTGTATATTGCGGCCATTGAATATGAAGGCCCTGAAGGCATGTCTGCACTCTACTATGGGTCGATCTCTATGGAGCATAAATGCATGTAATTTAAAAGGTAAATGTTATAAATAAATGTACTTAGGGCTATTCTGAAATAAACAATTCAATTATATCATGTGACACTATGTCTTTATTTTATTAGTTCTAATTTTAGAAGCCTGTAATTTTAATGGACCTTAGGACTGAACTTCTAAAACGTTAAGAATTACATGCAAAATTTATTAAATAAGTTTTAAATAAACGTCCATGTGTGTGCTATCTGTGTAAAGTCTGTTTAGTTAACGCGTGTGCAGTTCGGAGTCAAAGGAACCTGAGCTTCCCGCCCATTAATGACCGTCATAAATCTATTTCCACACTTCAGAAATGGAACACTGTCGTTGAGGACCAATAGGCACCCTGATTTTCTCGAAGTGACAGTCGCATGTCTACTCCACGTGGAGTCTCAGTTGCCAAAGTTCCAACTTCCAGTTGATCTGTTTCATTATATGCAGCAATTCGTTGTGTGTCACGATGTAGAGACAGTGGGAGAAAAATGCAGTGGTAAATGCAAATGAAGTAGTAGATCACGTGAAAATAATCAAAGTGAAGACAATAGTGTGAATAACTGGGCCGATTTATATTACTGGAAAAGCCTCAAAAAACAAAGTTTCAACGGGAACTGTTTCTAAGTAAATTCAAGCGCTTGTTTTGAACACATATAAATATGTGCTGAGAAATAATCTTGGTAAGGGGTCATGCAA
Organism: Mantis religiosa; assembly: GCA_030765055.1. NCBI lineage: Eukaryota > Metazoa > Arthropoda > Insecta > Mantodea > Mantidae > Mantis > Mantis religiosa. The sequence continues at coordinate 197,600,212 of CM060948.1, read as the reverse complement.
TGATGATAAATTCTGAGTATTCACAGAAATACAGTAAGAAATATTGTGACGAAAGGAATACCAAAGAAGCCGATCAAGTGTGAAAACAAAAGGAAACGTTTCTCTAAAGTAGATAATTTTATGTGCGATGTAATTCGTCGAAAAATTTATAGATTCTATGCAAAAGGGAGAGCGCCCACCTTAGACGAATTGGTTGCACATTTGCAAGAAATTTGTGATTTTCTTTATGGGCACTGCACTTTGCGCGGGCTCCTAAAGGAGCTGGGTTTCAAATACTGCTCATTGAATAATTTAAGGGTTATTATGGAATCCAGTAGAATTGTAGCTTGGCGATATATATCGTCAAAACTAAGAAAGTTTTGCAGTAATGGACATAAGATAATTTATTTAGACGAAACCTCGTACGATACCCATGACGTATCGAGAAAGGTGGCAACCTTGCAGAAAGGTCTGCGAGAAGGAGGGTCGGGGTTGTAAAACGATTATAAGGGTTCGTCAAAGGCAGCGGCCGACTGCACATGAGTTAACTAAACAGACCTTAACAAAAAATGTAGATCTCATTAAAACAAGCAATTTAGGACAGATAGAATGGTCAGTGAAGTGAACAACTTCGAAATATTTATTATTATTTGTTTTCTTTGTTTTCTTGTTGTTTATTTTCTAATAATTATATTTTCTCAAATAGAAATATAATATTCGTTTTTAACTTTCCCTACCAAGTACACAGTAGGTTGGAAATATATTGCATTGTGACAAAGTACCTTCTATCCGAAGTACCCTTTTCGAGGAAAAATGTTCAACACTTTTTATTAACTAAAAATTATTCTGAGAATTGCGATTATCTGGGACTAGATAGAATCAAACTGAAAAATCCAATGCCACGACCGGGACTTGAATCACTGATCTCCTAGCTTCCGTCCAGTCGCTCTTAACCATTGAGCTACCATGGCCAATGTGCCGTCGTGCCATTAAATTCTCTGACTCATATATGTTCCCGGTAAACCACTAAGGGCTCGGTCTCGTATTCGAGATACATCGTTTGTGGCGACTTACTATCGTTAAGTACTTGAGACCTAGGTTTCATCATTAAACTCTTATTGTTGAAATTAATTGATTGAAATTAAGTTCCTTCACACTAGCCGTGTATGGGCTAAGGTTTTCAATAGAGTCAAACTGAGAAATTCACATCCACGGCCGGGATTTGAACCACGGATCTCCTGGTTTCCTTCCAGTCGCTCTTACCCATTGAGCTACCATGGCCAACGTGCCGTCATGACATCAAATTCTCCGATTGACTCATATGTTTTCCCGGTGAACCACTATCTATTCAAAACCTTAGTAGACGGCTAGTGTGAAGGAACGATTAATTTCCATCAATTAACTTTAATATTTGGGACTAGCTTTCAAAGTGCTCTTCATTTTGAAATATTTGTGTGCAACTGGTAAACGATAAGAAAGGATTTTCAGTAAATTCTTTTAACTGATAAACGATAAAACTCAGACGGAAACTTAATACACGGAAAATTTATAACTCTTTAAAGCACTAATTGTTTACAAATACATTTTTTCTATGGCATCAGTCATCTTTAAGATGTCCGTTATTATTACTTTGATGTTTTAGTACTTTAGTTTAAAAACAACGTACTCGGTATTTAATTGTTTTTCGTGATTTCATAAAAAGACTATAGAATTTCAAGGCCATCTTATAACAACACGACCTTGCACCTACAACGAAATGTTTAAGGCCGGAAATCACCTCTGTAAACATCCATGAATTTTCCTTCATCAACCAGTTCCCTAAGAGCGTTCCGTCTCTGTCTCTCTCTTTCATGTTTACAACAATATAATTGCAGTTTGAGACAGATTATAAAGAAACTCGTATAAACGTAACACATCAGATTTTTGCTAGAGATGGAGTATTCTATATTTCTTTAAATATTTACCTTCAAATATAATAGGCATTTTGCTAAATGTATGTCTAGGGATTTATGGCAATAAGAAGTAAGGAATACTTTAAACCCGCCTAGGTTTCCTGTCAGTTTTTACATCAACCTAAGGAACACGAGCCCTTGATCTTAGTTCACGTAGCGTGAACAATATGCATCCATCATCGGTGTATCGCCCTAAGGCTTCAGCAGTCAGCATAAGATATTAATGGTGAATAAATAAACAAGAATGTCTCTAACAAAGGAACCTAAGCACTTTACATATAGAAGAGATGGAAACTGCTGTTACAGGCCGAGATTGGTTCAGTTATTCAAATGTAAATTGCAAATAATTTTCTCTGCAGCTTAACAAGTACCCTGAGAATTTCTCATGGGAACAATTACTGAACCTAGGGCAGTTTGATATCACAAACCCTTCCGTTTAGAGTAACCTACTGAAGGAATATTGCAGCTATGAATACTAATGTGCTTTACACAAGATTGAAAATTCAAAACATTCACTGGAAAGGGATAGAAAGTTTATGCAGAAAATAAAAGAAACTGCGAGACTCATTTGTCTACAAAACGATTTGGGAGCATAAAATAAAATAGTACAGAAGAAAGAAAAGGTTGATGTAGGTTTCTCTAACCTCTATTGTTTACTAGCGGGAGTGCGACCTATCGTAATGTAGCTTATTTTTCTACTTCGTTTTACTCAAGATAAACTTTTGCAGAGATAGCTGCATAACCATTTCGTCATAGAAGCATACTGAAGTGCGATAGTTAAAAAACTGGATGCTCTAAGTTGGGTTTAAAAGTCCCATATTCCCAAGTCCCATAGTCCATATTCCCGAGAAACAACTGAAAATTGATAGCACTTGAAAACGATGACAAAACAGTTCAAAACAGTATATATTCTGGTATCTCCAAATAGCTTTTGTATCACTAAAAGGTTATTTGAAATGTGTACATTGTGTGCTTTACAGGGAACTACATTTTTGGTGTTGTTTTCGTCTAACGCAAAATTCCTCCTGGATGAAGACGACCTCACAGGAATTACCAAAGCAATCTAGATAAAAGCTCTTTCAAATTTCTTCCATATCTGGTGAGCAGTTTATTTCCCATTATAGACAATTCTAGTTACGCCAATTTTCTCCGCTGGGGGAGCTAGTGTCGCATTTAACCATATTAACCCAATGGATTAAAATGGTTTCATGTGACACTAGTTGCCCTAGCGGAGAAAATTGGTGTATCTTGAATTGTCTATAGTGGGATAAACTACTCTGGTATTTTAATCAAATAGAGCCATTCTTTCAGAAAATCAAAAACTTTGCAAAAAATTACGTTGGGAAGTTTGGCATAGATAGATTATCTTGAAAACCTTAGGGTCCCATTTTTGGGAGGTACTGATAAATTTGGATATATCCGACTTTTGAGTAATGCTGTTTGCACACACAGACACGCACGGACTTTTTTCTATATATTATTTTTTCTGTCTAATTCATATTAATTGAAGTTTAAACCTGTACAGAAACTGTTTTATTAAAATCGATTCCATAGACTTATGTTTAAAAGTATTAAAGTTGGCCCTATCCGCGCATTCACCTCTGTCTAGCTCATTTGAAGTGTCCCCTATGCCCAACGTGGTTCGGAGTTCACGGTATAAACTGTAGGTCCACTCGCCTATGCCCAACGTGGTTCGGAGTTCACGGTATAAACTGTAGGTCCACTCGCCTCACCGTCATCTTCGCTATCACACTATCATTGGAGGTAATGGACACCGCCCTCTGGGTGCGTCAACCTGAGAAATGGGTTCAGTCATCACGTGGTGGAGCGAGGTTACCCCGAAGGCCGTAGTTACCATATGGGGAGTGTTGGTATACATACATGCATGCATGCATGCATACATACATACATGTTTAAAAGTAAATTGACGAAGCATTAAAACCCAATACTATAAAGCGGATATCTGGAAAATGGTTGATGTGCAAGGGTATAAGTATAACAAATAGTTGAAAATAATTTATTTGAAGGTATGGCACCTTTATATGATTACATACAAATTTGTAAACAAGTATTTTACTTCTGCAAAACTATAAACTGAAATGTTATAAAGCAGAGGCCCGAAACAACGCGGTTGATGGTGGACACCCCTTACCTAAGTGTTATAACCTTACAACGGTTTATAGGGATAGAACAGTAGAAGGGACAAAAAAAGTCGATCCCGCGTAGTTGGAGGAGGGAAATATGCATGTAATAATAAATTACAGTATAGTATTAAACTCTCGTATATTAGGTACATTTATTACTTTACTTTTAAATTTACTCACCGGCCATGCTGTGAGATGTATTCCAGCCCATAACCGATCCTGATTTATATATCGCTGTACATATTTTACACCAACCTAATTTTTCATTGCTTTTAAAAAATCAGTAAGTTACACTAGACGCACTGATGCGCTACGTTTTCCTCCGCGTATTGCGGCAAGACGGAGGAGATGAATGCTGTTTGATTCATTTTGCCTCGCCATCCAAAGAATCACATTGTTTAAATGAGTTATCACTTCATTAACATTTACAATGTTTTCTTCCGCCTCCACGTCATTTTCAATACTATCACTTTCACCGCCATCTTGTTCTTCAGTCATTCTTGCTGTGGACAGCATTAAGCGGAGGGAGGTTGTGACGGCCAAAGCACATTGGTTAGCCCTTTTACTCCATTTTTGACAAATATTCATGGCAAAGCTGGAAGAATACTTCATTATCTTGTTGCATTCCTTTACTTACTGGCTTTTTTTTCCACAGGAGATGGCATGTTTGTATAAGATATTGTGTCTTTTTGGGTTCGTAAAATTAAAAGTCGAGTTTGCAGAAATTCAAAACGTTCTATATTTCTGTAGAAAGATACTTGTACAGCTCTGATATCAGCAGAATGACGTAACACACAGGAACGCAATCTTCAAGGTCGTCTGCCACACGTCCATAGACAACTGCATTCACTCACTAGCAGCTTCGCTACACGACTGCCTGACTCGTCCGTTATCCCTTATTTATACGCGAGCCATTTTTTCTCGAAAGTTGTCGAAGCTTCACGGCTTTTCAGGATGCAGCGGGAAGGAGAGGGAACCGTCCAGATATCTCTCTGGCTCTTTCTCTCCTCGCTTCGTCTCTCCTCGGCAAGTGCTTTGTAAGCGTGGCTTGGGTGCTACCTGTCTCTTTCACTCCCCGCTTCTCTCTCTCTCTCTCTCGGCGCTCGTCTACAATGCCTCGCGATAATATTGTAGCACCCTTGTTTCTTTAGTGTTCCAGTGATTGGCACTAAGTCTCCTACTGTTTGCCACGGCAAAGAAAGTCCCCTGGGAATGAGACGCGGGGAGGTTGGAGTAGGTTCCAACACCCTGCCTCGACTTGTTTATGACACTTGGGTCATTTCAGTTACAGCCCATTCAAATACATTCTGATGTCTTCTACTTTTGTGAAGAAACTTTCTCGGTTTTAGTATAATGAGTGAACACAGCGCATGTTTTTAACGGTTCTACTCCTTGCGTAGCATGCGTTCTCTGTCATACACATTCGCTGTTCTTCTCCCACTGTGCAAGGGTGGCACATTCCTCTCAGTGACTTTCCTTGCGTTGGAAAACAGTACAGAATTATTGCCAAACCACCCCCAAACCATCACACTTCCACCTCCATGTTTGACGGTTGACACTACACATTGGGACAGCAATCTCTCTCCTTTGGAATGCCTTACAACGCTTGTGACGAAAGAGTTCAAACTGAGACTCATCAGTAAACAAAAGGCGCTTCCATTCCCTTAAACCCTACTTTGTAAATTCTTTTGCCCAAATGTACCTTTTCCTCTTATTTTGAGGGGCACAAAAGTGGTTCTTTGGAAGAAGCAGAATTCTGCTTCAGTAAGACGAAATGAACAGTTTCACAACTTTGGACGAATTGTATTCAATTCCACCTGAATTTCAGGAACTGTTTTCACCCTGTTCCACTTAGAGGTGAATACAATGTACTTATCCTGTTTTTCTGAAGTCACTCGAGGCCTTTCCGCACGCGGCAGGGTTGTTTTGGCTTTTTTCTTCATGTCTCCGAACAGAATCATACACTGCAGACCTAGGAACTGTCACTTTTTTGCTTATTTGTGTAACAGTGTACCCTTGTTTCCTGAGTGTGATGAGTGCCGCTCGTTTCTCTATAACTAATTCCTTCTTCCGTTTGTTGTTATTATTATGCTGCTGTTCTCACTTTACTGCACAAAGACAACTGCCACAAGAGCGATCCACTGTTCACTATGCCAGTCACACAAACGCTAGGAAGCATAAACATGATCAAAAACACCCTGGTCTCACGGTCATATTATCAGAGTGCATAATTCTAGCTGTTTAAGTAGTTTTATTAAGAATTCTAATTGGGAACTGTGCAAATACTGATTCTGATTAGTTGAAACACGTTTTTTAATTAGCCTTGATTATATGCTGAAACCATTATGGATGTTGTATAGGGCTTTATTAGACGTTTGTCCGGAAACTTTTCGGGAGTAGTGTACGTTGTTTGCTTCTCTTACGTTCACCTGTTGTATAACATTCCTTTCGAATAAAAGAACTTCACGGCTGTTCCCAGAAAATTTAATACATAAATTTTATCTATTTGTCATATAAATATCTTAAAAGGGTGGTGTTTTAATCAAAATAGTTAAAGCCATTTTTTTTAAATAAAGCAGTAAATATCAAATAAATTTTCTATATCAAGGGTAGCTTGGATGGAGGATTCTCTATAAAATATTCTTGTGCAATCTTTGGAAGGTGTTAGACTTAAATACAAAGCTTGTTATGTATCTGATATTGTGCTTTTAAGTTATATTGCACACACAAACATACTGACATTTTACGCAAATTAGGTTTTTGGATTCAGGGAGTCTCAAAAATGCATTTCTCGTGATCCAACGAGAAAATATGCACTCGTCTCAAACCTCGTGCTCCAACTTCTGGGTGCAATACAATTCCTCTACTTAGTAGGTACATATACATATATACAAAAAGGTACGGCCAAACTTTCAGGAAACATTCCTCACACACAAAGAAAGAAAATATGTTATGTGGACATGTGACCGGAAGCGCTAAATTTCCATGTTAGAGCTCATTTTAGTATTTCTCTTAAAATGTAAATTGTAATTTGAATTTTCAAAATACCCCATTGTGATTCATGCACGATGGAGCTCCTGCACATTTCAGTCGAAGTGTTCGTACGCTTCTCAACAACAGATTCGGTGACCAATAGATGGGTAGAGGCGGACCAATTCCATGGCCTCCACGCTCTCCTGACCTCAACCCTCTTGACTTTCATTTATGGGGCCATTTGAAAGCTCTTGTCTACACAACCCAGGTACCAAATGTAGAGACTCTTCGTGCTAGTATTGTGGACGGCTGTGATACAATACGCCATTCTCCAGGGCTGCGTCAGCGCATCAGGGATTCCATGCGACGGAGGATGGATGCATGTAACCTCGCTAACGGAGGACTTTTTGAACATTTCCTGTAATAAAGTGTTTGAAGTCACGCTGGTACGTTCTGTTGTCGTGTGTTTCCATTCCATGATTAATGTGATTTGAAGAGAAGTAATAAAATGAGCTCTAACATGGAAATTAGGCGTTTCCGGACACATGTCCGCATAACAAATTTTCTTTCTTTGTGTGTGAGGAATGTTTCCTGAAAGTTTGGCCGTACCTTTTTGTAACATCCTGTATATGTATATGGTAGAGAACATAAAAATGATCGGATGAATAAAAAGTAAAATGGAGACTAAAAAATTATGACCGAAATCAATATACCTAGAACCATAGAATGTCCGTCTTGGTAGCGTAGATGGTAGCGTGTCTGCCGCACGTTCAAGAATTCCCGAGTTCGAATCTCAGCCAGGGTGAGTTACCTGGATAAGGACTTTTCCGGGGTTTTCCATTAACCTGAACAAGAATGTCGGGTATCTCTAAGCTCTATGGATCCTGGACTTATTTGAGCATCATTTCACCCATTTCATTCATCGTTCGGTATGACTTAACGTTGGAGTACGTAATTAAACTTAGAAAGGTAGGTCATTTAAGGTAGCAGACTGACCCTTGAAATTACTTTAAAAATAAATTCATTTCTAAGCGTGTAAGTGTTTTATTATTACTTTCTTGCCTTTTTTATGGTCACTACAAACAAGTACAAAAGAATCCCGCTGCAAAAGAAGAATCTTTTTCGTAATCCTGAAACCTTATGGAACGTAACTAGTCAAGCAGGAAGATCCATTCAGCGTTCAAGGTCAAGAGAAAATCCAAGTGCGGAATGAAAATGTTTCATCAGTGGGTCAGGACGGTTTAGAAGTATCGCAAGCGGGAAACCCCAGCAACCAGTTAGCTCATTTCTAGCAGTATGGGTAGCATGTATAAAAGTGAGTTTCTTGCCCCAGGGAAGATTGCGGATTCTTGACTGAAAGCAAATGAGATACAAAGACGAAATAGTTATAACATTTGCTTGAATTTTCAAAAGCTCTTTAGTCTATAAATCTATGTATGTTGATGTTAAGTTCTAAATCAATGGTTATCAGACATTGTGACGTAAAGGATGGGGAAGCAGAAATTGACCTGTTATTTATGGGCGTTCTTTAACCGCATCATTTTGCTCAGAGGCCTCTATTAGGCTTGAGGTTCTTTTACCTGCAATAGATCTACGAGACCAGCATTACTTCCCCTCCAAAGGAAGCCCTGCTAAGAATTTTTAAGCCCGATAGATTTCATCGACTTCCACCGGGTTTCAATAGCTAAAAGTTCTGTTTTAAGTATCCCAGTTATGAAATACTTGCTATATGTTTTAATGCAGATTGGAATTGTCATAGAGAGAAACTATGTAAACTTTCCAAAATCCAAAAGTGCAAGAAATCCCAGCTAATTGAGTTTAGAGAACCGTTTGTTTATGTGCACAATCACTATATCCAGTATTTCAAAATACATTCTGCAGTGCGCTTTCCTATTATCGTTTGCGATATCTGCAACTCACTCCTTTTAGCTGAACTCCATTTGTTGAAAAAGATGAATAATCCTCAAAACATTACTACCATAATAAATCTAATTTATCAAGTCCGTCATACAGAAACCTGTTGAATTCGTCGACTTGTTCAGTGCCATACCTAATGTCGTTTATTTTGTATTATAAAACATTTAATGCGAATTATCATGAAATGTAGATTACAACGTTCTCGGACATACTTAGCATCCCATCCATCTCTGTCGTTAATAATTGATCTAAAGAAGTTCTTCAGCCCTCTTGTACTTCCGAAATTACTTCCATCAAATATTAATACGAGGCGTGTCCGTAAGATAAGGTCCCCAAGGCGCTGGAGCCGTGAGGAACGCTATTACCCGAGATCCGGCAACACTGGCGTGTAGCTTGGTTTCACTCTTTCATATCCCTACTACAGCGAACCCGTTCCAACCATTAGTCTTGGCTGGGCAGCCGTTTGCGATGGAGCTTCCTATCACTTCCGCCGCCAATTGCGAGTTGCGTGCAGTGATCCGTTTTTTTAGTGCCAAGTGTACTAACCCCACTGAAATTCGTCGTCAGTTATGCGAAGTCTATGGGCCACAGTGTATGGACGCCAGAAACGTGCGAAAGTGGGTCAGAGAGTTCAAAGATGGACGTACAGACGTCCATGATGAACAGTGTTCTGGTTGGCCTTCGGTTTCAACCGAAACAATTGCAAAAGTGGAGCAAGAAATGCTTAAAGATCGGCGTGTGACTGTTCGTGAACTGTGCGAACTTATCCCTGAAGTCAGTAAGTCTACGATTGACAAGATTTTGACCGAACATTTGCATTATCGCAAGGTGTGTGTGAGGTGGGTCGCCAAAATGCTCACCGGAGATCTGGCCCAGTTCGGATGGAACATCCTCACCCATCCCCCCTGCAGTCCAGACTTAGCACCTAGTGACTATCATCTGTTTCCTGAGTTGAAGTCACACCGGGATGGAACACATTTCCAGACCGACGATGATTTGAAAAACGAGGTTGAGCGCTACCTGCGCAACTTGGCGGGAGAGGGCTATGACAAGGGTATACAGAAACTGCCACAGTGCATGCAAAAGTGCATCGATCGCAATGGTGATTACGTTGATAAATAACTGCAAGTTCCGCCTTTCCATCAATGTAACATTCATTGACAATAAACATGTTTTTTATATTAAATAACATTGGAGACCTTATTTTACGGACGCGCCTCGTAGTATATCCAGCGGGCCGGAGCAACTGCCATAAAATGCTTAGTTGTAAAAGCTGAAAATCCAAACAAAAGTTTCCTTGCATTTCTTAATTTTACCAACTGATTGAATTAGTATGAAGTTCGACTTTGAGCGCAACCGTGCAGAATAATGCTGATTCATACTTTGTAAGAAACAGGCAATTGTTGCAACCCACTGTGCGCTCCAGCCATAACAGGGCACCCGTCAGAAGTTTGAGTGCATTTATTAAACAAAAATCATACCGGATATAAATGTCAAATGGTTGGAGAGGATTTATACGGCAGTAGTAGAAAATAGAATGTTACATGGATCAGAGGTTTGTGGAATAGATGAGGCTTGGAGAGAGACTGATAGAGTGCATAGATCCTTTTGTAAATACATATTGGATTACCAATAGCATCACCTAATGGGGCAGCACAATTAGAACTAGGCAGGCATTCTACTAAAATTAAAATCTTGTCAAGGGCAATGAAATATTTATACAGAATCACTAACTTGGAAGATGGCAATATAATTAAAGAATGTTTTCATATTCAAAAGAGAAGTAATTGGGATGAGTCTTGGGCACATAAAATGTATGACTTGTTGAAGCAGATAGGTATGGGTCATTCTTGGATAAATGCAGAGTATGGGTATAGAGGCTTCTGGAAAGAAGTTAAGCTAAGATTAGAAGATATTGACAGACAAGACATTTTTGCCAATACAAGTGACAAAAGCTCACTAAGATTATATAGAGAAATAAAAATAACCTGGGGAAGGGAAGGATATATAGATATATGTAGTAAGTTAGGGCGAGAAGGTTTTGCTTGGGCGAGAACAGGAGTGAGAAACTTGAAAGGTATAGGTCAAGAGAGGGAGCTAGATAAATGTCCATTGTGTGGAGAAGAGAATGCAGATTTCCATTGTATATTAAATTGTAGTCAAACAAAGATATGGAGAGAGCAGGCTTGGCTACGTAAATGGGACAGTTTGGGGGGTGAAGTAGTAATTAGAAAAATGTTGTCAGTAAAAGGAGAAAAGAACAGGAGAAATATAGGGAATTATTTAGGGAAAATTAAAGAGAGATGGCTAAGAACAATTAAGAGAAAAATGTAGAGTGAGATAGGTGAAATGGCAGAAAGTGTAAAAAGGAGCAGAGGGCCTCCATTACACAAAAACCTAGGGTTAGGTGCATGGGGGCTGAATTACTATTCAATGGTGGGCAACATGATAACATGATAGGATTTTCATAATTTAGGAATATATGGCATATTTCAGTATGGATTTTATAATTGTAATCTTGATTTTGTATTTACATTTGTTGATGTAAAAGGAAAAAATACTTTATAAACTTTATAAACAAAAATCATGATCAATAAGGAAAGCGGCAGCACGATTAGTACTCACATCAGTGAACCTAATAAATATCATGTGACGTGACGCAATACAGAGGAAAGCTGACATTTGTGTTACATCAGTAGCCTCATATTCTATCACTAAAACAAATGGTGCTTCGTATCTGACTTTTTCTTTAATTTAATTTAATAGAACGGCCGAGACTAGGACTTTGATGACTTTACATCTTTATTTTACTAAGTCTAATTCATTAATATGTTATGTATAAATATGTTTCAGAGTAAAAGGTGTTAAAGTATCCATAATTGCTAGGGCATTTTTTTTTTCATTTTTGCTAATTTTGTGTTATAGAGCATTTTTAGGGTTTTTTATTGGATTATTCTAAGAAACGTTTCCGTTCTGTGCATTTTATTTCTTAGTAAATCACTTTGCTTGATTCTTAACAGTACCAGATTAAAATTAAAATATCCTTCTATACATTGGAAGTGAACTTGCCCAGTCACCAGTTGTAAGTTACAAGTAGCAGATGCAGATTTGGTATCTTTTATGCAGTATAAACAATTGAGTTCTTTATGTCTAAAGTAGCCAGCCCTCGTAGCCGCGCTCTTTAGAACGTATGTCTGTAGCTTTGCGCCGCGTATAGGGTCGCGAGTTCGAGTCTTGCCTTGGACATGGGCATGTGTATAGTGTATATCTGTAAAAGTACAGAAACGAAACAGGAATCAAACGGAAACAATAAAATAACAGTAAACATATTAAAGCAAAGTGAGGTGCATAAGTTCCAGAAGTTTGTTCTCGTTATGGGGAGAAAGTTTACTCCACGATTAGGAATATACTTTTCTGCAAGATTTGCGAAGTCCAAGTGGCCGCCTAAAAGAAGGTTACACCAACACGTGAAGATCGAAAAAACATTCGAGGTGTGCAACTGCTTAAAGATATAAACAATAACACTCCAAATGTTACTTGGTGAAACTAGATCTTCACCAGTTTCACATTTCTGCGAAGAACTATGTGAAACATTCATTTGTGCAGATAATCCATTGAACAAAGTGCATAATCCCAAGTTACACTTCTTCCTTGAAAAAACATACTGGAAAGCATACACTTTAAGAAAGAAATACGTTAATAGATGCTACCAAAGAATAATGCAGGAAGTTTGGCAAAAATAGTCCGGAAAAATTATTTAGGTATGAATTGATGAAAGTACAGACTCGTTAGATCTTTATGAGACAAATGTTGTGGTAGGTACAATGGAAGAAGATGATTCAGGAGAAAAATTCCTCTTTTCAGGCTCTTTTATTTAAAGATGGTGCATGTAACGTGCATAGCAAATGCTTTACTGTATGCCCACGACAAGAAGGCTAGAGTATGAAGGGCAGAGGAGTTTGAACTGTTGATCTGCTCCGGTAACGGATCTGTTTACTAGGAAATTAGCGTATGAGAGTACATATGAGTCACCCATGCTGCCAGAGCTAATGTTTGTTGTAGCGATAGGTATTGTGTATAGGTTAGCTATGTGACAACACTTGTGTATTTTAAGCGAGTCTTCCATCCTTGTCATACTCGGAAGGCGAGCATACACCCATTTGCGAGACACCAAAAGTGATTACATTGCACATTCCTCTAGCTTGCCTTCTTCTCCTGGGCAAACAGTACACAGAGTTGTAGAGTCGATTTCTTGAAGTTGGTTGTCTGGTAGGATATATCAAGAGAACATTCTTGAAGACATCGTCTCGAGTTGCAGCATTCAAATCCTCCATCCCCAGCTACAACCACATGGGGACCTGAGTAGAAGCATGTAACTATTACTGCGAAAACATAAATGTGGTGAAAAAAGAAAAAAAAAAAACACTGACAAATTTAATGGTAATAATGCGACCTCTCTCAATGTTGCTCAGGAACTTCTTTCGGACGGAGAGCTTGCAGTTAAACTTTTGTACATAAAGTGAAACTTTGTATTTTTACTTGGAGCTATATCTTGCTTAGAAAAATCTGAAGTCAAGTTATTGGAGCAGAGAAACGTAGTGAAAAAAGTGGCAAGTGACTCTGAAAATGTGAATATGGGGAAGGTTGAAGCGCACAAATTCAGAACTGATTAAATTAACATTTAGAATTTCCCACAAAATAAATCGATTGTTTATAGAATAGCCTTGTTAATTTGTATAACTGCATTTATTAAACTTGTTGTTTGCTTAATTGCAGTATTTTATATTATGCAATTTTTAATTACCCTTGAGCTGATATTAAAATACATTTTTGCAGTTTTAAGGGAAATTTGTAAATTTTGTAGGATATTTTTTTTTTTTTTTTTTTTTTTTTTTTTTTTTTTTTTTTTAGCTTTTTAGCTCATAATTGCATTTGTCACAATGCATCATGTATCTTCCATATCTTCAGAATCGTTCCCATTAGCGGCTGATACTGTTATTTGAAAGCGAACTATTTTGTTTTCTAAGTTAATTCATCGTTAGGTATGTCGGCACTTTTCTCATTACCCTCTTTTATAAAAAAGAAATGCATAAATAAATCTCACAAACGATGTACAACATGTAACATTCCAAACACCGTTAATTATTTAAAAATCTTTACAGTGCCGATTCGTTATTTTGTACCTGCCGAAGTAAATGCATATTAAATTTAAAATGATTTAAAAGCATACTTGTTTGACAAGATTTAACTCAGTTTAAATGTGTAGCTTTGCCCACGCATCTGAATAACCACTGTGTGGTTGTCTAATAGGTACTGATATAGACAGTATAAAAACGCAAAGTTGCCATTACACTAATAGCAGGGTTGCCAATAACAGTTAGTGCATGATATTTGCTTTACCACATTCAGTGTTCGCTCACACAGTAGAATAATCAATGCACAAGAATCCGAGCTGAAAAAGATGCTTTAGGTAAACAATCGGTGAAATTTTGTCCAAAATGGTCAAAAAGTCGATTTTCAGACTTTCAATTTTATTCTGTGTGTACTTTATAGTTTTATATTCCCTTTTCAGCATTCCAACACCAGTGGCATTAAGTAATTCAGAACTTTAAGGTTTGGTGCACCTGTATTTAATTAGCTTGACATTGCTCCTTTTAAATGTCCTTTTCTCCAATACATTTTTCAACATCTTACTTCTGTGGTGCTAGGGTACCGTGTTGGGCTTATATTCAAGAGGTCCCGAGTTTGAATCTCGAGAAATTTGAGTTATAGGTGTAGCGTTGTTTTCCGGTCTGTTCCGTTGTTCTGGAAAGATGAATGTCGGGTAACTTTGAACTCTGTAGATTACTTGCTTATTTGAGCATTTCTCCACCCACCTCCTTCATTTGTCGTCTGATATGGCGTACCAAGTTAAAGGATATTAAACATATTTTTCGAAATTTTCAAATTAACTCCGTGATACAGATCTCAAAAAATGGTGTAGAACATTGGTGTAGAACTGTTGAAATCCATATTTGAGGAAGTTTTACAGTCGAACTAGTGAGTATTTCCCTGAAGGCTCCCCACCCCATTCTTGAACTATTCTTAAAGGGCGAGGAAACTCAATTTTAAGCTAGAAATCTACAGTCACTTACCGTAAGGAGCATTTTGATGAAGTGTCAAATAAGAACCTGAAATATTATAAAATTATTTATACTGATGGTTTAACTTAGTGCTTTAAAACGTTTAAGATCAATTTGCAGAACACATGCCCACTATCACATGAAAATTTGAAGATAATAGATCAAGATTTGCGCATGTTAGTGTTTCCACAGCAAGTTGTCTTATAAGCCAGGGACAACTTACATACCGGCGGTGTTTTGATCTGTATAATGTGAAGCAATCTGGATGATTGAGGCGGTACTTGCCCGTTAGTGTGTGTAGTGTTTAACGCCCGCTTTTACTACATACGGCACCGCAGGCGATGGCACTGGTGATATATGAGATGAAGATGGAGCACCGGTGGAATGAGATGACGGGGGAAACCGGAGATCCCGGAGAAAATTCGCCCAGCGCCGTGTTGTCCACTACAAATCTCACATTGCAGTCACCTGGGATCGAACCCGGGCCGCCTTGGTGATAGCCAAGCGGTCTAACCACTGAGCCACGGCGCGGCCTTTGCCCGTTAAGTACCTCGTTGAGCCCTCCCGGCACTCAACACTTCATATGATAGGATATGTGACGGGTGAGGCCTACGGATGGGAGGTTTACAACACGTTGGGTTTTTCTCAGGGTAGGTCTGCATGGATTCTCCCTATTGGGTTTCAGGGAGTGGGTGCGTCCTGATAGTGTAGGGGTAGTATCACACAGAAAACACCACGATCGTTGAATGGTAAGTTTATTTATACAAGTCGCCCTCTCCGCTCGTCACTTTTGTGTTGGTGTAACTCGCACATTAGGCGCCAGAGTCAGGATTCGCCCGTTGCTGTGCGCGTGACATGACGGCTGGTTTGAATCACAGTCACGAGTGAACTTGTAAATTTCTAGTACGTGTCGAGTGATGTATGGAGCCCTGTACGCGTTGTCGTTTCTGGACGTTGCGAGAGCATTACTTCGCGCACTGGAGTATTTCCGGAGGATTATGCAACAAGAGAGTTTGGTAAAATCTTGATGATGTAATGTGTGCTGTTTCTCTCACTCGCTAACACAGTGTGTTCGATAACCACATAATGTGTGTTGCTTCGTCCATTGGCGAACAAATCCTGAGCGTAGTAATTAATGCATGTCCGCAAGATTTCCCAATCAATCTTCATATCTGTCTTCTGGACCATCCTACAATGCAAGACTGCGTCAAAAAGAAGAGAGGAATTTGAATTAAGAGAGGAAGATTTTTTTGTATGTGGCTATTAACCAATTTTATCAAAAACATATTGAAGACCGAGGAAAAAGATCACCATTTGAATGTGGATTTGTGAACGTCTTCTATCTACTTTATCACTATCGAGATAAACATTTTTAGAATTCGTTTTATTTATGTACTATTTCTATATAGGTACATTGGGAATACTGGTCCTTTAAGCGATAATTAAATATCTTAAGAACTGGTCGCTATGTGACAGCTGTGACATTCCGATCTGTTTGCATGACCAAGATATAAACAAAACGAATGCCTTCTTATTTGATAAAAATATTGCAAAGTTGAAACAAATAACAAGGAATATCTTAGAAATGGTTAGCTCCACGAAATATAAATAAAAAGATGGATTTCATATACTTTCACGACATGCCGGCCCTTGTAGCCGGGTACAGGACCAAAGCTTCCGTACCCAGGTAAGCTTAGCAGGTAACAACCCCCAAGCCTCCCGCGAAACCGGTGTAATTAGCCAGCAAGTGAGTGGAATGGGTATTCCTAATTTTTTCCTTGATTTATTTCAGTGGACAGCAAATAAGTTCACTGTTAACATGTTTTCCGACAAGACTGAAGTAAACCACTGGAGTTGTCCACAGTTTACGTAAGTCCATGTACAAAGATAGGCGTAAAGTTCTGCCAAAATTACCCACGAGTATAGAGGAGGTTCATGATGTTCCGAACACATTAAATATGAAAACTGTAGACGGAGCCGAGCTGTTGCTACACAATGATGCGACGAAGAACGTTGTAATATTTTTCCGGAATCCTCAGAGTACTCGGTCAGTGTGACACAATATATGTCGATGGAACTTTCAAGTATTCCGCAAGGGTTTTTTTTTTTCTCCCGCCGGCTATTTGCAATCCATGGGCTTGTTAATGGACAATACATTCCAATGGCATTTTCTTTGTTGAAGGACAAGAAAACTTATCATATCAGCAGGTATTTTCAGCAGTTGTTGATAAATGTCATAAGCTAGGTCAGAAAATCTCTTCATCAACAATGTTTTCTGACTTTGAAGAAACCATCATGGATGCTGGAAGAGAAGTGTGGACTGATGTCAAAATCCAAGGATGTAAATGTGTAGTGTTTAACGCCCGCTTTTACTACATATGGCACCGCAGGCGGTGACACTGATGGTACATGAGATGAAGATGGAGCACCGGTGGAATGAGATGTCGGGGGAAACCGGAGGTCCCGGAGAAAACCCGCCCCAACGCCGTGTTGTCCACCACAAATCTCACTTTGCGGTCGCATGGGATCGAACCCGGGCCGCCTTGGTGAGAGCCAAGCGGTCTAACCACTGAGCCACGGCGTGGCCCCAAGGATGTAAATATCATCTAACTCAAGGCTAGTGGCGAAAGATAAAAAACTTGGGACTTGCACATGGCTACTATTCCAGAAATGAAATCGGAAAGTTTCTGAGCTACATATTTGGTTTGCCAATGCTGGATCCTGTTATGATTGGTGACTGTTTTGCTGAAGACTTCATGGCAGTGATGCCTGTCTCGGAAAAACTACAAATGTTTGGCGACTATTTAGGGGAAACTTACAAAGACGAAAATGCACTCTTTCCTCCTTCCATGTGGGCAGAACTAAGTTGCAATAGACACAACTACCAACACTAGCGAAAGTTTCCACAAAAAATATAACAACCAGTTTTACTCCAGCAGCCCAGATCCGTAAAGATTTCTTGAAGTACTCAAGCAAATGCAGCTGGATACTAAAATTGCAATTAATTCCTCAAGAAATAAAAAAAAAACAGGAAAGGCTTTATCCACACTTAAAACTCATGATGTAGCAAGTAGAACATTTCAAGAATGGAGTACGTGAAGTCAATTTCTTATAGAACCAAACCTGGAAATACATGGAAATAAAATCTAAAAGAAAAAATAGCACTTGTTTTAAAGACAAAAATACATGTTACTGTATGATATAGGTTTAAAATGTCAAGATAACGAAGCGTCTAAATGCGGATCCATGGTGAATAAATTACAGAAAATAAAGAAATAACAACGAAGCTGATAAATGTGGAATCTTTTGGGATGTGAGCCAGTTCGCCTTCTCGTGGTGCACCCTGGGAAACGCTAAACGAACTGGAGCAACTACCAATTCAAATGTAAGCATTGGAGGTTCATTTTCTTTTGGTACTAGAGCCGTGTTTCTTTGTTATTAACCATAAAGTCAAAAAAATTGTAACATCTTCCAATAGAAGTATGCAATGCTTTATCAAATATTATAAATACAACACTGGTACTGTGACCTGCTCCGAACGGAAGGTTGTGGATCTATGTAATTAGTGACTGGAACCGGGAGGCTTGGGGGCTATGTAATTACCGGACCTTTAAGGGTCCGGGAGGCTTCGGAGCTATTTTTCTGACCGCGGGAGGCTACGGTACCGTACCCTTGTAGCCACGGCCGCTAGTGTGTATATGTGTGTGTGTGTGTGTGTGTGTGTGTGTGTGTGTGTGTGTGTGTGTGTGTGTGTGTGTGTGAGAGAGAGAGAGAGAGAGAGAGAGAGAGAGAGAGAGAGAGAGAGAGAGAGAGAGAGTGAGAGTGACACGTAGAGGGTCGCGGGTTCGAGTCCCGCTTCGGGCATGGGTTTTTATGTGTATATGTATGAAAATACAACAAAAACAGTAAACGAACGGAAACAATAAAAACGATAAAAGTAAGGAAAAGAAAAATATATATCTATATACTGTATCGACATATATTTTTATAAACAGACAGGTGACGTGGCTTCCGATTTTGAAACATTAAAAACAGCCTCCAAAAGCACAACTTGGTCGGTTCTTGATGCTTTTAAACAACAATGGCTTGACATTTCTGAAGGTAAATAACTTCAAATATTTAAGAAATTGTAGTTTCTCTTAAAGTGACCAATGATTTAACGATTCAGGTCTCACATAACAATGCCGTCATTCATAACCATAAATTTAAATGGTTACTAGGAAAGGAAGTGATGCTTGACAAATGGAATAAAGTATTACACACCTTTAAGTCACTTAAATTCACATTCGCTGCAGACAACATCAGGAGCATAATAAAACATGCTTCTAAGCTCCTAAAAGAATGTCGTGATGAAATGGGCGAAGATCTTTGATTATTAAAATAAAAAAATAAGAAACTAGAGGAGCAAGTAAAATTACGCCCGCCTTGGTAGCATCTCTGGCCCACGTTCAAGAGGTCCCGAGTTCGAATCTGGGTTAGGATGAGTTACCTGGATAAGGGTTTTCCGGGGTTTTCCCTTATGCTGATAAACGAATGTCGGGTAACTATAAGCTCCATGGACCCCGGACTCATTTGATCATCACTTCACCCATTTCATTCATCGCCCGATATGACTTAACGTTGGAGGACTTAAATAACAAAACAAAAAAAGTAAAATTAATATTGGAAGACACCTCCAGATACACCCCAGATATTTCACTTTGGCTGGTTATACATCTATTTTATAATCTAGCTTCTAATAGACAAATTCGGAATTCAAGCGTTCCTTCTATGCCACATCTTAATTATCTGCGACAACTAATTCAAACGCTTGATGTAGGAGCTTCTTTTGTTAGGTCACTGATAGAGTAAATAAGTGTCCCTTAATTGTTCTTTCACACTACCCGCGTATAGGACAAGGTTTCGAAAGGTAGAGTACACTGAAAAATGTAATGCTATAGTGGGGATTTGAACCATGGATCTCTCGGTCCCCGTCCGATTGTTCTAACTACTGAGCTACCATAGCAACATGTCAGAGTGATATCCAATTCTCCAGCTGACTCACATTTTCCTCAGCAAATCACTAGAAGATTTCTTCTATACATTAGATAACACCCTTAATTGCAACGTACATCGTTGTAAGTACTTTTAACCCCTGGGCTTATTAGTTTAGACCCTCCCCCCAGAAAAAAAAAACTTCGGTAGTCAGAACCAAGAAAATATTGTTAACGTGCTTTTGGATTAAACATACGTTAAGCCCACTATTTCCTACAGGGTTACCAAATTTCTGAATTTTCTGAAACATAGAAATCTGACCACAGTTCATGCCTTCATGATCACTTCATTTTTATCTGAGAACACAGAAATTGGTCAGGAAATTTGTGCATATGTGTATGAGGAAATAAGAGAAAATAAAGCGGAAATTTCAGTTTATAATAATGAACAAACATTTAAAAGCTCGGTATTTAAACACCTCAAAAGTTTTCAATTAACGATTAAGAAACAGTGCACGTCAAGGTTAAAAAAAAGCATTTAAATCCATAATATTCAACAACAAAAATAGTTACTAGAACTTTCTGTTGACAACGTTAAGTGGGCTAATCTGTGTATACATCTGACTTCATCGTAGTGGAAGTTCTTTTCAAGGAGTAGGTATGTATACACAGGTATGTTGCGCGAAGCATAAAGGTCAGACCCATTCACCGCGTCTTCTATTGTGTGGAATGCTTTACATTCACAAACAACTGGTTTCAGAAGGGAAAGAGGTGTGGTAAATATCCCGTCACTTCCACCTCGTCCATGGGATCTGTGTGTGCTGCGAAAGAAATGCGCATCGGGTGAGGAAAAAACATTTGAAAAACAACTAATTCCCAGATAAAAACTGGCAATAACAGTTGAGGAGAATATCGTTATTTTTCTATATTAAAGAAGAGCGTATGATTCATAATAGTTTCATAACCTATATCCCCTACTGTTTCATAACGAATCTACATGAATTTCGCAATGTTCGTTTCCGGTTTAAAAGCCTTCTAGAAGCCAAGTTAACAAAGAAAAAGTTCTTATTTTTAAGGTGTAAGAAGAACAAGGGACATTAGTTAATCTGCTTAAGTTTCTTCAAAAGTATACATTTGTTTCTTTATAAATACTTTATAGTAAGTAGAGGAAGTACTGCATCCCACTCAGAAATACCATACCGAGATTTCACTGCAAATACACGATTTGAGGCCCTCTGAATAAAAAAAAAACAATTGTTAGAAAACGGTTCGCGCCCGCATGGAGTGTGTGTGTGTGTGTGTGTGTGTGTGTGTGTGTGTGTGTGTGTGTGCATGTGTACGTGCGTGTGTGTGCATGTGTCTTTTAAAAGTATAACTCAAAAACAAAATACACAAATATCAAACATTTGTTTGAGTATCTTCAAATGATGAACGAAAATTTAAAAAACAGAGAGCCTCCAACAACGAACTATAGTTTTATGTAAAATTATTGCAACTTTCGCTCATCTAAAAAGTGACTAACCATTTTGATTCAAATACCACATATTTAAAATAATTTAATGACAAATAAAAATTCACTGAATTTCCTGTGAATAGCCTATGAAGTCCACCCATTCAGAAGAGATTTTAAACAATTCCTTATAACGGATGACCCATAAGTGTTTAAACAAAACTTGCTGCTCAAAAAATTCAAAACTCTTTAAGGCACGCGTTGTTTGAAACGCTTTCTTGTGTTTCAGCCATTTACGACACATCCGGCAGCTATACATACATATTTGGTTTGAATTGTTGAATTAATGATCACTTTTAAAAGTGCTGCCATGCTGAGTTGTAATGAAAAGAGTATGGAACCTTTAGGCCAACAGTTATGATATTTGACTATCGCCTCTAATTTCATTACTTTGCATACATCACTTTAGGTGTAATGACAAAATTTCTAAATTTTTTATACTAATAGTATACTAATACTAATTATACTATTAAAAATTGAAGGTTACCTAGGAATAGTGTGTGTAAAATAAACAATAAGGGCAAGTCATACGACTATAACACATTTCGTTTAATTGTTCAGAAAACTTTTTGTGTGAGTGGGCATCTGACGGACGTAGGGAGTCGAATACTTTCTATTACTTCACGTAAATTGTGTTTTTGTTCACTTCATGTTAATCTTAATGAACTTCGATTGAAATGTTTTTGAAGAGAATAGCAATGAAACAGAATTCAGAAATATTTTGTATAAGTACTATTGTAAATCTGTCTGAAATGTTACCCTTTTCCAGAACGTTATTACAGAAGAGAATCTTTACTCGGCAGGTACAAGCATTCTCCACTTCGAGGCTGGAATGCTAGTTAACAGAAGGAGAAATTAGCCCACCACCAGTAATACCAACATTTCTTGTTTGCAAGTTTAAATGTTCCACAGTAATGATTCCTTAGGGTACAACTGAATATGTTCGTGCATTAAAAGCTGTCATTTCTACTTCACTTTGTTATATTCCTAAAAGAGGATCATTAATTGACATCACTTGAACTTTCAACCACCGACACATTTTTTTTTCTCCTCCAATATGGAATTTTATCTCTTTAGTCCTCTTCTTATTGCATTTGCCTTTTTTAGTTTCTGTAGCACCTGGAGAAGTACTGCATTCCTACTGATATCGATATTTCACCGGAAATACATATTTTGAGGTCTTCGGACTTAAAAAAGAAGTGTCACTGGTATCTTGGGCCTGTGTATGTGTGAAGAAACTGTAAACAGCATATCCAATGTTGGAATCAGACTTTCTGACGTGGGGGGGGGCGGGTCTTAAGAATCAATATTTGTTCAGTGAAAGTTGGTCATATTGTGTTTAAAGGAGTTGGCGGACCTTTTTTAAAAAGACAGTTGAGAATCGTTGTGTGAAGAAGCATGAAACATGTTCGTAGCAGCTGCGGTTAAATTGAATTGTAATTAGTTTTAGTGTTTAAACTAGTCAGCATTCTTTATATGTGATATTTGGAAAGTGTAGTAGTTAGTGTGAATAGAAGAATGTACTGGCTTTGAGAGTGGGGAATTAAATACATCAAGATAAGCGTCAATCATTTTCTTCTCCTGACAATTTGCTGATTCTTCTACAATACAGTCCATTTAGGTTGTGAGCTTTAATTTGACGGCCACAACTTACACCACAACGGAACAGTATTTGTGTTTATTTTTACCAGTAACAGCAGAGTTAAATACACGTAGTAGTTGTTTTGTGATTCATGTTTTGTTTGTTGTTTCACTATGTCTTACTAATTTTGAAAGCCACGCCACTGACATTAACGAACATCTCGGAAATGCCGTTGTCACATAAAATAATTGTAAATAAATTGTGTCTTAAAGACCATTGTGTAGCACAATTTTGTCTGTCTGTTAAGCTTTGCCGTTATTATAATTATACCGAATGAAAGAAACTTAACAGGCTACTCCCTGAAAATTATTGTCACATAGATATCTTAAATATAAGGTGTTATAGTAAAATCGTTAGAACCAGTTTTGAGAAAATAAAAAATTAAAATCCTCTACGGAAGAGATGTCTGCAGAAATTCTTCGTGTTGGATCTTTGGAAGATACTTAACTTCAGTAGACGTTTTTCTGAAAATACTTCATATGGATTCAGGTAGCCTCAAAACCTTGCATTTCCGGCGAAATCTTGATAACGAAATTTTGATGCAATGCAATACCCACAGTATGTGGTAGAGAAAATAAAATGTTATACACTCACAGTAATAGATGGTCAATCTGCAGCAAGCCAGGGCTACCTTTTGTATGAAGTACGTGCCATATATAATACCTCGGAATATCACTATCACTGTTCGGTGTATACACGCTGAATACAGAAAGCAAATAAGATCGATTTGCATGCCAAGTTATTCTAGCGGGTATCCGAATTACGTGCCATCACATCAATAGGTTTACTTTGGGTAATATATTAACCTTGCAACTTTTCAGATTTGGAATTGACAGCCACAACTTCACAAAGAAACTGGTTGAGTAGCCTTTATGTCGTCGTTAAAGCAGTTCCCTACTAGTTTGGGGATTAAGTGTATTTGAAAGAGAAAAATGTACTTATTATGACAATTCCGCCCAGTTGGGGTCGTCTGCCTGAATTTTCTGGGAACTGGTCCCTGATGCTAATAACTTGCCGATTCCGAAAGCAGGATTTCTCTCAACCGCACCAATCCACATGTGCAGAAAACTTTTATCCCAATTTTTGCGTGGTCTTTTGGGCAGCGTGCAGTGCCTAATTCCTTTGTTGGAACATACCTATATTTTTAATATAGGTATAAATAGGATTAATAGAATTTTTATAGAAGTAGTTTCACCTTGTTCGATCCCAGTCGACCACATATTAAATTTGTAGTGGACGAAGCGGCGTTGGACTGGTGTTCTTCGGTCCTCCCACCAGCCATTCATTCCACAAACTGCTCCATCACCTTTCTTATCAATAATTATTACATTGCCATTTTATATTGTCTACTTCTTCATCATCATATTAGGTAGCGAGCTCATCCCCCATCCTGGATATTCTCCCGGGTCCAGAGTTCCTGTGCCCCTTGACAGGAATATGATCTCAGGCACCTAGTTGTAAGGCTTCCATATGAGCAGGGCCAAATTGAAATGGAAAATGGAAGTATTTTCCTATTTCGGAGAATGATAAAGCTCGTTAAAATACACAATTTTCTTTAAAAAAAAATTATCTAGCGCCAACTTTTTCCGAAATGTAATGTACTTACATTTTACTAACTTTAAATAGATGCATTTCAGAGAAATGATATGAACATTCGTGATTGTTTTGTTTAGTCTGAAGAACTTTAGAACAGTCAAAAACAGTTGCAACATCTCACTGTGTTTTATAAGTATAGGCATAGGAATACTTAATTACCATGTTTCCATAGGGAATTGAGATCGATCTGGGGTTCATATATAGATACAATTGAGTGTTGGATCCGATCCCCTTAGAAAGCATGGCCATATCGAAATTTTGCTGCATGGAAACGCCGAAATACGCCAATTATGCTATATTCTACTGCATTTCCAATAAGCTGCACGCTTGTCATTCTTAGTGGAACTTGTGTAATAAAATAAATTATAACAGTATATTATTTTTATTACGTATTCTTCTTAGAAACATTCATTATCTTCAAATAGCTGTTGATACAACAGTCCTATAATGGACGTTATTAAGACGTGACTGATAAGCACGCATCGGATCCCATACACCTTTAAACGGATATGAAGTTTAGGAGTCTCGCCGTATATAACTGCTGACGTTAGCTGCTGACCTGACACGCAGGGGCAGTCAGGTTCGTAACGCGTAGCTTTAGTTTCATTACAACTACTGCTCGCCATGCAGGTAGATCTGTCTTCCAGGGAGTGCAAGGTGTTTGACATATTTTGTTAATAGTATTATTTTCACAACAATTATTGGACATTAACATTCGTAAGCTTTCACGGCTGGTGTCAGTGCAATTTAAAGTATTAACTGGGCTTGTGGCCGTGGTCTACTGGGCTTCTTCATCTTCCCAGACATTTCGTCTTAAAAGCAACAGCAGCACAACCGCTGTTCAGACTTCTGCCAGGAAACTTCGATCGCACTGCCACTGAAGATGTCTGCCGCAGCCACAGACGAAACGTCTGGGAAGATGAAGGAGCCCAGTAGACTACGGCCCACAAGCCCGGTTAATAGTTTAAATTATTGGACAATCTCCATTGTATAAATAAAATTCTTTGGGAATTATCAATAACCATTAAACTGCTTGAAGAATGTAATTTCGAGCTGTCTAAAAGCAGTCAAGGAGGTGTCTGCAAAATTTAACAATATACAGAATGCACCACCTACCAAACGAGCAAAAAATAAATTGTCCAGTATTCTACATAAAAATGTTGGATTTTCAGTGCTGCGTAATAGATGAAATAAACTAAGTCTCGGACACACACATGAAAATTATATGTACTACTCATATGCAGCATTAACGTCATGTGACGTTAAACGAACTTTCTCCCAATATTTTTATATTGTTTCAGCGAGAAGTGCAGAAAATTCACATTTGACAATTTGCGAATGTAAATTTCCGCATCGAAAGCAATGCGGAGGAAGATATATTGTAACGTAAGTTACATTTATCCTGAAAAAAAGGGAAAAGCAAAGAAAATGCATGATAAATTCATCGTTCGGCGAGCAAGAAAATATGTAACTTCTCATAAAAATAAGCTCATATTTACTTTGAATAAATGTCCAAAATCGGTATTAAAACTACTCTAAATGAAAACAAATTGAACTGATATATTATTCAAATGTAAAAGTTGTGCTACCCGCAAAAATAGAAATCAGTAGGGTAGAGTTTTATTAGAATTTCCTTTTAAATCAAAACCATGAAAGTTATAAAGTTAATGTAAATTGATGCTATTAAATAGTGTTTTTCAGTGACTGATTAGGACGGCGCGCAAGCGCGGGAATCTGTATCATAATGAAGTTCATTTCGGTACAGATTTCTAATAGCAAATGAACATTTTAGTTAATTGATGGAAATTAATCATTTTTCCACACTAGCCGTTTATAGGCTAAGATTTTTGATGGATAGAGTCGACATGAAAAATTCAATGCCATGACCGGAATTTGAACCATGGATCTCCTGGTTTCCGTCCAGTCGCTCTTAACCTTTGAGCTACCATGGCCAACGTGCCGTCCTGACATTAAATTCTCCATTTGACTCGTATATTTCCCCGGTAGACCACTAGGGTGTGTGTGTGTGTGTGTGTAGTGTTTAACGCCCGCTTTTACTACATACGGCACCGCAGGCGGTGACACTGATGATACATGAGATGAAGATGGAGCACCGGTGGAATGAAATGGCGGGGGAAACCGGAGATCCCGAAGAAAACCCGCCCCAGCGCCGTGTTGTCCACCACAAATCTCACTTTGCGCTCGCCTGGAATCGAATCCGGGCCGCCTTGGTGAGAGCCAAGCGGTCTAACCAGTGAGCCACGGCGCGGCCAGACCACTAGGGGCTCTCGCATCCGAGATACACCGTTTGTAGCGACTTACTATCGTAAGTACTTGAGTCCCAGGCTTCATCATTTAACTCTTCTCCACTTGTGTGGAGAAATGATCAATTTCCATAAATTAACTAAAATAATAAGAGTTCATGTCGACTCTATCCAGCAAATGAACGTATTTAAGTATAGGTAGTCGAAAAACTTGTTTATAATACACAGAACAAAAGCCAATATATCTTTCACAGACATGACAACATAACTCAAGTCGAACAGCATAAAATCTTGGCTTATTTATTCTGAGCCTTGAGTATTCAAATCGATGTTAATAATGTATTGAATTTCACACGCAAATGTGGATCGCATTGAGTATGGGATTGTACTCAAATCGATTACAGTTCATCGTGAAAAGGTGATGAATTTTGTTGAACTAGAAATCCTTTCTTGCCAAACGTTTTATCATACTGAAAATAAATCATAGGAAGAATCTCTTTGTATAAGAATATTATCAGTGAAATTGTAATTGACATGGAATGTCAAGTTAATGTACACGTTATATTTTTAATGTAAATATGCGTTAATTATTAAGAAATACATTGGAAAGATTCAAGTTTTATATCTAATAGTTACAAAATTACGCCGGGACATTTCAACCCCTTGTGCCTACACTAGCAACACGCATTAACATTTTGCGGAAAAGTCATCGTGCGGGAATGCCACGACACCTAAAAATCTTTCAAAAAATAATTGTTTCTTCCAATACTTATTGAATTTGAAACAGTTTCTGTTCCAACCACACTCTAAAATATTCTAAAACTCAAAGCCACGTAAAATACATATTGCGTGTACTGGTAGGTTAAGTTTATATATATATTTTTAATTTCATGAAATGTTAGCATATTTTTGTCCGACTTTGAACTTATTTCAGAAGCAAAAATTATAACATCCCAGAGGTTTATTAACTAGTCAGATCGCGTGTTCTTAGTATGCTCTGAACAAATGGTGAACCTGGACTCAATTCTGATTTATTGGCAAAGAAGTGCAACGAGCAGTTTTTCTTTTAATTGGTTACATTTAACACCCGCTCTTACCTACTCTGAATGGCACCACAGGCGGTGGACACAGATGGTACATGAAGTTATTGCAGTCATTATAACATACTTATAAGTGGGGTTTGGAACTTCAACAATTTTGCAAGCACCTCTCTGATAACAAGGTTTTCGTTTAGTTGCTATGTTTGGAGATAAGTCACGTATGTTTGCTATTACACTAGTCGACAAGGTGTTCTTCACAAGAAATCTGGTTAGTGAATCTAGTGTACCTTTTCATACTGAATTCAGATATGTAGTCAGAATTTTTCCATCGGGCACAGTTTTTTTGTGACCGCTACTTTTTAAAATAGGATTTTAGCGTTTTCTTTGACCTGTTATAGGAAACTTTACCTCATGTTTAGCGATTTTATCCAAGCTTTATATAAGGAAATGATTTTTAATATGCTGAAGAACCATAAAACAAGGCTGTGCAGGTTCATTCATGTTTGGACATGTACTGACCTGTTCATCTGGCTGTGTGATGTGTCAATATTGAGCTGACTGTGAGTTTGTTCAGTAGTGAAATATTTCCTTCCTTTCTTTTCGAAAGTGTATTGTGTATGCAGTGTTTTAGTGCTTTGTTTTTTCATCAAGCCAAGAAAGTGTGTAAATCATGTAGACAGTTTCTGCTATATTTGAGCTGACCTTCAAGTCTCAGAGGTAAAATTTGACCCCACTTGTAAAGAAGGGGTTGATTAATGACACTAAACAACACTTTTAAATTTCTCCGGAACATGTTTGAGACTTTGCCTCCATCCTCAACCGACCATCGACTGGTTCTCATTGGTGTAGTTGACAATATTTTGTCATAGGTCTCCTCTGTCAACTACACCAATAAGAACCAGTCGATGGCCGGTTGAGGATGGAGGCAAAGTCTCTGAAACATGATCCGGAAAAATTTAAAAGTAAGTGTTGTTTAGTGTCATTAATCGACTCCCTTTAAATTTAATTTATTATAACAACTCTGTTTTCAACACTTCCAAGAAAGGAAGTGTTGTCAACTTTACGTGGCTGTCAGGCTGGTGATTTTGATAAGAGCTGGGCACCAAATACATGCTGAGTTTTGTGTGTTGGATTGCTGGTTGGGTGGAAAAATGGTACACATCGTATGCCATTTGCAATTCCTATGATTTGGAGGGAATCGAAGGATCATTTAAGTGATTGTTATTTGTGTTTGACAAATATAAAAGGAATCACATCTAAAACAAAACATACAATTAAGTATACGAATTTGCAATCTGCAATAAGACCTGTCTTACACAATGAACAGTTCCCTGTACCAGTATATGCAGATACGACCTTAGGTGATAACTGATTCTGACCTAACTGAAACTGAAAATGCTTCAGATGAAAATAAAAATGATCCTACATATGAAGCCAATACCTGATCATCAGAACATACTTTCCCAATCAGAAAGACCTTAATGACCTGATTCGGGATTTAAATCTGTCTAAACTGCAAGCTGAAGGTTTAACTTCCAGACTCAAAGGGTGGAATCTACTCCAAAAAGAAGTAAGAATATGTAGTTATCGTGGCCGCCATAGTGATTTCAAGGACTGCTTCTCTGAAGAAAATGGTATAAAGCTATGGGATGCAACACGTCTTTAAGAATTCACTTCTTGGACCCTCACTTAGACTCCTTCCCCGAAAATCTTGGAGCTGTCAGCGATGAGCAAGGTGAGCGTTTTCATCAGCAAATTTCTACTATGGAAAAGAGTTACTAAGGCAAGTGGAGAACCAATATGCTGGCTGACTACTGTTGGACCAAGAAGAGAGACGTTCCAGATACAAAATGTGCCCGAAAATCACTACCTACCACTTTCTAGGTAAGTCAGAATGAGTAGTTATAATTTTGAGTTAGATAGCTAGTTACAGATTTTTTTTAGAATATTATAAAAATTCAAATCAATATCACACAAAACTCCTGCCTGATGGGGAAAAACTAAAATTATATTTGAATTCAGCACAAAAAATATTTCTAGAAAATGTTATTTTAATTCTTGTGAAAGAAGAAATGTTCATTTTTGTCAACTAGTGTTATTTATACTTCCATTGTGAGTATAATACAAAAGAAAGGAACACCGCGAGGTGCACAAATTTCAAGATACTTTGTTGTTACAGCACTGTTTACAACATGTACCCACACTTCCCTTGTTTGTAGAAATATTACCGTCAGTTAATACAAATAACATATTTTATTCTTTTCCGAACATCTTATCTTTTACTTTGTCTACTACGTACTAGAGGATGTAGAGGAAGTATTATGTTACACCCAAAAATTCCATGAGGTGCAGTTCACCGAAAATACATGTTTTGAACTTTTCTAAGCAACAAAAAGCTTTTTGTAAGAAGGTCAGTTTGCGTATGTGCGTGGCTACGAACAACGTAACTCAAAAGCGAAGAGTGAATTAAATACCAAATTTGGTATTTAAGTTCAGCCTCTTCCAAGGATGCAACACGACGATTTTCAGGAAATCCCACACTCTGCGTTTCTCCTTTTATTGAACACTTTTCGAAGTTTTAATTTCTTTAAAAATTGTTTTGGCGAATGATTACAATACTATATGTTTAAAATATTTTTATGTCAAATAAAAAGTATATCTTGAATTTTCTGAGAATATACTCAGAAGTTCTCTTCATTCTGAAGAGAACATTTTCACAACTCGTAAACCACATGAGATAGACAAAATACAAATATGTAGATCTCGTTTAAATGCACACTTTGTCCTATACTTTTCTTTCAGTGAACTACTTTAGATTCCTTGCTGTTTGAATTTTTAATTCTTCTACTTTTCTCTAATGGGAAATCGTTACATTTCATTTTTATCTATTTATTTTTGCGGGCCATGCAAGGAAAACTTAATGTCAAAGGCATCATATGGCGAATATCTCGTAAGAGATCCCGAGTCTTTTATAGTTTTATGTTAATTACTTACATTTTGCAGCATTGCTGTTTTTATTAACCTCCAAAAAGTAATTGAAGAAATCGTTCAAGTATCAGGAATTATAAGGTATTCCGAAGAAGTTATCAAGAAAAATGTCTGCTTTTATTCATGGTTGACTTCAATCAAGCTTAGAGACTGTTAGTAGCTTGGATTGACACTGAACTGCTTCAGAGCTCAACATTAATACTTAAGTCATTCAATAATTAGTAGCAACATTTGAATTAACAACAAATAAAACATTTTTGTAGCAGTCACATTATTGCAACTTGAAGAACTCGCCTGCACACATCAGGGAGCCGCCGGTTGCTGTTTCTTTTTCTGGTTCTAAAGCGAACTCCTCCTAGTGGTACTTTCATTTTCGCAAAAAGTCGAAATCACATAGGCTCATATCTGGGGAGTATGGAGGATGCTCCAGAATTTCCCAGGTCCATCTGCGAACTAAATTAACAACAGGGGCAGACGTATGAGAGCGAGCACCATCGTGTAACACAATGGAATGAGAATTCAGGAGATCTGGACGTTTACGACGCACAGCTAGTCGCAAATGGTGTTCCGTAAACTGACTGTAATATACACCATTCGCACGATTTCCTTGAGGAACTGAATGAGTGATAAGAACACCGTCAAAATCATAAGCAACAATGAACATGACTTTAAGTGGATTCTGTTCTTGTCGATACTTTTTTGGACATGGTGAATCAATGTGGCGCAACTCATTTGATTGTCTCTTTAATTTTGGTGGGTAGCATCGAACCAAGGTTTCAACGCTGGCCTTCACGTTCATAGCTCTAAGTGTAACCTCGCTGTTTCCCTCCTCTGCCACATTGTTTCCAATGTAAGAGGAACCCATCGAGCGCAGATTTTCCTGTTCTTTAACTTCTTCTTAATTAAGTGGAGAATTGTACCGGAGCAACTCCAACTTCCCTTGTTAGTTCAATAACAGCGATGTTCTTCTAGCAGTGCTCTAACAGCATTCACATGCACACCTTCACTTGCAGATTGCGTTCTGCCAGCTCCACGTTTTATATGAACGTCTTCCCTTCCTCTAAGAAATGCATTCCCCCCCTAGCCACGGTACGATATGGTAAAGTCTGTCTACCACAAGTTTCCAATAATTCTGTATGGCATTGTCAGCATTGATGCCTCTTGCAACCTGAATTTTAATGAAGCATTTTTGTACATACTTAGAGCACTAAAGATAACAGCCTACAATTAAACTTGCTAAACATGTCTTATTAAATAAAACTATTGTCTATATTATTGTCAGGACTAGAGGCTTATTTATCTTCATAGCAAAGCAAGAAAAGAAATTACTTCAAAAGGATAAAAGTAACACAAAGCTTCATTTTAAATCCAAAAACACTGAATATCAAAACTAAAATAGAAGAAAACAAAACATTTTTGTGGTGTTGATGGTGAATGTTGTTACATTGCATAATTCACATAAAAAGTTTACTGAATGTCGAACCCAACATGAAACTGTTCAATATAGTCAGTTTTATTTGCAAGAGAATCTGGAAGATGTCAAATAGCAGCTGCTTCAAAATTAAAGGATTCGTTCTGCTATAATCATTGGTGCATGTCGAAGCTGAAATACATAGCTGTGTCTCATAACTTCATAAGACACCCGTGACATGAAGAACGTAGTTAAGTTCCTGGTTCCGTAGAGTTCAAGAATCTGCTTTGAAACCCACGTGCCATTTAATGTAATAGAAGAAGAATATGTTTAAAGGCAAATCTTCCGGTTCACTTTTACGCTGCAAGAAGGTGATCAGAGGAAGATTTTCTAGAAAAATGCATGTTCCTGGTTCTATGGATTTTTATGGGTCGTCTCTGAAAGCCAATCTATAGTCTATTTTATAATTACACTGACATCGCAACTGAGGTATTCAGAGCAGTAAAGCAGAACCAGCTCCTATCACATAGCATAAACGAAGATACTCTGAAGTTTCTGGTTAGTTTAAGTTAGATATGAATCGATTCCTATTGGATGGAAGCAGGGTAGCAACAAACTTTAGCCCGTTTCGGTAGTGTAGACGGTGGTGTGTCTGCCTCACATTTCAGGGGTCCCGAGTTCAAATCTCATTTTGGGTGAGTTATCTGGATAAGTTTTTATGGGGATTTTCCTTATCCTCTCTGACTAATGTCGCGTAACTGTAAGCTCTACGGAACCTTGGGCTCATTTGGGCATCATTTCACGCATTTCATTCATCATCCGATATGACTTAACGTTGGAGGACGTAAATTAAAAAAAAACGAACTTTACTCTAGCCAATGAACGACACGATCGTATCCAACTCCGCAATTGTCCATTAGGAGGCTATTACATAAGCTTTCACCGATATGAGTACAAGGTTTTTATTCAAATGTGTTTCGCTTTTGAGACAGCTGTGTATATTGGATAGAATAGAAAACCAGAATTGATTGTAAATATCTGTTTCATCTATTTCTTTATTTAGCTTTTCTTGTATTACTATAGGTGGTAAATTGTGTAATACTTTGCACCGCCTTCCTTCTTGGAGGAGACTCGAAAATTAATTTTTGGTTCGTGTCTCGACAATTTTGCACTGAACATTGTTAAGCTAATTTTCACTAATTGTACATTGCTTCATAGAAAGATAAGTCAGGCCGTCCAAACCAATCAATGCAACTGTGCCGTCGCCAAACTTCACTCCGCCTCAGTAGAACCTTGCGCGTTCGTGATGCCTGTCACCAAAGATACTGAACAGTATTACACTCAAGTTTACTGTCCTCCACAGGAGAGAAAGTCTCCGACGCCTGAGACGCAGGGGGGCTGGCGAAGGTTCCCACACCCTCTCTGGACAGGTTTATGACACCCCATGGCAATACAGTTACAGACCATTCAAAAACATTCTGACGGCTTCTACTTTTGTGAATGAATCTTCTCGGTTTTAGGGTACAGAGTGAATAGGGCGCATGTTTTTAAGGGTCTGCTCCTTGTGTAGCAAGCGTTCTCTGCCACACACATTTGCTGTCCTTGTCCCACTGTGTAAGGCAGCACATACCTTCCAGGGACCTTCTTTGCGTTGCTGGAAAGTAACTCAATTAAGGTGACTAACAACCCTTTAATACACAGTTTGGTTTTCGTTACTGTCTACTAACATTAACTGGAGAAATTTACGGCCATAGAGTTAACTAGCGGACGCTATGCAAATACCTGTCTCTGCCTTCAGACACTGTGTGGCTTTCCCGCGGAGGGATGCTTCTTGACATGGGAACTTTGAATTCCTATTTTAGCAAACTGCAGCATATTTCATAACAAACTTTATTTTGTGAAAATCACATACATTATAATTCATGAAATTGTGAAACCATATTGGTCCATTACAACATTAAAAAATTCAAAATAAATGAACTAGTAACTTAATTGATCTCAACTGCATATTAGTCGATCACGATATGGGTACATTTGGAGTTGGAAGCCACTACTCTTTAGCTATTCATAGCATCAAATCTAGCGATCTGAGGGAAGTGAGGGGCAAGGCGATACCTTTGGGTTTAGATACAGTGGGCGTCAGAAGTTTTTCAATTGACGAGAGGGTTGGATGGGAAAAGAGAGTGGTGGAGATGGTGGTGTGGTCTTGTCTGGCATATTTGCATGCTGAATAACGATGCAGTTTTGTTTTAGTGGT
This sequence comes from Mantis religiosa, assembly GCA_030765055.1. Classification (NCBI taxonomy): domain Eukaryota; kingdom Metazoa; phylum Arthropoda; class Insecta; order Mantodea; family Mantidae; genus Mantis; species Mantis religiosa. Next base: position 197,565,444 of record CM060948.1, on the reverse strand, counting down.
GAAACACTCAATTATCAGAGATACACGATGAAGAAAATAATGTAGTGGCAGGTGCGACATGAGAAATGTCTTTTTCTATTCTTTTAAAATCCCCTCTTTAAAAGAAAATGCAAAAAAACAATAAAGATTAAATAAAAGCAGTGAAATAGCCTGACATGCAGAAAGGAGTACTCGGGTAAAGGATGTAGTGGTGAGGCCTTATTACTAGCAGCCTCCACGGAACTGCACCGAGAGGCGCTGTCAGGTATTGCCCTGAACAGATCGAGATGCAGAAAGGAGTACTCGGGTAAAGGATGTAGTGGTGAGGCCTTATTACTAGCAGCCTCCGCGGAACTGCACCGAGAGGCGCTGTCAGGTATTGCCCTGAACAGATCGAGATGCAGAAAGGAGTACTCGGGTAAAGGATGTAGTGGTGAGGCCTTATTACTAGCAGCCTCCACGGAACTGCACCGAGAGGCGCTGTCAGGTATTGCCCTGAACAGATCGAGATGCAGAAAGGAGTACTCGGGTAAAGGATGTAGTGGTGAGGCCTTATTACTAGCAGCCTCCGCGGAACTGCACCGAGAGGCGCTGTCAGGTATTGCCCTGAACAGATCGACATGCAGAAAGGAGTACTCGGGTAAAGGATGTAGTGGTGAGGCCTTATTACTAGCAGCCTCCGCGGAACTGCACCGAGAGGCGCTGTCAGGTATTGCACTGAACAGATCGAGATGCAGAAAGGAGTACTCGGATAAAGGATGTAGTGGTGAGGCCTTATTACTAGCAGCCTCCACGGAACTGCACCGAGAGGCGCTGTCAGGTATTGCCCTGAACAGATCGAGATGCAGAAAGGAGTACTCGGGTAAAGGATGTAGTGGTGAGGCCTTATTACTAGCAGCCTCCGCGGAACTGCACCGAGAGGCGCTGTCAGGTATTGCACTGAACAGATCGAGATGCAGAAAGGAGTACTCGGGTAAAGGATGTAGTTGTAAGGCCTTATTACTAGCAGCCTCCGCGGAACTGCACCGAGAGGCGCTGTCAGGTATTGCCCTGAACAGATCGACATGCAGAAAGGAGTACTCGGGTAAAGGATGTAGTGGTGAGGCCTTATTACTAGCAGCCTCCGCGGAACTGCACCGAGAGGCGCTGTCAGGTATTACCCTGAACAGATCGACATGCAGAAAGGAGTACTCGGGTAAAGGATGTAGTTGTAAGGCCTTATTACTAGCAGCCTCCGCGGAACTGCACCGAGAGGCGCTGTCAGGTATTGCCCTGAACAGATCGACATGCAGAAAGGAGTACTCGGGAAAAGGATGTAGTGGTGAGGCCTTATTACTAGCAGCCTCCGCGGAACTGCACCGAGAGGCGCTGTCAGGTATTACCCTGAACAGATCGACATGCAGAAAGGAGTACTCGGGTAAAGGATGTAGTTGTAAGGCCTTATTACTAGCAGCCTCCGCGGAACTGCACCGAGAGGCGCTGTCAGGTATTACCCTGAACAGATCGACATGCAGAAAGGAGTACTCGGGTAAAGGATGTAGTTGTAAGGCCTCATTACTAGCAGTCTCCGCGGAACTGCACCGAGAGGCGCTGTCAGGTATTACCCTGAACAGATCGAGATGCAGAAAGGAGTACTCGGGTAAAGGATGTAGTGGTGAGGCCTTATTACTAGCAGCCTCCGCGGAACTGCACCGAGAGGCGCTGTCAGGTATTGCCCTGAACAGATCGAGATGCAGAAAGGAGTACTCGGGTAAAGGATGTAGTGGTGAGGCCTTATTACTAGCAGCCTCCGCGGAACTGCACCGAGAGGCGCTGTCAGGTATTGCCCTGAACAGATCGAGATGCAGAAAGGAGTACTCGGGTAAAGGATGTAGTGGTGAGGCCTTATTACTAGCAGCCTCCGCGGAACTGCACCGAGAGGCGCTGTCAGGTATTGCCCTGAACAGATCGAGATGCAGAAAGGAGTACTCGGGTAAAGGATGTAGTGGTGAGGCCTTATTACTAGCAGCCTCCACGGAACTGCACCGAGAGGCGCTGTCAGGTATTGCCCTGAACAGATCGAGATGCAGAAAGGAGTACTCGGGTAAAGGATGTAGTGGTGAGGCCTTATTACTAGCAGCCTCCGCGGAACTGCACCGAGAGGCGCTGTCAGGTATTGCCCTGAACAGATCGAGATGCAGAAAGGAGTACTCGGGTAAAGGATGTAGTGGTGAGGCCTTATTACTAGCAGCCTCCGCGGAACTGCACCGAGAGGCGCTGTCAGGTATTGCCCTGAACAGATCGAGATGCAGAAAGGAGTACTCGGGTAAAGGATGTAGTGGTGAGGCCTTATTACTAGCAGCCTCCGCGGAACTGCACCGAGAGGCGCTGTCAGGTATTGCCCTGAACAGATCGAGATGCAGAAAGGAGTACTCGGGTAAAGGATGTAGTGGTGAGGCCTTATTACTAGCAGCCTCCACGGAACTGCACCGAGAGGCGCTGTCAGGTATTGCCCTGAACAGATCGAGATGCAGAAAGGAGTACTCGGGTAAAGGATGTAGTGGTGAGGCCTTATTACTAGCAGCCTCCGCGGAACTGCACCGAGAGGCGCTGTCAGGTATTGCACTGAACAGATCGAGATGCAGAAAGGAGTACTCGGGTAAAGGATGTAGTGGTGAGGCCTTATTACTAGCAGCCTCCGCGGAACTGCACCGAGAGGCGCTGTCAGGTATTACCCTGAACAGATCGACATGCAGAAAGGAGTACTCGGGTAAAGGATGTAGTTGTAAGGCCTCATTACTAGCAGTCTCCGCGGAACTGCACCGAGAGGCGCTGTCAGGTATTGCCCTGAACAGATCGACATGCAGAAAGGAGTACTCGGGTAAAGGATGTAGTTGTAAGGCCTTATTACTAGCAGCCTCCGCGGAACTGCACCGAGAGGCGCGTCAGGTATTGCCCTGAACAATTCGAGATACAGAGCGGGATTCTCAGCTATGGTAAAGAACATCCTATGCCTGAGGATGTTTCCGAAAGGTAAAGTAATAGCCCATGGATACGAAATATGGAATGTGTTGCGCAGCACAACCACGTCTTAGGCAGAGAGATGGTTCTCCTTTGAATGCTGAGCACGCCTATTTTGTGTTGTATCTCAGTGGAACGACTCATTAAACAGTCTCTACCGAAGAAAATACAGGAAATGAGTTGGTGCAATAGCGGCTGCTTTTGTCGTCTCTCTGACTTATGAACCTGTTGTTGCCTTTCTTAAGTCTTCTAAAATTAGCACGGTGGGTCGATCTCTGCTTAATTGTTTAAACTACGTTCACATAGTGCCTTCTTCCTGTGGTGATCTTAAAACTTGGCTTATTGGGGCCCATTGGGGCCGGGCTTCACTCTAAGGAGGCATTTCAATGCAGCTCATGCTGAAATCTATAAAGCTTCAAAGCAACACAGCATTGTGCAGTTCAGCAAAGTATGGTTTGGGTTTGTAAACACATTTCCCAAGCTGCACTTTTTTTTCAAGAAAATTATTGACTGTGTTTGGTACTACTTACCAATGTGAAGAACTGTATAGCATATTAGACTGAACAAGCGGCTGGTACCTAGTAGCGTTTCGGATGAACATCTGCAATTTGATCTACATTGAAGTTCATCTAGTTTGCAGACGGACATTAAAACACTAATATTTAAAAAGAAACCAGCGTTAATGCCAATCGTGTAAATTAAGAGGGTATCTTTATCACTACGTCAGTATTCAAAAATGTACATTGTAAACAATTTCAATGCACTGTTTAAATAGACTGTGACGTTTATTTTTAAGAATACATTGTAGACGGCATTTAAATGACTTTAGCAGCGTAAGGGAAATATTTAGCCTGTATAACAACTATTGTCTAAAAAACCAAAACTAATAAGCATGTTAATTCTATAGAACTGCTTTTGTCAATTTAAGGTTTGTCTGAAGTTGATAATGTGGTGAGAGAGCGGTTTCACACAATGCCAATATGAACCATCTAACACTGTCGCTACATTCACTCATATTCTCTGGTGCCATTTACTCACTTTGTGCTTTCTTAGACAACTCTGGAGTTGCCGGCCCTCGTAGCCATGGTCGTAAGAGTATGTCTCTTTAGCGTTCCGTCGCGTAGAGGGTCGCAGGTTCGAGTACCGCCTTCGGCATGGGTGTATTGTGCATGCGGCTGTGTCTTGTGTGTATATGTACAGACGCGAGCAAATGTATTCCGAATCATGCAAGACTGACCTACGGGAGGGAGGCCAGTTTCTTGTCAGTTTGTTGCGCCAGGACGATTCAGTTTCCTTTAACTGACCAGCGAGTTCGGCGCACAGGTATTTAAGCCTCAATGGAAAATAAACACAATTTTGCCACATAAAACGTAGGTGGTTTTATGCAACTCTCGAGTATCAACTTAGGTATTTATCGAACCTTTTCTTATTGACGTCATTTTCTCTCTCTTCCTCTCTCGCACATACATTGGTCAACCATTTTAATCTACCTTTCTTCTTTTTAAATGCATTTCCAATACTCAAACTGGTAGTTTTAACTGGAACGAAATATTTCTACCTTTCATAGATTAGCGATAATTAATATAATATTAAACTGCGTGGTGTTTAAAGTTAAGTGTATATTGTTCTGAAGATAAATACATTATTTCCTTTGTTACAGTTCTCAAGAACATATTATATGGCCATACTACTACAATTAACATAGACTCAACGACCAACGGAATAAACGAAGTAATTATTTTGTTTGATAATGACATTTCATATATAAAATCACATTAGCGTCACCGGCATGTCCGAGGTTTCACGAAGGAGTTCTTTAAATGTCAGTAAAACTGATATTATGCATTTCAATTTTACCTCACGTAGAAACCATTGAACTAGACGGGGTCTGAACTCGCAAACTTGGGATCAGAATGCCAGCACCTAACTCATCCTGGTCAGCTTTTAGTATCATCATCATCATCATCATCATCATCATCATCATCATCATCATCATCATCATCATCATCATCATCATCATCATCCCGCCTTGGTAGCGTAGTGGCAGCGTGTCTGCCTAACGTTTAAGAGGTCCCGAGTTCGAATCTCGGTCAGGGCGAGTTACCTGGATAAGGTTTTTCCGGGGTTTTCCCTTATCCTGAAAGACGAATGTCGGGTAACTCTAAGCTCTATGGACCCTGGGCTCATTAGAGCATCATTTCACCCATTCCATTTATCGTCCGATATGAGTTAACGTTGGAGGACGTAAATTGCACAAAATATATTATTATTATTATTATTATTATTATTATTATTATTATTATTATTATTATTATTATTATTATTATTATTATTATTATTATTATTATTATTATTATTATTATTATTATTATTATTATTATTATTATTATTATTATTATTATTATTATTATTATTATTATTATTATTATTATTATTATTATTATTATTATTATTATTATTATTATTATTCACAAAAAACTTAACAACGAAATATGTAATTTGTGAATCAGATTTTTTCAGTTAATTATTTATTTTAAATAGATATTGAACACTATCAGTTATACCAATAAATTTGCAATATATGTGTAGATAAATATGTGAGAAATAGATAATTTCATTTTGAATAGTTCGATGCAAATAAACAGAGAAAATTATTATTATTATTATTATTATTATTATTATTATTATTATTATTATTATTATTATTATTATTATTATTATTATTATTATTATTATTATTATTATTATTATTATTATTATTATTATTATTATTATTATTATTATTATTATTATTATTATTATTATTATTATTATTATTATTATTATTTCGTTATCACTATTTCACAAATTTTGTTGGCATTGTTGCTGCTGAGAAGAATTTCATCTTATTCAGCAGCTCAAAAACTTTCTCACAATGTGGCATGTTTGGAACATCTTTTTTTTTTTTTTTTTTTTTTTCATTTACGCCCTCCATCGTTAAGTCATATCGGACGATAAATGAAATGGGTGAAATGATGCTCAAATGAGTACGGGATCCATTGAGCTTGCAGCTACCCGACATTCGTCTTTCGGGATAAGGGAAACCCTGGAAAAATCTTTATCCATGTAACTCCCCCTAACCGAAATTCGAACTCGGGGCCCCTTGAGCGTGAAGCAGACACGCTGCCATCTACCGAGGCGGGCGTTTGGAGTAGTACTATTGCTCGTTGTATAATGCTGATTATCTTCACTGGAATCCCGATGTCTTGAATGTTCTCTGCTAAGAATGCTGGGACCACAGCTTCCACCGATGTAACTATTAGTGTAATTTTTAGCTTGTAATTACCAGATATTTTTGGTCTCTAATGCCAGGTCTGTTAAACTCAAGTCTGTAACTCCATATACATTGAATATCTCCAACTAGGTGGTGGCACATCATTACACTTTGTAATGAGGAAAAATGTTCATATAACTTCCATATTCATCCCTGTAGTCCATTTTTTCCTCCTCTCTGGTTCTTTTCTTCTAACAGCAGTCCTGAAATCAGGTTGCAAGTTGGAAATGGCAGTGTATTCTTTCATATCCTCTGAGTTTTATGATTATCATCACCGTTATTTCTTCTTCAGTTCTTTCACACTGGCAGTGTGTAGGCTAAAGTTTGGAAAGCTAGAGTCAGAGTTAAAAATTCAATACCATAGCTGGGATTTGAACCACGGATCTTGTGGTTGCCGTCCAGCCGCTCTAACCCTTGAGCTACTATGGCCAATGCGCCAACATGACATTAAATTCTCCAACCGATTCGTGTTTTTCCCGATAAGCCACTTAGGAGTTCTCATGAACATACGAGTCAACTACCTTAATGGCGACTTACAACATGTAAGTACTTTAGGGCCCGGGCTTTATAGTTAACTACTATTAGGTCAATTAATTGGGGAAAAATCCGCATCATTCATTCGAGTAATAAGTCGGGTACCAAGTGATACGGCTCAGGCTGTGGTCTGTGAGGGTCCGTTTTATAATTGTATTTATAGTTGTATCTATTCTGTGGCCTGCATTCGAGAGGTCGTGGGTTCAATTCCCGTGGCCAACTTCTTAACTCATTGGTTCTTTTTCCGGGGATTTCCCCGAGTCAGCTAAGCAAATACTGGGAAGGATAGTTGAAGGATAATTACATCTCCCAAATTTTCTGTCCCTCCATTTCAATTCAGCTTTCAATCTGGTCGATTTTATCAGGGTTTTATGCGTCGCCAGGAGTTTTCGGCGTGCAGGAAATTTGGTCTCTGTAAATTCTCGTGCTTCGGATCGGGGGACGTCTCCAAGGGATATATAAGACTGCAGAGAGCTTGTAAGAGTCAAATGTTAAGGACCTTGACCTCTGCTGTCGACTCTCCTCAGATTCTTGGCGCTAATAACCTTCCTGGTTGTGCGCCCTTAATCCACACTTCCTTCCTTCTCGAGATTCGACCCTTCCTTCTGGGGGCGTCCCGATAGGGACATTAGCAGAAAATCACCAAATCAGGCGCCATTGAGAAAATTAAGCATTCCCTCTATATGTCGTCACGTGCGAAATTAAATTTGGTCAGCCGATGTTTTTCGTGGCATATTGTGATATTTGGTATTAGGCAAGGGTAAAGCATCCAGTAACTTTGTCTTCTTTTTATCTAAGTTTAGGGGTTTCACGCTTTCTCTGTCTCTATGATTAGGAAACGGAGCTAGGCTGCCGGGCGTACCAATGCCCTGAGGAATTTACTGAGAATGCATGCGGTGTCCAGGAGATGCACTAAATCCGCCTAAGTCCTGCTGGCTGTTGTTTTTTAAGTGAAAGTTAAAGTTAAAACATATTGGCAATGCTTTTTTCCCCCTTTCTTTTCAAAATAGTGTGTTAGGTTTTGTATGATTATATACTTTTAACGACAACAGAGAGCATTTTCGACACCCTCTGCGTTTTGCGTTTCGAGGTGCTAAAGCAAAGAAGTCGCTAGCTTTATATATTCCTTTCTATTGGTTTATATTTTAAATAGTTATAAACTTTGTGAAATAAGAATTCATTATCCTATTTTTCTTTCTTTACCACGTACATAACAGGTAGAAAGGGTATTGAATTCCATCCAGTAATTGTATTACGAGATTCATCTTGAAATCCCTCGTATGCAAAAATAAACAAAACAAAAATTAGAAAGAGGTCCGTATATGAGTTGTGTGTGTGTGTGTGTGTGTGTGTGTGTGTGTGTGTGTGTGTGTGTGTGTGTGTGTGTGTGTGTGTGTGTGTGTGTGTGTGTGTGTGTGTACAGATAATTCTTAAATTAAATATTCGATGAAAATCTAACTTGATATTTAATTTCTGCTTTTCCAAGATAAAGAGATCTTCAAAAAGATCACCCCAAGATAAGTTACTCTTCATATGGAGAAATTTTCCACATTTATGATTTTATCAAAAATGGCACTAAGAGTTTTTATTAAAGCATCTCGTATTAAGGATATTTTACATAACAATTAGGTATTGTATCGAAATTTTTTAATATCCCAATAATACCCCAATTATTTGGAATTATTTCATGTAATTTTGTATAATGAGTAAACCATAAGAGATTAACAAAAATATGACACGGAGAACCTAGTTGTCTTTAAAGTTCACAGTTTATCTGAAATGCCACTTATATTGCGGCAGACATTTTCGAGATATTCGTCATTACTTATCTGAATTTTTCAATACTGTGTCATTTTATTATAGTTGTGCCTCTATTCAATTATTTTTCACAATATCGTGGAAACGCCATGAAAGTTTATGATGAGTATATAGCTTCGCGGTTTTAAACATCTCGCTTGTACCTCCATAATATATGGAGTGAAACTATTTAAATGCTTAATTAGTTCGAAATGAAGTAGAAAAATATGATGTGTTACATTTACTTGGCTTTCTATAACTTCTGTCACATATAAGTTGGTATACACGTTATTTTAACGATAGCTTATTTGCATATTTAATTCACTTTAATGGAGTGAAACTCTTCAGAAATAGCTGCATTACGCATTTTGTTCTAAATACAAAAGGTGCAATACTTAATAGTGTAAGTGGACGCTATATACTACATTCAAAATCCCATATTTATTTAAAGAAATGCTTAGAAACAACTGAATATCTAAGACTTAAAAGAATGACAAGCATTGAACAATTTGAGCACTTAATAATGGACATCTCAAAAATGGCCGATACCCCATATGAACATTACTTAAAATAAATTATGTACCTCACAGATATGAACGTTTTTACATCCATCGCTTAAAGTTTACAAGTTATACAATATCAAGTATATATCGTTCCAAATGAAATGCGTGTAGTGTTTAACGCCCGCTTTTACTACATACGGCACCGCAGGCGATGACACTGGTGATACATGAGATGAAGATGGAGCACCGGTGGAATGAGACGGCGGGGGAAACCGGAGATCCCGGAGAAAACCCGCCCCAGCGCCGTGTTGTCCACCACAAATCTCACTTTGCGGTCGCCTGGGATCGAACCCGGGCCGCCTTGGTGAGAGCCAAGCGGTCTAACCACTGAGCCACGGCGCGGCCTGTTCCAAATGAAGGGACCTTTACTAACTATTCCCAAAAAATTCAAGATATTAAATGAATTTTTGTTCTATCTTTAGTATGTGTTATTTTAATCAAAGTCATTAGTAATTTTAAGAAAGTCAAACATTTCGGAAGATGTTCCATATAAAATGTAGTTTGTTGTTGGAGGATTTCCTTGAAAACTTACATGTGGAATGTTGGAAGATAGCTAATTAATACTAGTTTAGTATTCATACTTTGTTTTCGATTTTGAGTTTTGTTAATGTTCACACACACACACACACACACACACACACACACACACACACACACACACACACACACACACTAATGAACACACTTCAGCCCACACATACAAACCTATGTACATTAAAAGAATACAGCCTTTTGTGGTTAGGGGACCTCAAAATCAAGTAGTTGCAGTGAAATACCTTATCGAATTTTTGCGTAGAATGCGATACCCTCCCTAACTATCTACGTGGTAAAGAAACTAAAGGTATGCTTTCGTAAAAGTACTTTGTACATAGAAAATATATAAAAATAAAACAGTGGTTAGAGATAGTCATTAGATATATTTTTTCTCTTTTTAATTTCGAGAGCGGTATGGATAGTTTGTCTTCGAATCACTGAATAAAGTTGGTGTTGATGAACGTTACCCTATTCAGCTGTCATTCACCTAAAGTCACACTTATGTTTGGAAATCCACTTACTACGATGTAATGTGTGCGTGACCATTTGTCATAAATCTTCATGGCAACGTATGTTTCACAACACGAATTGTATGTATTATGCTGACAAAGATATAAACAGTAATCTGATACTCAAGTTGCAGTAACCTCTGAGGATCCAGCTATAGTTCATTAGAGTCCTAAAATGTCCTAGATGCAAAGGCTTATTCAGCACCCAAATATTTCACATTGTGCTATCAATAGCTTACAAATGCACTTTTGTTATATTTTAAGGTAATTCCTTTGATCAACTTGAGAGACAACGCACCTGTGAAATTGGGCCATATCTGGAAAAAAAATCAAAATTGTGTTTTTAATTTTTGATTTGTTGTGCTTGTAAGGCAAACTTGTATCTGGCAGCTTTTATTTTCTAATATCCATAATATTTAACGCTTTATGTGGCTTTTTGAATATTTCAAAGTACAAATATGTGCATTTGAATTTATATATTTATTTCAGAAGTTTGGCATTTTTGACTAAAATACTCCACATGTCAAATAACATGTAGCGACAACTAAAAGTAATGGAAAGCCCCGAAAAATCTTTTACGTAACGGTTGGACGATTTCCTTGATTCTTCTCTCCCCTAATTAACTAATAGTCCATGCTTACGTTATTGTTGCTATGCAAGTTGACATTCCCGCACTAGTGCGATAAGTAATTATTTCGGCATAAGAACACATATAAGCGATGAAAAAAAAACACTACTGTGGTAAGTAAAAACATTTATTTTGAAATTTTAATTGTGATATTACAATTTGTATAATTATATAAATACACATAGTGCAAAAAATAGTATGCAATACACATGTGGTAAGTACTATAACAGAATGTCGGGAATTGAATACTTCTTATTTTCTCTACCCCTTTCTGTAGTAGCTAAGAGAAAGCGTTGTATTCCACCCAAAAATTCGACTTCGAGATTACACAGGAAAATATGTTTTGAGACCCCTTGACCCAATGTGCCTATTTATTTGCCGGTTACATTTTGAAACCTGGCATTTAAATTTAGCAACTTTGAATTATATAGAAAATTTTCAAGAAAATACCCACCCGAAGCTACTCTTTGCATAGAACATTTGTACTTTCTGAAAATGGCTTTAACGATTCTTATTAAAATCTATGCCGAAATTATTTTCATTACATATGAAATGTTTATCTTAAATGATCTGGAAACGATCTCTAAAGTCGTCTTCATTCTGAACGATTTTTGCATGACTGTTAAACCACAAGAGGTAGCGAAAATCTTACTATGTAAAGAACATATGTCTCATTAAAGAACATAAGTTTTCCTCTTCCTGTTTTATGTAGTTAACAATTTCCGAGATATTTGTTATTGTTTTGAATTTTCAAATGCCCATACTTTTCTCAAATGGGATTTTGGTATTCTTTCTTTCGTTCTTTCTTTCTTTTTTCTTCTTCTTCTGGTCGTACGAGAACGGAATTTGAAGATCATCACACTACAATGCGCTCTAATAGATCTGACTAGCTTGAGCCTACTGCATTCTCTTGCATCTAGAACGAAATATGTAATAAAATATTTTCGGCAAATGTTTATTTCGGTTGCTTGAAGCAAATAGAATAAACTTTTTAAATAATTGTAGTAAGTTGAAGAATGGATAGAGAAAATATGTGAATGTAATATTGTTGAAATTCAGAGGACCTCAAACATTAAATCCTGTGAAATTTTGATACCAAACGTTTGGGTGAAATACTCTACTCTTTTCACTTATAGTTACGTGTTAGAAAATACAAAGGATCTATTAGAAAAAAATGGCATCCCTTTCGCGGACCACAGGTTGAGAAGTAGTGTGTTTCAACAGCCGCAGTATGAAAAATCACAGAAAGTCTTAATGTTTTGATGTTCGTCACGGTATTGCCTTTCTCCCTTCGCTGTGTGCACATAATAATGACTGCTGTTAGCGTTTCTGCCACAAGAACACTCCAGTAGGGCTGCCAACTTTCAAAAGTGAAAATAAAGGATACGTAGGTAGTGCTCTCACGCATTCTGTGAATGGACATGTGTACCAACACGTATTACGTCACAGATTTATTACTGTAAATAAATTGCATTATATCATTCCATCTTAGCATAATGACAAACGACTGTCACTTTTTATTTTTTCACCTGTTTTTTCAAACGTGAAGAAAAAGTACTTTGCATGCATAAATAAAACTTACAGCCACCTGAAATTCTACATTTATGAGACTTATTTGTTAGAGAAAAACTATTCCTGTTTCTGAATTAGATCTTGGCACACCAAGTACAAAATCAGTTCCCATAAATATGTTTTTATACGCACACTCATATCTTTATTTATAAACATGAAAACCTCGAACCATTTTGATATTTTAACGTCCTCCAACGTAAGTAATATCGGACGATGAATTAAATGGGTGAAATGATGCTTCATTGAATCCAGGGTCCTCAGAGGTTAGTTACGCGACATTCGTCGTTTACGATAAGGAACCCCCCCCCCCTCTCCAAAAAGTAAACTTATCTAGGTAACTCACCTTGACCGAGATGAAGAACTCGGCTCTTGAGTGTGACGCGGACACACAGAGGCGGGCTCTCAGTTTGCTACATTTCCTTCCTGTGATATAACATCTGATATTACATACAATTAAAAATATTTTGAAGTTTTTCCAACTGAAGCTTTGATCTTATAGTAAGTGCCGTCCAAGACTGTTGACAACTTTTCTTCAAATTTGTAGTGCTGGTTTATATTTGTGCACCAAACTCAAATAAGGTTTCTTCAAATAGGCTCATGGTGGTTAAAATGCTAACTTACTTAAAATTCTGTATGTTTCACTACAAAAAGATAAAATTAGTATTTAAGTCTGGGAGAAATGATGCTAAATATGGACGGTATATTTGGCAGCCCTACTCATAGTTCAGAAGAGTTAGGTTCGTAAAAATAAGCAATAACAACGAATAGCGGCTATGCATTCTAATGGCATTGTCAGTATCTGTTTAAGAGGAAATCAAAAGCCTCACACCGCCAATGTAAAATCCGCTAAATACATGATCCAGTATCTCATATCTATCTAGATATTAGACTGAAATTGTTGAAGGATTTATATGTGGACCAACGCCTTTTAAGTTCACTCATTTATTTTTGTCGACTAAGGTTTTATTCAATAAAAAGTTAAGATTCTTGCATTATATCATATTTTGATTAAAATCTTTTTTCTAAAAATAACTACTTTATCCGCATAAAAGGACCGACAGGGTAACCGAAGTCGTCAGGGCACGTATTCACAAACGGGAATTTGTGGCTCAATTACCACCAGGACCGTCTTTTGTCCCCGGTTTTCCACAATCTCATTTGATAAATGGCAAATGGTACTCTGAAAACTTATGGTTTGACGTTTGCTTCCCAAATTTCCTTTCCGAATTATCATTCACTTCATCAGTGTCCACAACCTGTGGTGCGATCTACAGTAAGTACGGAAGTTAAATACCACTAGAAAGTAAATGCATGATAGACCTTACAGACTGTTTTATCGTTCTAAAATTTAATACAGGTATCTTCTAGCTTCTGGGTAAACCAGTCATTTATACCACAAAGAGCGTTCAAAGTAAAAACGAAAAGGAATATTCGTATGTGATTACAAAAAGGAAAAAACCACGTCACTCAAAAACACAGAAGATGAACTTAAATTTGCGTCTCTACTCCAAAGTGAGTGGAAGTTACGAGTTCTTTCTGTGAAGTAGTGTTGAATTTATACTACAAAATGGTAGATGCAGTACCATTTTGAATATATATTTAAGTATTGCACCTACAATTATAATATACATATACATAATTAAAAGCAGGTCCAAATTATAAGAGAAAATGAAATGTGTAGTGTTTAACGCCCACTTTTACTATATACGGCACCGCAGGCGGTGACACTGATGATGCATGAGATGAAGATGGAGCACCGGTGGAATGAGATGGCGGGGGAAACCGGAGGTCCCGGAGAAAACCCGCCCCAGCGCCGTGTTGTCCACCACAAATCTCACTTTGCGGTTGCCTGGGATCGAACCCGGGCCGCCTTGGTGAGAGCCAAGCGGTCTAACCACTGAGCCACGGCGCGGCCTAAATTATAAGAGAGCACTAAAGCTAAACACTTCAATTTTGGTAATTTTCGCCATTTATTCTCCCCTTATTAATTAAACAATACCTATGACATCGTATTGTATATACGTGGTGTGTTTGTTTTAAATCCAGCTATAACTGTATTTTTGATCCGTGTGCAGAAGGCTACTTTGCTGCTTTAATAAATGGTTCTAAAAATGTTCTGTCTCTCTCTCTCTCTCTACCCAACCACTTACTCGTATAGGTGATGAAATATTCCATAAAATTTCGATATCATGCTCTCATTGGAATTGCAGTTTTGAAGCCCACTAAAACTGAAAAAAGGTATTTTAGAAAATGGTGGTCATTTATCGTTAGAATCTGTGACTACCAAACCCCAAAACTGGGTATCATAACAGACTGGCATAACTATTTTTTTTTATTAAAGGAGGTATTTGCATGGGTTAGACATTTTTGTGATTAGTTTCTGGTATTGGTCTCGTTCTGATCAAATTATGCATAATGTTCTACAATTATATTATAAGGGATGTATTTTCCTGCATTGAAGGAAAAATATAAAGCGCACAGTTGGTCTTCAGTAAATGTTTTAATAGCGTTAGTCGTTCGCGAAGTGTTCTATGTTGCATGCTTCAGTTTTTTTCTTTTTTTTTTTTTCTTTTTTTTTGTTGTTGTTGTTGTAATTTATGTCCTCCGACTTTAAGTGATATCGGACGTTGAATGAAATTGGTGAAATGATGCTCATATGAGTCCGGGGTCCATGTAGCTTAAAGGTACCCGACATTCGATGACAACATCGTGTAACGGATGTTCTTGGGAGTATGCGATTCTTCTATTTAAAAATTCCGCTCCATACTCATGTCTAAAGTTTTAACTTTCTCCTATCTTTTATTTAACTAAGCCGTTACTGCTTATTTTGAAATTATTCTAGCCAAAAGTATAGCGATTAATATAACGCAGATAGAAGGATCACTTTTTATATGAATACTACACTACGTAACGGATATAGGTACGAGAATTTGCTAGGGTATAGACGTTTTGACAACAATCGAAATAATAATCACTGTTACTCCAAATTCAATTACAAATTGTACATGTGGATACACAATACCGCAGTGGGCAAGTTTTTAAATTACCCAATATGGGAAAGCTTTCTAAGTAAAACTAGACCAGAACACACAATTTTACACAAACCACAGGTATACTGGAGCTTTTTATGTGCATACATACTCGCAATGCTAACGGTTCTATTGGTTGATTATTTATTGCGAACTGCAACCGTCATTTGCAGATAGAGAATTTTCTTGGCTAACAGGCCGTGGTGTGCTGGATTTTTTAGATTTAGATATTTCGTTCACGATTGCGGAAGCGTGGCCTAAGTCTTCTGGATGAATGTTGCGTCACGATGGAGGAAAATTCCTCTATCTGCAAATTAGACTCCAGGCGTTAGAGCTTTCGACTGTTCATGAAACCCCCCGTAGGGGAAGGGATCCGTCCCTTTCAGCTGCCAAAGTGCGGGCGCTGCGGACCCCTAGCACTCGTGGTACCTCTGACGTTACTAGAGGAACCTCGGGCCGAACATGCCGAGCCCCTCCCGAATGGGAGCTGTTCGGATTGGGTTGGACTCGAGGGGGCAGTGTGTTCCCGTCACCCACGGGCAATTGGGTACCTCTGGCCAGGCCATCGGCCGCCCGGAGGGGGTAGAGGGTTGCCTCATAAGTCCCGGGGACTAGCCTGCAGAGCTAGTAGCTGGTGAGCTAGACACTGGCGGCCCTACCAAGGTTATTTGGTAGCTGGTTCATTAAGGACCGGCGCGTAAGTGGCGTATCCACTTCCGTCCTGCCTGCCGTGTGCAGGCGGGGGGGGGGGCAGTTTATAAAATAGGTACTGTCCTATGGTAAATAGACCCGAGAGGCCCGGGTTTAGGTCCTACGGGGCCTGGACTAATGGGAGTAGATCCTCACATTAATTAATGTTCATGAAACCATTATTAATATTGCATCATTGAATTGCAAAGCACAGTGAATTTATACACAATTTGAAGAAAAAATAGTGTACTCTGGAAGCTTATATTTTTCTAAGTCCACATCGTTTTCACGGCTGTGGCCGCGCCATGGCTGAGTGGTTAGACCGCTCGTCTCTTGCTCCATCCCAGGCGACCGCAAAGTGAGATTTGTAGTGGACAACATATCGCTGGGGGCAGGTTTTCTCCGGGATCTCCGGTTTCCCCCACCATCTCATTCCATCGGTGCTCCATCTTCATCTCATGTATCATTAGCGTCACCCACTGCGGTGCCGCATTCAGTAAAACTGATTGTTAAACACTACACATTTCTTTCTGTGTAACACTGTTTACCGGAAGTTATGGATTAGAGAGCGATTGATTTAATGCTTCCTCGTGAAAGGAGGGAGATTTACAACAGATAAGACCAGTTTTACAATGATGGTCTGACTAAAACGCTTCTTCTAATGAAAACGTCTAGCACCCGCGTCTTTTCGCTTTGTGCAAGAAATAACATGCAGCGAAATTAATGCTAAGAAATTAATTGCACAAGGCGGCTTCAGAATTGCCTCAAGTTGGAGTAAGCGTTTTGTGAAAAACTACCATTGGGATAAAAACCTCCTTAGAAACGTTACCAACTGTTTCTTGAATTATTGGGAAATGGCTGAAAATTCAGAGGGAAAGACTACTACTGAGGAGAGATTCGTTTTTACGAATTTTAGATTAGAGTACATATAGCCACCAGTTCAGTAAATATTCTGTTAAATTGCGACTATAATATGGGTCCATTATTATCAAAATCAGTTGAAAACGAGGTGGCAGAATTTTGTAATTAAAGACGGCTTAAATAAGTTTGTAGCATGCCCATATCAAAATGAACATTGTACAGTCACCGCATACGTCATTAAATACCCATTTATTTAAATGTTAATGTAAACTACGTCTTGCATATCTCAAATAAGTCATTTAAACAACGATATAGAAAAAGCACCATTAATTGGCGTAATAATGGTCTGATTTATAAAGCCCGGGCCTTAGTGCTTAGAGCACAGTGAATCGCCATTGAGGTGTTTATAAGAGCTACTTGTGGTTTACCGGAAAAAACACGAGACAGTTGGAGTATTGTATGTCATACTGGCGTGTTGGCCATGGTAGTCCAATGGTAAAGAGAGGCCGGACGAAGACCAGAAGAACTAACTTTGGTTTGAATGCCGGCTATGGCACTGAATTTTTCATTCTCACTCAACCTTCACAACATTTCCATAATTATACTGAAGCTTCTAACATAGGATTTAAATTGAAAGGCTATAACATACACTAACATAGCATCTGGCTGAACCCAGAATGTGCTATCAACCAGGCGTCCAGTTGGCGTCTCGGCGATTTATATGCATATTTTAAACAAAGTCATTACAGCCATTTTGGGGAAAATAAAAATTTCTAAAAAATGTTCCTAGAAAGGGGTGGTCTTTTTTTATAGGTTTGTGTCGTATGCTTAATGCCAAGATTACATTGAAGATGCACATTTTGACGTCTCCTGAATAAACAACAATTTAGGAAAATGTTTGTGAGTGTGAACATCACAACTAAAAAACGAGAAGTCGGTGAAATACCAAACTTGGTACTTAACTCTGCATCTTCCAAGCATACGACACAAACATAAAAAAAAGGAAACAGAATACCCTTACACGGAACATTTTTCAGAAAATTTTATTTTCGCAAAAATGGCTGTGACGGATTTGTTAAAGATACCATTTTGTAAGGAGTTTTCGCGACGAATGAAATTCACATCACAAATCTTACAGGGAGTTCTCTGATAGTCCTCTTCATTTTGGACGACTTTGGCCTATCGGGTAAACCGCAAGAGCTAGACAAAATGTTACTGTGCAAAACAAATGTAGATATTGTAAAACAATATATTCAATACGTTCTATTTGGGGCATAAAACATTTTCAAGATATTCTATGTTAGATACTTGCTTGGGATACCATTGGCTTTTTTCTTCTTTTTATCTCTTGGATATGTAAAGAGAACGGAATTTCTCAACCATCACATAGCCACCAGGTCTTTAAACATCTGGCTGTTGCTTAAATCCTACGTCCACATTTTCCTAATAGTTACAAGGAAATTGCCAATAATACAATTTCTGAAAATGTTTATCTGGATTGACATGTAGTAGACACAGGAGTAAACGTTTATAGGAATAGTTTTGTACAAGAGTACAGAAACTCATTTGAATGCAACACATCAGATTTTAATTCTCATTAAAGCTGAGAAATGAATATTACAGTAACGTAGTTTTAAGGTCTCGGAATTATAATCGAAATATTTCTCGGTTTGTAATAGGATGGCTATAATAACCTAATTTAAATTGTAATTTCGCGTAACATTCTGTCCTGTGAGGGAGGTTGAGGTAAGAAGTCCGATAGAGAAGAGGGTAGGATCCCTAAGAGTTCCAGATTGAAGCTGTTCGCTGACATCCACTACGACCGGCATCCTCCCCAGCTGGGGTGGGCACATGCTCCTGGGAGACTCAGAAGCCGTAGACCGGACCGCCGAGACACAGCAGTTAGAGCATATTTTCCTACCATGTGGCGCCGAGACACCTGTCGACGCCGATCAACCCTGAAAGAACAGGCGGAAGAAAGTGTGAAATGACATGAGAGCGGTTTGAAATGGAGGGAGAGGAAATTCGGTGGTTATAATGAACCTTCCTAGCAACTCGGGAACCCTAAAATATCTGATAGGTCAGGAAAGTTGACCACGGGAATCGAACCAATGACCTTCTGAATGCAGGCCACACACGTTACCACCTGAGTGTATTCTCAAGTGCACATAAAGTTGAGCAAATACATAGAGAAAATATGATAAGTTGCTAAGTATTTTTAATCCTGAGCCTGTTGGCCGAGTATGGTCAATAGATTTTTAAGTGCATTGTTAGAATCGGTAGTTTTACTGACGGATATTTATGTTTTCATTCTCAACAGTTACAAATTATGCACACTCTCGCGTGTTGGCTAAAGTAGTTCTGCATAGATGCTATAGTGTATTTCAGTATGCACAATTGAGTTGAAACAGGAGAAAATGAACGATTGAACAGTGTTGATCTGTTTTTAATATAAATTTATATTGAATAATTAATCCTTAAAGAATTAATCCTTTTAAATACATTACTCCGGTATATGGGTGATTTTTGATTAATTAGAGTCAACTGAAAAATTCAATGCCATGGCCGGGATTTGAACCACGGATCTACTGGTTTCCGTCCAGTCGCTCTGACCCTTGAGCTACCATGGTCAACGTGCCTTCCTGACATTAAACTCTCCAATTGACTCATTATATCTCCCGGTGGACCACTTAAGGTTCTCATATTTGAGACAACTACTTGTGGCGACTTACCACTGTAAGTACTTAATTACCAGGATTTTTATCGTGTTCCATTATATCATTCTGTAGTGTGATTTATAATTTTGCACGGCTTGTGTATTTTCTTTTTCTACTTTATTATTATTATTATTATTATTATTATTATTATTATTATTATTATTATTATTATTATTATTATTATTATTATTATTATTATTATTATTATTATTATTATTATTATTATTATTATTATTATTATTATTATTATTATTATTATTATTATTATTATTATTATTATTATTATTATTATTATTATTATTATTATTATTATTATTATTATTATTATTATTATTATTATTATTATTATTATTATTATTATTATTATTATTATTATTATTATTATTATTATTATTTTAGTTGTTACTGCTCCTGTAAATTTGCTTTCTTATAAATTTCTGCTCTTTTCCTGTGTTATGTTTTACACCTGCCTAATTTTCCTCGTGTTGCTTTAAAATAATTTAGTTAAAATAACTATGCATCTTTGTCCCACCATAAACCCTCTACAATACGTTTAATATCAGATTGATGATATATAAAACACACAACTTGTTTTGACAATAAACTCAAATTATATGCATTTTCTCATGCTAAATTGCAAATTCATAAACGCTAACAAATGCTACATTTACAAATGAAAATGCAAACTAATTGTAAAAAAATACGACTTCTGCCGTTTGAAGTATGGCTTTTTTTACATTTAAATGGTTAGTAGACATGCACTTGAAGCGTAACTATCTGAAAAGTATTTCAACATACTGATTTTGTACTTTTTCTCAGACCTTTGTTAATTTGTTAGCGCAGATACCGAAATAAAACCTTTGGCTGAGTCACTGGAAAAGCATTGGAAGCATGTGCTCTGAAAATGCCAGTAGACAGATTGTAATGTTGACGCTCGAAGCAAGAAAAAGTACCCCGGTGCCATTGGCTGTTCGGACGGCGACTGAGAATAGAAGCAAGCGACAAATGTCTTTATGCAAGAGCAGCCAAATCTGGAGAGGTATACCTGCGACAATGTGGAAAGTGCTCTCCTGGAATCCAGAATCATTTGAACGGTACATCATTACAGCTCCATAATGCCTACCTGTCCCATCACGTATGTCTGTTTACACAACGCTTATTATATTATGACTAACTTTTAATTATCTGTTCCACTATGTAGGTTATAGTCCGTTATATAATTAAACTGACATCTCAAATAATGTGTTCACAGCACTAAAGTGGTCGCATTTGTCATTGGCCGGAGTAGAGCTCATTGCTACTCCGATTCCATCCAGTAGGGATCGATTCATATCTAACCTTAACCAATCAAAGTTATCAGAATATCTTCCCCACGTGGTAAATCGCGCGATATAAGCTGGTTCCGTTGATGCCACAGAGAAGCTTTTGAAAATACATTTTGAATTTTAAATATAAACATTGGGAAATAAGTGATTACTACCAAATGGAAGCCGTGTACGACCGCATGCTTCATTGCTTGAGTAGAGTTCGCTGCTACCATAATTGCAGCCACTAGGAATCGATTTATATCTAACTTTAGCCAATCAGAGACATCGGAATATCTTTCCCGTGTTGGGTAAATGACTCTACTGCTGTGAACATCCAAGCTGCGATGTTAATGTAATTGTAAATTGGTAGAGAAAATAAAAAATTGGCAAGTACAGCTATTGAATGACGCTCAGCACTTTGAAATTGGTGTTCTGTTAACCAGTAATTTAAACTCTGTCATTGTTTATTTTTCAGAATATCATATTTGCTGTAAATAAGTAACTGTTACAAAGAATTCATTCAATTGTAAAACATGATGCTTTTATTTTATCGCCTCCTTTATCTTCTATGACCTTTATAGTCAGCTAAGCTGTAGTTTTTTTTTTTAACGCTTTGCACACACTTGCTTTTGCATTGAACACACATTTACCCCTGCATTAATGCTACCAAACACTACAATACGATTCTGGATAAGAAGAACTTCCTAGTCCCTGTCAGTAATTAAACCCGATACATCTGGGTTGAGAACCTGAAATAGTTATTAAAAACCTATTTATTTAAACAGCACAGATGATTCAAGAATTATTTGATATGGTACACGGAAGGCAAATATACTTTGTGCATTTTACTATCAAAATATGGCAGTCTTGGTGGTTCAGTTGGTTATGAGCTGCCCTACTGACACCAAGGTTGCGGCTTCAAACCGGACCAGACCGATGGCTTTTTAAGTGTGCATAAAAGCGACAGTCCCATACTAGCATGTAAAAGAATTCCTGAAGTACGCAATTCTGGGACACGATAAGAAGCTGGCAGTTGACACCGTCATTAATAAGCAAAATATTTCTTTATTATTACACAGGTTTTCGAATATGATACACTCAAAACTAAACAACAGGTGTACGTGTGAACAGAAACAATTTTCTGGACTTCCAAGGAACCCCTGTACGCTCTATAATCCTGGGATTTTATGCAGCGTAATAATTCCCACGAGGGAAAGTGATCAATGAGCCACAAATGCGGGTTTACTTTAAAGCACATTTCACAGGCAGAGGACACAATATGTGGCCCGCTGAACGGAAACGTAAGGAAACAGAACCTTTGGAGGGGAGCGAGTGGTTCCTGGGTTTTGTCGCTCAAGGAATGCGATAGAGAGTTGGACGTGTATTATCCTAGCCCCCCCCCCCCCCCACATTGTTCCATGTTGAATCCCCGAGAGGCATACAACGGAAGCTTCTGATACCTGATATTGCTGAAGTACCACGCCCAGGAAACTGCCAGCTTTTTGCTGTTTCCTCTTTTAGAAGAGTCCCCTCTGTTGCAGAGCGCCCACTGATGAATATAAACGAAAACATCAACACAGCTTTTCGTCTGCTTATTATAAAGAAGAGTTTCTGACCAAGTTTCTTCTCAGAAGTGTGTAAAATTATACCTACCTACGAGATTATTCGCTTTTCGTGTATGCTTAAAGTAGGTTTAAATTTGCCAACTTCGTGACCCGTTATTTCAGAAATGATTTGAGACATCAGCCTGATATTTGTACCAAACATAGCTACATGCCTTCTAAATTTACTATCTACTGTCATGTAATAATGTGGTTTATTATAGATATAAGCTTTTTCCTTGATTACACATTGTTTATTACAATTTATCAGCATTTTTTTTAGAAATATAACTAAGAAGTGTATTAATTCAAAACAAATCAATATCATTTATGTATTCCTTATCTTATAAAAATATCATTTGACTATCTTCACTATTTCTGGAGAAAATGGGTTACTCCTAAATTGAACAAAGACAACTAAATTAGTATTGAAAATATAACAGATAATCCAGTTTTAGTAATCTGCATTTCAAGAGTTCCTTACGCCTTATGGGTAGTATACCAGTTGCACCAAACCTTTAACGCTTGCCTGCCATACTGTCTGTACTTACGTTTACCCGCGCCGTGTGCATAAATTTACCCATTCACTGGGCAGTGATGCTCGTGGCAAATGTGCCCTTTCATTGACAAAAAGGGTACTTTGTAAATTCGTAGTTAAAATTACATAACTTGCTGAACATGTCACCATGTATTTTCATATCATTCATCAAATTAAATATTTGCAAAAATCTTATTTTTCTATCACAAATACTGTATGATTTATTTTAGAAACAGAAGCAAAAGAATGAACACTAACTTACGCCCAGATAAACAAGGCAGAGATGCACGATGCTCCAGTTCACATGATAAGATGTAGTCGGATCTGGTTTCTCCAAACGGAATGTTGGTTTACAAATCGCTACCTATCGTAGCTCTTCAAACGCATCAATATGCTGGCTGGGCGCCGGTTAAGTACATGGATCCCACCCTGCGGACTCGAACCTGTGCTTATCGTGGTTGGTTAGCTGGTAATTGCAGCATCATGCGAAAAATAAAAAGCTGATCTGTCTCATCTCTAGTTTGGGATAACTCATATATGTATGTAGGTAATCATGCCTGCCATTACTCCACCCGCAAACAAGACTTTCCAGAGTAGATAACTGTTAAATAGAAATGTATTTTTGTTATTTTCTTTTCATGAACGTGAATAAAGAATCTGCAACGTTATGCTTATTTCGTTACATTCCTGATGTTTGAAAAGTTATCCTTATATAGAATATTATATACTACACCAAATATAAATTCAAGTCTCGAGACATAACAAAATGAAAACATAATTACTCAAAATCGTAAAACTATGTCATAAATATTGAAAATGGCATAAATTGACCTATTACCAAAGCATTATTGCAATCCAGAACCCATGATAAGGACTCGCCTTGCACAAGAGCAAGGCCTATGACGCAACAATTAGAAATGATATGATCAGAATCCGAGTCTTGCTAAGTTTTCTTTGCCGAATATACCGAGCTATCTTGAGGTTTCGTTACCGAGTCGAAGTGGAACACTTCACGCATTGTAGATACGTTTTACATTTGGCTGCGACATATTTTTGAGCTTCTGTTCCGTCTCGGTGCGTAGATGCCAACACCACTTACAAGTCTTCATGCACAGAACATCTAGCTACCGTAAGGGACACTGCGACTAAATTTTCGAACTTTTTTCAATACTTAAGCTATTTGCACACCTATTATGAGTACATAAAGAATAGCCCTGAAAAGCTCAAAGGTCTGATCAAATAGTTTATCAGGTAATACAACTAAATATTTTAAATTAGTAAACAGCGGAAATGTTCTAAAACTGACTTGCACGTTAACATTCGCCAGAAAAGTAAAATAATGGCTCTTTCTGATAGTTTAATATAAAGTGTATTTGATTAAAGTGCATGTTAATAGTTATTTTGTTTTTATGAAGCTGTTTGTGCTAATTATTTTCTTGTTATTCGGTGTAAATTAACTTTTTGTGAACCAATGAATAAAGCAATTATAAAATGCATGCTTTAATCTTTAGATAGTATACTTTAGATTATGTGAGCAAATCTGATTATAAAACTGGAAATGAAAAACAGAGATTACTCGCCAAAGCTTAAAATGTAGCGCATGGCTGATTTAAACATGTCCCTGGGTTATTAAAAATGGTCTTTTATGAAAAATGTTGATCTAAAATGATTCACAAGTAGAATATTTATATTATAATACAGATAATTTATATATTTATATGATACTATAATCCTGTAATATAATTAAAAATAGAAAAGTTGGTCATTTCCACCTAAAAGCCAAGACCCGCTGTCCCTTAAAGATATCTATATATAAAAAACACAGAAGAGGTTAAAATTCATAAATATGAATTTTACTGCTATTAAACATTACAAATCTACTTTAGCTGTAGCATACTTTAAATAGTGGCGAAGCGTGATTTTCAAGCTCCTCCATGAAGAGAAGACGTCCATGACGAACAGTGTTCTGGTCAGCCTTCGGTTTCAACCGAAACAATTACAAAAGTGGAGCAAGAAATGCTTAAAGATCGGCGGGTGACTGTTCGTGAACTGTGCGAACTTATCCCTGAAGTCAGCAAGACTACGATTCACAAGATTTTGACCGAACATTTTCATTATCGCAAGGTGTGTGCGAGGTGGGTCGCCAAAATGCTTACCGAAGACCATAAACGGCAACGTGTTGAAGCGGCCCACCGATTCCCGGAGCCTATGCAGAACAGGGCGAGGAATTTTTGGATTCAATTGTCACTGGCGATAAAACCTGGGTGCACTACACCACACCAGAAACTAAAGAACGTTCTCGTCAGTGGCGGCATTCGAATTTGCCGAAGCCGCGAAAGTTCAAACAGGCGTTTCCTGCCGGCAAAGTGATGGTCAGTGTGTTCTAGGACAGAAAAGGTGTATTGTTGTGCGAGTTTATGCCTACCGGCACAATAAACGCCGCTAGCTACTGTGGGACTTTAAAAAAATTGCGACGTGCCATTCAAAATCGAAAGGGGGGGGGGAATGCTGACGAAGGGACTGATTTTTCATTACGACAACACTCGTCCCCATACTGCACATGCAATGGCTGATCTCCTGACCCAGTTCGGATGGGACATCCTCACCCATCCCCCCTGCAGTCCAGACTTAGCACCTAGTGATTATCATCTGTTTCCTGATTTGAAGTCACACCTGGATGGAACACATTTCCAGAAAGACGATAATCTGAAAAACGAGGTTGAGCGCTACCTGCGCAACTTGGCGGGAGAGTGCTATGACAAGGGTATACAGAAACTGCCACAGCGCATGCAAAAGTGCATCGATTGCAATTGTGATTACGTTGATAAATAGTTGTAAATTCCGCCTTTCCATCAATGTAATATTCATTGACAATAAACATGTCCTATATTAAATAAAATTGGAGACCTTATTTTACGGACACGCCTCGTATATTCAATTTTATGATCAGACTGACAACGTAACTAAGGTGTTCACAGTAATAAAGCATAACCAGCTCTTATCACGTGATTTATTCTCCGTGCGGAAGATATTCTCATTATCTCTGATTGGCTAGAGTCTATTCCTACTGGATAAAGGCTCGGTAGTTATGGTAATTTCACTTCATTTCCTGGAATAGAGTTCGTTGCTACCCCGCTTCCATTCAAGCTTTATCAGTACGCAAGGATATGTTTCATTATTACACTTGGAATGCGATAGGATTTTGTTAATGATCTCCCCATTGTTTCTCATAGTAACCGATTTACATATATTTTTATTGTCATTAATAAGCATACCCCATTATCAGAGTAATATTACATGCTTTAAATTACATTATCTTACAATGTTACAATTTTACATATGTTACTTTTGACACAACTATAATTTATAATGATAGCGAATATATTATTTACAACAGTATATTGAATCTATTCCACTCGTTGTTGAGTTGTGTGCGCTTGCACTAATGTTTCTTATAGTTTATTACAAAGTCACATGTTAATACTTCGAATGAATCGCTGAAATGCTTGAGAATGTATTGTTATGAGTTGTTGGTTGTTAGTTGGCCAAACGTCTCCCTTCCTTCTTTTTTCGTTTACATATATGTACGAATACCTCTTAAGTATTAGTTTTATTAAAATGTTGTAAATAAGGAAAATTACAGAGACTTTTTTCTTGTAGACTTTGGTTATCCAACTTTAAAGGAACTGGATATTTTGTTTTCATTAATTCTTTTATTTTGCTCCCCACTGAAACTGCCCCTTGGGCAACACAATTAGTACGTCATATACTACTTTTTTCTATGTGAGACCTTATTGCATGAAGATATTAAACATACTCATACACTCGCGCGCTTAAATAGCAATTTTCCCTTCACTGTAGCTCATCATTCACGTTAAATCAAATTATTCTTCAAAATGAAAAATTATAAGAACTGTTTGTTACAGTTTTATAATATGTAAACATATGGCCAGTCTTGCTTATGCAGCCAACTACTTCAAGACGTACAATGTTTTTCGCTAAGATAAAATTTGACATTACTACCGGCGAGATTTACGCCAAAAGCCGTTAAAACCTGTCGTGTAAGTTAATACGGTAACTGTAACCTGAGGTAGTAAACTGAGAAGCAAGCCAAGCATATCTTCGTGTCAGAGAGAAGGTATGGCAATGTTTTGAGAAGAGTGGCGTTTTCATTGTCCTTATTCAAAAGCCGCGCTGTTCACTAAGAAATATGTGGCTTCCAAAAGTTTCGGTATAAAAAAATCAATTTGTATTTGTCACAAAATTGTTGAACATAATAAACTAGTGTCATTGATCGTAAAATCCCATGTAATTATGTGTAAATACTTACACAGGGAACTCTGATATTTTGGAATTGAAATGTGCAAAAGTTTTAAATAATGTTCTCAAAGCAGTTTCGCCATTTTTAGGGCAAAATATTTCTACGCAATTTAAATGTAATTTCCTGAGTCGTAGACGTAGCATTGTAGGCTTAGCTCTTGAGCAAGTTCAATGTATGTAACAATGCTACTTACACAATAGAGGATGTCATGTTAAATATGTTGGCTTTTAATACTGCTAACTTGTATCGTTTTTGAGTCCTGGTTAAGCACCTGATGCATGTATGCGAAAGTACCATAATATTAATTTCTGGGTGCTATCCCTGTCTATTGCCCTGTATGTTCTGTTACCCAGGACGGTAAACGTGTAGTAAGGGTAGGTATTTTTAGGAATCTGTCAACCACCTTTCAGAACATTGTTTTTGTTTTTCTTGGTCTTCTGTTTCCGAAAGTAAAATGTCCTTTTATGAAAAAAAAAAAAAAAAAAAACTTTAATAAGCTTCGTTATGTTGTTTAGATAGTGGCTTTAAACGTATAAAATATAATTCAGTACCGTTATTTTCGTTTATCTTATTCATATATTATACTTCAAATGTTCAAATATTCTTTTCATAGAAGAGCTATTTCATTAAATATTTTAGATATTACTTAAACTGTTTCCCAATTCTTCTGTAAACAACGTATGTTCCCGTGTACAGTCCGTAAAAGAATGTTTTATACCTATGTGTTTAACTCTTAAAATAAATTTAAAAGACTGTGGCAGATATTAACTGTATACCTTAGTTATTTACATAAATGAAATAATATTACCGAAATTCTCTTATAAATTAATATATTAGTTCTTAGACGTGATTAAGAATAATTCAAATAATTCGTACCAAAAATATCTGACAGGATAGAGAAGACCTGGAAAGAAAGCTATTAGGGTAACTCGTCCCAAATGAAAAATGTATGCTGTCATGCCGGATTCCTAGGCATACACGTTAATTTGCTACGGACATTTTAAAGGCATTGGTTCATAGATATAATTTTCTTGTCATAAATAAAATACCTCACAAGGACGATGAAAAATACATAAAAAATAATATCAAATTTGTGATTTACTGCTAATCCTGACATAAGTTTATTTAAATTCAGCCTTTTTATGGCAACACACTGGAACCTTAATCAGAAAAATGTTGCCACGTTTTTTGCTGAGATGTTTTAGAATTTGACATTAATCTAATTCATTCTGATTTTGTTTCACAGTAAATTTCAACTGTGTACTTCCACAGATTGCGAATTTTGTCATTAGGTACATTTAGGTACGTTTTCCAATGAAATAATGGTGGGTTCACATGAAAAGTAAACTCTGTTTTTAATTTATTTTAAATTTTTTGGTAGCTAGAGGATTTCCTTTATTTTGGCTACAAAAATTTTAAAAAGCATAGATCTGAAGGTACGACGAATTTTTCAAAATACATATATACTTTTGTAGTGCGATTTATCTATTACGAACATGAACATTTTAAGAGTGTGCTTTAAGTTTAATTTGACTATTTCAGTATTGCTATGTTATATTACTTTTGAGCAATAAAATTATGCATAACAACATATGTTAACCAATCATGGCTGCTTATCACCAGCATTTTTGTCAGCGTTTGCAGTTTGTGAACTCTCCTTCATTTCCTTGTTTTTATAACTTCCTTAGCATTAGTTTCTTTATATTATTTATGTTATACTATAGCTTCTGCTGTATGAACTTGTACATAGTTTAATACTAAACGCAGCTGTTTTAATAAAAATGAAATTGAAACAAACCCTTTTAATAATAATCGTCCATTAAGTTTTATGAAAGGTACATAGTTAAAAAAACTGATAACTGCAGAAGAGATGACGTATTACACTACTGCTATCTAGTAGAATATTTGTAATGGCGAGATCGTACAATAACATACGAGGATGGCCTGAAAGGTTTCCGAGCTCAACATGAGGATGACAGTTCTGTAAATAAGAGCTAGTGAATTTCGTTGTCCATTTGTTGACAGTTACTCACCAAAGTTTCAGCAATTTTGGACGCTTAGTTGTTATGTAACAGTCGTTTGAGTGAGTTGATGAAAGTATTTTTATGAAAATGGACAAAATCGAGTATCGAGCTGTCACTAAATATTTGTTTTTGAAATGCAATACGCCTACGCAAATCAAAGATGAGCTGGATTCTGTGTATGGGAACCCTGCACCATCATTTACCACAGTGAAATTTTGGGCAGCTGAATTTAAACGTGGCCCTAAGAGCTTGGGAGACGATGAACGTTCGGGACGTCCAAAAACTGCAATACTGAAGAAAACATCGCCAAAGTTTACCAAATGGTGCTAGACGACCGCCGATTTAAAATGAGAGAGATAGCAGAGACTATGGACATGTGAAAAGAACGTGTTTGTTACATATTAAATCAATATTTAGACACGAGAAAACTGTCCGCACGTTGGGTACCGCGTTTGCTCGCGTTAGACCAAAAACGTGTTCGAATGAACATTTCCAGCACTCTGTTGGCGCAGTTTAGGCGCAATAAATCCGAGTTTTGGCGCCGATTAATTACTATGGATGAAACTTGGATACACCATTATATGTACGCCCGAAACAAAAATAAAGTCCAAACAGTGGACTGCAAACGGGGAACCGGCTCTTTAAAAAAAAAAAAAAAAAAAAAAAAAAAAAAAAAAAAAAAAAAAAAAAAAAACTGCTTTTTTCGGCTGGGAAGGTGATGGCAATTGTTTTTTTTTTCGATACATATAGTGTTATTGTAATCGATTATCTTCAAAAAGGAAAAAACCATTACAGGCGCATACTACGCATCATTACTTGACAAGCTGAAGGCAGAATTTGTGGAAAAACGGCCACATTTACAGAAAAGGAAAATCCTGTTTCACCAAACAACGTACCGTCTCACACCTCAGCGGTTGCAATGGCGAAAATCCACGAATTACGGTTTGAACTGCTTGACCATACGCCTTACTAAGCAGATCTAGCCCCAAGCGACTTCTTTTTGTTCCATCATCTGAAAATTGCGCTCTGAGGACAGCGATTTTCATCAAATGAAGAGGCAATCACCTTCGTGAACAACTATTTTGCAGGGAAGAAACGCCGATTACTATTTGGACAGGTTACAGAGATGGGAGCATCACTGGAAGGAGTGTGTAGAGTTACAAGGAGACCATGTTAAAAGAAATAATAACAATAATAACAATAATAATAATAATAATAATAATAATAATAATAATAATAATAATAATAATAATAATAATAATAATAATAATAATAATAATAATAATAATAATAATAATAATAATAATAGTTGTTGTTGAATTGATGTTTAATTTCTTCTAAAAGTGAAATAGTCCACCCGAATTTTATATAATAAATAGTTAATAATATAATTAATAGGTAAGTCAAAATCTCTAGTAACCTGTTGTTTTATCTGACCTGAGGAATAAAAACATCAATATTTTGAAATCTATCCAAGACTTTATAATTTTACATAATCCTTAGTAGCACATATTTAATCTTAAAGTCCTAATGTCTTTCTGATTTAAGTATACAGAAGCAAAAATCATTATCATTCGCCCAAAAATGATACCCATCTGTGAAGTATACCAAAAATTGTCAAAATCTATTAATATGTGGTTTTAGGTTATACAACACTACACATCTGCTATAGTTCTATGTAGCTTGTACGGCTTCCTAAAGATATCGTACAGTAATTTAAATTTCTGCCTGTGAGTCTAGCTTTGTATAACATTTTGTAAAATCTAAAACTTTTGCCCGAATTAAAGTAAAGAAATCATTCAAAAGAGGCCTCAGAATTACTCAAATGTCATATTAGTTACAAAAGAGTAGAAGATATATGTATATCTACAACACCATAAAGAGATAAATAATGTAATTTTATCCCTCGTGTCCCGAATTTCTATTTGTTGGAACGTTCTCATTTTAAAATTATTGCACAGGTACCTTCCACTTGAAACCAAGGAATTTTATATCCTTCAGTATAATCAGGCTGACTGTGTAAATTTAACCAAATAAAACAGACATCTCCTATTTAATATTTATGTTTTTAAAAAAATCTTACTTAATTAAAAATGCATCTCTTCAATTTATTATTATATTATTTTAGAGTTTAATTACTATACTTAAAAATAGCACTGTGCGGAACAATTTCTGAAAACAGTGAAGAAATAGGTATAAAAGAGAATGTCTTTCGAACTAATTTTAAAAGACATCATACGATTTGGTATGCACATTGCACATTTAATCCTGATTGATGTATTCAAATTTAAAATGATCCAAAGTGAAGTTGTGAAATTTGGAAATATTACATCTGGGTATTCTTAATCTACACAGTTTGTCAGTTTTAATTATACTTGAATAGTTGGTGGAATTCTTTCCAAATTATATAAATGGCGTTAACTTGGAACGCTAAGCACAGAATGCTGCGTGATTGTTTTGTTTACGTGTAACAGGTGTAAATATGCCGTGATGGTATAGGTAGAACGATTCCAGTTCCGCCTCTGTCAGCCGAATTCCTACCTCCAATAGCAAGGGACCCCAATGAAAACTTACCATCTGTACTTCCGCTAGCAGGTGAATAGTCGGAAACATGAATGGGGATGGATGCAGGGTAGCACCAGATGCACTCAGGCTGTACATGGTCGTGGACCGCGTTTACTTTCCAATGGGAATGGAATGCGCCTCGAGGTCCGCACCGGCCGGAAATCAAGCTTCTTGCACCACCCCTGTTTCTGCTTATTTTTATTGCTTTTACTGAGACCGGATTTTGATATGACTTACGAGTTCACTCGCTGTAGTTCTTATTCCGTAATGATTTTACCTAAGCGAAGAAGCAGTATGCAAGTGGCAGAGCTTGACAAAGAACAAATAAACAACAAGCTACCATAGACTCTCATAAACTTTATTTCAGTATTTACGAACTATGCAAAGCTTGTCATTCTGAAAGCAAGCAAATTAAAAAATATGTTACATTCACATGACTTTCTCTGCTCATCACAGTTTATTTTTCTACAATTTCTACAAAATTTCATGGGAAAGCTTGTTTACTATCTACTTCATATTAATCGAAATAAACGCTTTTCGAAATATTTTGTTGCACATTTCATTGTGGACACAAGAGTCGAAGTTGCTTATCACAAGAAACAAATGAATAGTCATAGGCCCATAAACATAGACAAAGTATTCACAAATTTTAATCAATGGTATAATAGATATTTCAGAAATGGCTGAAGCCACTCAAAAAGAAGGGGAAAAAGAAAATAATTTAAGTGAACTGTATGCTTTACAGAGCTGTACATTTTTGTGAAGTACGTGTTGAACTACCTCTTAACGTTTACCAGCCATACAAAATTATGTAAGATTGCTTTCGAATGAAGAGGAACTTCACAGAGTATTCCCAGAAAATTTAAGATATGTACTTCATTTATTATGCAAATGTCTTAGATTATAATACAAATTGTTAGAACCAGTTTTGAGATAATTACTTGGCAAGAAAGCGCCATGTAAAGGGAAGTCTTGGGTAAGGATAAATTCTTGAAAACTTTTGTGTCGCAGCTTTGGGAGGAATTAAACTTGCAAAAGCAAGTTTGGTATTTGTCAGACTTTTCGTCTTTAAAACCAAAGCTAGCTACTCTGTCTCTATCTGACTGTCTATCTCTTTCACTAACACACACATAAGCACACTTTGACTTTTAATTGAAATCCTTTTCTTGTTTAAGGAACCTCAAAATATATTTACAGGGAAATCTTGATGTGGAATTCTTGGGTGTAATACGATACCTACTTTCTGCACTTAGATTGAGTGCATAGTAAGGAAAGTAAACCTAAGCCAGTATAGGCTTGCATCCATTAAGGGAGCATTGTGAAATTTGGAAATTTTGTAATTATTTAGCAACTTCACACCTAACATTTGTTAAATCTTCTATAATTTTCAGCTTCTGATAGAAAGTAAGCTGCTCTTTTAATGATCTGGTATAGTATTCAAAATGTTAGAAAAATGTTAAATTATTTACTCATTGTTAATCAATTGCTTTTTCACACATGTCGTGTGTGTGCTAAACTTAGAAAGACAAAAATTAATACCATAGCCATGATTTGTATAATGAATCTAAGATTTAGTTTTACCGACAAGATTAAGAATTATATGATATCCAAAGAAGAACCACCTGTATGTAGTTCCCGTGTAATTATCATAACAGTACGCTACATGCTTGTACAATGTACCACATAAAGTTCATTCAGGCACATAAATGGAATATTAGAAATTATTACTGCACCTGTTATTTTTATACTGTTTCGGTACACAAATAAATTTAAATTGTAGCATTTTATTGTATATCCCTTAGTCATTTGTCCTGTTATTATTAATTACCTACATAATATTCTGTATCCTTGAATAATAGTTCCTGTTGCTTTGTTGTTCCATTATTGTTCTTATATGATGTACGTTATGCAACCTTAAATAAATAATTAAAACTTGTTAAAGGTGAATGGGACAAATTCTTCAAATATTAATGTAGCAGATAACTGAAGGGATAGCGTGACATATATTGCTCTCAGCAATGCTATATCTGCTGCATAAGGCAGCAAAACCAGACAGCACATTAGCATACCTATGCGCCTAGGGCAAGACTGCGTTTCGGATCTTGTCGTAGCAAATTTTGCAACCATGTAATGGATAAAATGAATTATAGTGTAGATGATCCCACGTCTTGCTGCGATGTTCTTTCTCTTACATTTAAATGGCCATATTCGTGCATCGTCTATAAGCACATTGCAGAAACTGAAGACAGGTGCTTGAATAAAGAAAGGGAGTACCAAATAACTTACCTGTGTAGGATTTATTTTGTAAAAGAAACACGGGAAGGGAGAAACCCTGAAGTATGAAAGAAACAAACAACAAAATCTTCAGGGGTGAAAGGCCCACGGGAGTCCTTGAAAGTGTGCTGGAAAGTATTCCATTTGTAGCAGTAGCGCTGGCTGGGTAGGGCGCTGTTGTGATTACATGCAAAAATAGCCTTACTGGTCACCATAAGTAAACAACCTAGATATATGTAGTAAATTTTATAATTACACTGACAACAACGTTTGCATCGCTCAACAAGCTGTTCCACGACAGCGTTCAGTGTTCCTAATTGCAACTGTTGTGTGCATGTGTAAACGAAATCTTGGATAAAAATCGAGCTAGGCATTTTAAAACCAGGATCTGCCAAGGATGTAGATTTTAAGGAACGGTCTCCAACCCCAAACTATTCTTTACATGAAAAATGTTTTGTTAGTTCTCATTTTCATAAAATGGCTCTAATGAATGCTGATAAAATACGTTTTAAAATATTTCCACTTTATATAAAATGATCTTCCTAGGAATAGCCTGAAAGATTTTATATAATTCCTAATCCGGAAGAGATAAACAAAATCTTACTGCATAAAAAATGTAGAACTCGTTAAAACACATAATTTATGTCGCATATTTTTAGGGGCTATTTCCATGCATTCTTTGTTATTAGTTTGAACCATCAAATATGTTATACTTTTTGCCCTTCCTTACATTTTTTTCTCAGTTTTGGAGGTCTTGAACGGGTCCCTTCAGGCTTCAGGTGGTGGAAACAGCCCTCCTAACTCCGCCAGACCTGGTCGTGCCGGGGCTGGACGCAAATGGACGGGTGGCCACCGCCAACTGAGTCCGTTCCCGCGCGGCCAGAGCCCGGCCAGTTTCCTTCTTCCATCTGGCTTCTCGCTCCTAGCCCCGACTCACTGGACGGACCCTGCTAGCAGGCCGCTCCTAGTGAGGCGGTATCCGGCGCTGGCCACCAAACTCTGGAGGCTCATTCCGGAACCAGAAGCACTAGCAGAGACCGCACTGACACACAAGCTTGCGTAAATGACACAATCTATAAGACTGCACCTTTAAATCTGCATAGCGGATAGGTACCGTGGCGTTCTGCCCACCGCCCGGGAGCACCCGAGCGACTTATACTCGCTCATGGCGGTAAGGGGTTCCTCGTTTTAACAAAAAGTTACTTCAGTACTCCACTCTGCCCATGATATCCAGTGGATGTAGGGTTTCCGGCAGTCTTAAGCTAGGCCAGTACTTCAGTCAGGATTGTCGTAAAAGGGATTTTGCTATGAAAATATACAACTTTGCTAAAATTAATAGTACTTACATTGTTGAAGGTTTAATTATTCTAATTTCGTGATCCGTCATCCATATTTTCTTTCTATAAAACATTTCAGCACTTTTAATTCAAATTCTAGTTGCGTTTAGCTTAGTGATGTACACGTCCGCCTCGGTAGCATGGTGGTAGCATGCCTGCCTCACGTTCAAGAGGTCCTGAGCTCGAATCTCGGTCAGGGTGGGTTACTTGGATAAGGTTTTTTTCCGGGGTTTTCCCTTATCCTGAAAGACGAATGTCGGGTAACTCTAAGCTCCGTGGACTCCGGGCTCATTTGAGCATCATTTCATCCATTCCATTCATCGTCCGATATGAGTTAACGTTGGAGGACGTAAATTACAAAAAAGAAAAAAAAATCTTAGTGACGTACAGTCGATATTTTCGTTCCTAGGTGGCCATGAAAAAACTGTAAGGGATTGGATTGTTCGGAGAGGATTCGGCACCTCGACCAGACTGTCTTTTGCACCTATGCCACAATTGGGGCGCTCCCGGGAGGGAGGATGAGGCAAGAGGAGACAGAAGGTGGCCGACCCCAAGGAGTCAGTACAGTATAGAGGGTGAGGTCCGTACACTTTTCAACATAGAAACTCCCCGGCGTTGGGTTTTAGACAATCTTCATCTTATCTGCCATGGCCCCGAAACAGTAACAAGGCCGGCTCGGAGACTGGAGGCCGCCTCCCCAGAGCAGAGTACTCCAGGCAGTCTGGCACAACCGGCATCCCGCCTGCCGCGCTCCTGAATCGGCCCACTAGGCCGGCTTGGACACCAAGTCCGTCCCGCCGGAGGCGAAAGCGTTTTCCTCAGAGTATGTCATCCCGTCATGCACCGCTGAGACTCCCGCCGACACTTCTACCCTGAAACAAACCACCAGATGAGAGATGTTACGAAATTGCAGGAGGTGAAACAGAGGGACAGGAAATTCAGGGGATGTAATCAACCTACCCAGCATTCGCCTAGCGACCCGGAACCCCCCTCCCCGAAAAACCCATTGGTCAGGTACGTCGGCCAAGGGAATCGAACCCGGCCTCCCGAATGCGGGCCACAGACGAAACCGCCTGAGCTATCCCGCTCGGATGGGCTCTTCAACACCCAAAATGCAGAAAATAACATGTATATGAGTGGGAACAAGCAAATGCATTAAACTGACTAATTCTTATAATGTATTATTTCCGTAGCTTGTGTAGTTAGTGAAACCGGTTTGAAACGCCGTGTGATGCTTTGATAAGATAAGTAAAAAAGAACAGAATGTAACAAATTAATCTCTGGCCGTGGAAACCTCAAATTAAGTTTTGCAACTGGCTTGCATTTCTAGAATATGCATTACAGAAAAGCATTTCCTTTGCTTAAATGTAAAAGGATATTTAGTCATCGGAAGCAAAACATTTAACCACTCAAAAGAGAGAAATATGTAGTTGATAGGTTTGCCAAGCAGATGCTATCAAATGTCGTGGCCACTGCGCATGCTTTGTAACATTACTTGCTTTCGTATTTCCTACGAATAACATTTAAACGAATAATCTTGTGCACAAATGTCTGTCCATTGGATGTAGCCTGTCAGTAGAAATGGATAATTTATGTTAAGTGATATACTGGGTGCAAAAAGCAATAAAGCAGTACCAAAATAAGCATTTTCAATGTTAGGAACAAGGAGTGGCAGAAGTTTTTTACTGCATTACATGCGTCAGTATTAAATCCTTCAAGTTGTAGCTCCGATTGTGAAAGCCGTTTGTGGCGTGCGTGACAAATATAAACAAAACGCATTCCTGTTCACTACTACGCATTGTATTATCATTTTGAAGCCTACTGGATGGTACGGTAATACCGGGCACACGTTTTGCTTAGTACAAATGTATTGCAGGGTGTCTTATACGAGGGCCGTTCAGAAAGTAACCTCCGGTTGACTGCAAAAAATTCACCAAGTTAAATAAAAATATTTTAATATATACATCTTACAACTACATATTTGCACTATTTTTCTACATAGTCTCCATAACCATTGAGGCACTCATCGTATCTGTTCACAAGCTTTGAAATTCCTTCTGCATAAAAATCACTCGCTTGTGCCTGGAGCCAGCCTGTGACCGCATCTTTGAGCTCTTCGTCGTCATCAAACCGCTGGGTCTCGAGCCATGTCTTCATATGCATGAAGAGGTGATAGTCGCTTGGCGCCAGATCTGGGCTGTAAGGTGGATGGTTGACAACGTCCCACTTGAAGGACTCAAGAAGGGCTGTTGTTCTGCGAGCAGAGTGAGGACGGGCGTTATCGTGCAAAAAACGATACCGGAAGTCACGATGAATAGCTGCTGCAGAGTATCCTTTGGCTGTAAAAAACCTTATAACAGCACGCACTTCACATTTGGCGGGGTTTTCTATTGCAGCACACATTTCAAACGGCCAAAAACACTAAACTAGCGCAGATACCACGTTCACTCGACCATGGCTTGATGCCGACTGACCTGTTGAGTGCGTGAATGCACAGATGGCGTCGCTACTCCCCCCACTACCCGCACTGTGACCGATGGGAGGTTACTTTCTGAACGGCCCTCGTATTAACACTGCGTCCAGCTAAAACTAGAAATTAGTGAAACGATATTTTATAATTAAGAACTGAGAAGATTATTCTCGGCCGTCTAGGAGTGGGCAAACTTCATATTCACCAACTTGAGCTCTATTACGTTGTACATGTCAAGATGCGTAAACTGTATCTTTTACCTTATGAAATAATTAAGGATCACGGGGAAGGGAAAATGGTTTGCAATGCCACTTATTGTGACTATCTTAAATTACTCAAAAATATCAACAGATGTTCCACCACCAAAGGGTAATATGAACTAGTCAGCTCTTGCAGAACTTGGAAGACTATCGAAGGGAGGTTCCACCCTAGTTTCACATTCTTTTACGTGATCACCTGCTACTTCACCTGTTATTAGAATAATCGGAACTGTATGTGTTTACAATTTTAAGGCATAAAAAAGAAGCCATACCATAAAATGATCGTTTAGATGATAATGATGCTAATAATAATAATAATAATAATAATAATAATAATAATAATAATAATAATAATAATAATAATAATAATAATAATAATAATAATAATAATAATAATAATAATAATAATAATAATAATAATAATAATCGTTTAGCTCTCTAACAATAAATTCCATAAAGAACAGCGGAGTTATATGATATTATTCACTGAGAAAAAGATTACTAAAATATCCCAATGAAAGTAACGTTAGGGGGAGCGTTCAAAGATTATCGGAGTTTGTGTAAAAATTTTAAAATACTTCATGACTGAGAAAGTAAATAGCACACGTTATTGAAATTTAATAGATAACTTTTCACTATGACATGAACCATTTGCAGACATTTTAAACTTGACAGCATCAAATTACAAACATTCTAAAAAATTAGAAACATTACTTTAACATAATTTGGAAAAGACTGAAAATAGTTACGTTTCTATTAGAGCTTACAGTAATTTCCATGCTCCTTGAAATATGATTTACAAAAGGAATGTATTCTCAGGCACTTCTTAAACCGTTAAGTTTGAAATCCGTAAAGAGTAGAAGCCTAAGTGGTTTGTCTCGCGTGTGCCGGAGAAGTTGTTGGAGTTTAAGAGGGCACTTTATGGGTATTTTATGGTTTTGGAGGAGAACAGAAATGTCCTAAAGGTTTTTACATTAAAGGGAAAAACGATGCACATGTTCTGCCCCATGTTCGAGCAAAGTAAAGATAAAATTCCAACT
Organism: Mantis religiosa; assembly: GCA_030765055.1. NCBI lineage: Eukaryota > Metazoa > Arthropoda > Insecta > Mantodea > Mantidae > Mantis > Mantis religiosa. The sequence continues at coordinate 197,525,981 of CM060948.1, read as the reverse complement.
CTGCGTGTCCCTTTCCGGGGGAAGAGGTGTGTGGAGAAGAAAGATCAGATAAAAGAGAGAAATATTCCATTCAGGTATAAATTATCTGATAACAGTAACATTGCTTTCCATAGAAAGCTTTCAGTAAGTATTTGAAATGCTAGATTGCGATTTTCGTTTTAGACTTCTCTTCTATTTTTAGCACAAGCGAAAAATAAATGGTCAAAGAAAATATAGTTAGTGATTATAGGGCTATTACTTCAAGTCTCAACATAATTCAAGTATATTCTTGAAAGTGTGTATAGAAACAATAGCATAAATTGAGAGACTAATCCGTAGACGAACATATCGTGCACATCTTTGAGCCAATAAGGTATACCACAAAAACAATATAACTACTATTAAACACGATCTGAAACAGACCAGTGATAATTCACAGGAGTTCTTTTATATGATATCAAGTGGATTCCATTCTTTATCATTCTCTATAGGCATGAGGTACTCAAACGGATTCAGTAACTTAAATAGCGCACCCTGGCTTTCGCCACTAGTACATACTGCATATATTTACTTGCTTTCCTGAAATTTCGTAATTGTATAATCGCCACGATTTGGAACCCAGGTTCTTAAATATGACTCTATTTATGTGATATCTTACAATAAAATATCTCGTTTATTAGGTATTTTAGGTTATAAGAAGCAATGCATTTTTCTTACAATTCAAACAAAACACGCACCACTCATTATTTAAAGCAATTGAACGGATAATCTTCGAGTTTCTTATAGTATACGAAATTATTTTTTTTCTATTAAAAACGGAACTTAATGTTCATGTTACATTGTTTCGAATATATAATTCTAAAATAAAGAACATTAAGTCTGTTTAGAGTATTGCTTTTAGCTGAACTGTAACAAAAGGAAAATAGTGCAAAATGGTGTAACAATTTTCAGATATTACAGTAGACTGTAAAGACAGATACAGTTGGTTTAAGAGAAACTCTCGATAATGTAAAAAAAAAAAAAAAAAAAAAAAAAAAAAAAAAAAAAAAAAAAAAAAAAAAAAAAAAAAAAGAAAGAAAGAAAGAAAGGGAAAAACGAAAAAAAGAGCTCAAAGTTTGGTTGAATTGAGGGAATCACGTTTAAAAATATGTCTCGCCGTGTTTGAACGGTTATTTTTTAAACACTCGCAGATCAGAAAAATATATTCCTAATATGTATTTATAAGGTTAGTGCCTAAATATGTTTTCACTCTTTAATCCAGGGACGTTAAGATTTGTTTATGAAAACGCAAGCATTGATTTCATAAAGTAGTCATAAAATGAATAAAAGCTTTTTAGCTCTACAGGAGTGATTGGGAGTTAATCCAATGCATGCAAGTGATTGCAGTAAAACGCAATTTTATATCCGTTTATTACTTCTACAGAAATATAACTCGCTTCCATTTGCATATTGCAGCAAGGGATTGACGAGGAAGAAGCCAATGAGATGTAGCATGTTGACACCTGAGGAACCGGTTGATGCCACCCTAAGGGTTCACGCGTCCAATAGTTTACTCCTTCCTGCCGATATAAAAACATTGCAGGAAACGGACAGGATTAACTCATTTTAACCAGACTGCCAAGGTCATTGACGTGAACAAGAAGAGGCAGTGATTCTTCTCAACTGCTACAACCGTGTGGGATCTGAAGATTTTGGTTGAAAGCTTTACAAAATGGCACAATAGCTTAGGAAACAGGAATTAAGTCAGAGAAACGAAATTGTCACAGAAGTTTTTGTTCTCAAAGCTTCGAGACTCAGTATTTAGAGCCTATCTATTTTGATTTTGGGGCAGTAAATTAATAGAGCTTATGAATTTATTTGGAGGCTAACCTATTTTGAGATTAGGCTACAAATAGATACCTATAACATATTTTGAGGGTCATCTTACTACTTCGAAATGTGAACTAATATATTAGATATATGTATGTGTAAGCCTAAGCACTCCAACTATTCAGTTAAGCGTAGCTGTAGATAATATACGTATATAGCCTGGTAATTCAGTTATTGCTGTTATTCACTTTGTTATTTAAAGCATACGATTTTACACATTTTTAAAAAGTATCATAAAATAATCAGATTAAATTATACTAGAAATACTCATTGTTACATTATTTAATAAGTACATTTGAATGAATTTTGAAAACCATTTTCATTTTAATACGACTTTTCAATTTTTTTTTCATTTACCAATTTCTCAATATTAGATGTAATTTATGATGTGCATAGAACAAGTACCTATATTAGCAAAATTCACATTTGTAATAAATAATTGAACTCATTTATTCTTAATAATTTTCATGCTAGAAAATATTTGTGGAACCAGATCTGCACATGTAACCTAGAGCAAGATCCTTTATTTCAAAAAACCGGTTCTGAAGGGCATATTCGAAAAATTCAGTGAAGTTATCAATGAATAACCTGCAATGCTCCTTAAATATTTAGCACAAAGAACTGAGGGCTTTTAGGTTTCTATTATTTTCCTTTGTAAGGATGGAGAGTGAGTCTCTAAAATAAAACATGGATTTAAAAATAAATCTATGTGACTCTTTTCAGATTGAAAAGACGAATATGTAATGATAAATGTATGTACTTCATATATTTTATCAGCAGGTCATTTAATATGTACTTATGCTGAGAGCTTAAAAACAGTGCAACACGTGTTCTGAAAATACTTTGATAACATACTTAGTCGTATACACATAGGCTAATTATTTGGTCATATAAAACTCTTTACCAGCGTTCGTTTACAACCCTTATATTTAACTTAGAAGCTTGAAATTTCAGAGAACACCATAGCATTTTTTAACATCTTTAGAGTAGAAACTTGATTGTCTTTTCATAACTGAAAATATTACAGAGATATGAAAAATCGTGAAATCGTGAATTTTATGTTTTAAATTAAAAGTTAAAATATAAATAATGATACGTTTCAGAACAAAAGTGTTAATAGAATATATAGATTATGGTTTACTTTATGTGCGGAACATTGGTGCCATAATTGCTTTCTTTCTTGGTCCCTTTTTAAGTCTTCGTTTCCTGTTAAAGACCTGCCTTTCGTGCCGGTTGTGGTAAGTTTTGGCCCCTGTAGGTACGTTCATTTCATCCTTTCTCCCGGGGTCTCATACACAGTAAGCCTTCGGCTGAAGAGTCGGTACCCGCCTTGATAGGCAGACAGAACTTTTAGTCTTATTTTCTTTCTAAATTATGTAATGTTATATGCAAATTCGCATACTTAGTATATATTTGTATGCAGCTACCGTACTTGCAGCATTGCTGTCTTGCAGCACCAAACAAATAAATAAAGTAATAAAAGGATAACTAAAGACGGTCGCACCTAATTGAATAGCTATAGAACGATATCCTTTGTGTTATTTGATCATTAAAGATGCGATGAAAGAGTTTGCAAACATCAATTCACAGAGGGAACAAATATGTAAATTTGCATAGGTTTTGAGATTCCCCGACCATTTCATTTTAGAACCTTCCAAGGGAGCAGGTTCGAGTGGCTCAAGCAATCAGTTGGTCAGGGTCCATTTCAGTTCCAGAATATCGCATCGGTGCTTCATATATCCTCACATAGTGACTAGAGCCAGAGAAAGATGTTTCGGAATGGTTCCGAGGATGGAACAATCTCAAAAGTTCTGTAAGTTCAATTCCGAAGTTTTCCATGTCTGCACTAGGCAATCATTGATCTTTACATTAATAGTTTTGGAACATATGATCTTGAGCCATTTAAATCGCACAAAGGTAATGAACGTGACTTTCCTTAACGTGAGCTAAGTGAGCGAAAAAATCGGGGAGGTATCGCCTTTCGATACTTATGTGAAACGAACGAACCTTTGTCAGGAAAGTAGCGTTGGACCAAGTGTTTCCTGCTATTACGGCTATGTATAGATTACCTGCAATTGGACGTTATGCCAATCGGAAAGCGGAGATGGATTTCGGCATGAAGGCTATTGCGGATCTGGAAATCTTTAGGAGGAAGAGGTGAATTGAAAGAAACAAGAGAGCCACCAAATATGGGACGGACGGGGTTCTTAACGTTTACAGATGATGAAATTATAGGAAATGGAGTGCAGAAGAATTCGAGACATTATACAATCCTCCCCAACATTCACTTGCTCAAGTGGCAAAACGGTGACAAAACCCAAAGTCAGAGTAGTTAGCCTAACGAAACTTGAATCCGAGAGTTCTCGAATACGAATCTCATTACTGTGGAGCCATCTCGCTCTGTTATTCCTGTAGGAACTTCATTATTTTGTAGCAGTTATTCGGAATTTAGTAGTTTTTAGAAATGAAACGTTCGGAACTGTTACTGAAAAATAACAATTGAAGGGAAGAAAACAAAGAAACAATGAAAATTATATGTAATTATTTTTGTTTCCCCTCTAAAGTTGCTCTGAGTTATTCTTTAAGTGGAGTATACACCCCATTGTGATGCACTGAAGGCGTATTAATGCTGCAAAGCGAGTAAACGTATCTCCCGGAAGGAAAGGGGGAGGAATTGTGGAGAAGCTTCCGACCTCAGGCCACTGCGCACGACTGGTCCTAAAGAAAAGCGGCCGTGACAGCTCGTGTCTGCCACGTTCACTGAGTGCGGAAGAACGTTGCTGAAAACAGGTTGACCAACACATGGAAAGCATTTCCGTTTACTGTAACTCTATAAGTAAGCTTCTGAGCTGCCCACTTCATGAAATTTTGGAGTATCGAAGTCACTAAATTTGGAGTTCGGTTTGAAAACCACTACACCAATCCCTGCGAAATTCTTGCTGAAAGCATTCTAAAAGATTTGATCGAACCATAGTTAATTTCTTCTGAGAATAATGATAAATAAACAATAAAGATAGCGTAAATAAATAAATAAATAAATAAATACAGGTGTTCACAAATAATTATAGGATTTTTAAATTATGTATTTTCTCTGGCACACAATCTTGCACCTTACAAACTAAAAGTGATGGGATAAAAATAGTAACTGAGATTGGGGTTCGAATCACGAACTCTCGGTCTGCTTAATACAGCGTGCGTTTAACCATAGAGCTACGTACGATAGCCGCTGTCAGTGCGCTCATTACAGAGTGGCACATATCATTTCACGTATTTTTCATTTTCTTTAATATTCTGCAATGCCAAGTAGTAAGAGCTTAGCCGCAAGAGAACATATGTAAATTAGTTCGCTACTGTGTTTGTTTAGGCAAAAATGTTGGAGATAAAAAGTATGCCCATATTTCCAGATTTTGAGCCTGAACTCTCGTACTACTTGTTACAGCCTACGTTTTGTCACTGAGCTATGGCAGACGTTGAGGAAAAGCGACGCTGATATACAATATAAATATTTGTTCCGTTAAAATTCCAAGGATATTCAATTTCTTGCATAGTATACAACACTATGCAGTTAATAGGTTAACTGCAAGTGAACTGCTACTTGTTTTGCGATATTTACTCCATCATTCACCATATTGGATTAATATAGACATAGAAATCCTCGAAGTAAGTAACAGGTAAAAATGGCGACCACGATACTTTACATCTGCTAACATGACCGATTTAGTTTTCATACCCTCTAGTCACAGAACACCTGAGTGATACTAGTCCGCGGAAAGTGTACATTTACTTTCTTGAAAGATAGTATCTGTAATAGTCGTCAAGTTTTATGAAAATACAAACTTCGCCGTCTGTGGTTTTTTTTTCTTTGTAATTTACGTCCTCCAACGTTAAGTCATATCGGACGATGTATGGAATGGGTGAAATGATGCTCAAATGACTTCAGGGTCCATAGAGCTTAGAGTTACCTGACATTCGTCTTTCAGGATAAGGGAAAACCCCAGAAAAAACCCTATCCAGGTAACTCACTCTGACCGAGATTCGAACTCGGGACCTCTTGAACGTGAGGCAGACATGCTACCACCACGCTACCGAGGCGGGCTCGCCGTCTGTGGATAACCTTTCGGTCAGAGCCATGTAGTTAGTCCTAATGGTGCCTTATGCTGCCGTTCACGTGTTTACTCAGGCGTCCATTCATTACATCTCTACGAGCTAATGCCATCCATATTTACTTCTAGGAGACATTTGAATTTTATATTTGACACCTGTGTGCCATGATACCTCTTTGGAAAACTTGCAATTTTCATAGCATTCAAGGGATGCATTAGACATTAAACTATAGAAAACAGCGTGTTCCAGTGAGCCTTTGAGTGATAAAATAAGATGTAAAGTAGAAAAATATTTGCCTAGAAGTGCATATCTGACGACACTCCTTCAACCTACAACCTTGAAGCAGAGAAATTTTTTTCTTTGCTATTAGTTAACTCATTTTTGCCTTATTTGGTTGATTCTGCTCTTTTTTTATCTCTCCTTTGTTCACAAGTATTCGCTGAGCACGTTTAGGTCAGAAAATAGAGAACAAAATCAGAATGGAATGTAAAAGATCCACATGACTGTCTCTACCAATGGCATATGGATATGGATTTAATATACTTGAATATAAAAGATTTTTCCTCTATCCTCGTTACGTTACTCAGAATATACTTTAGTCTAAGGATAATATCAAATGAGCTAAAAGTGCTTAGAACATTATTGAAAATAATGTATTTGCAAATTATGTACTTTGAAGAGCCCTACTTCTCTTCCTGTAGTAAGACTTTTGTCTATCTTTTAAGGTTGCCTAAATACACATTTAACATTCAGTTAAATAAAAGGAACCTAATGCCTATTCACAGAAAATGACAAGAATGCATTTCATCCGCCATGTAAATATTTTAAAGAAGAGTTATTTCAACCTCCAAACCTTGGATCCATTTTTGAGGCAACGAGACATATAAGTAAGTTCGTCTAATGGACACACGTGGACACACACATAACACACACAGACACACAAACAAACAAATACAGTATCAACAACACAAAACGTGGCCGTCAGGGCTGCACGTATAGGCTAGCAATCGCACCGCCCGTCTCCTGGTTACACGTGCGCAAACGTCGAATCAAATCTCAAATCACATTAACAATTATCAGAAAAACACGAAACATATCTTATCACAGGAGATGGAAATGTCTATCTCCATCTGCAGCACCTTCTGAGTAAACTGCTATTCACACACATTAGTTCAGCTTCCGAAATAATGTTAAATTCTGTTCTTATACTTTGTTTTACTTCTCTTAATGTGTGGGATTGATATTGAATACTGAATTTTTTCAAGTTTCTCCCTAAATAAAATTCGTATGTCGTAAGATCGGGGGACTGATAGGGCCATAAAGCCTTACTAATGATTCTGCCCTAAAAATTTCCGGAAATTATAATGGCTAAAGGCCCGAGGGATGTGTGCTTGCATGTGATACAAGTTAGCTGGACGCAGAGTATGAATGACATCAGATGTACAGCACGACATCAAATGTTGAAACAAATGCCACTAGAAGCAAGCGTCTAAAACAGCGAACTAATGAAGCATTGCTTTGCAAGTGTTTGCAGACGCAAGGTCAAGGCGTAGTATAACACGACTTTTTTTTGTTTCTTGTCGCTGTACCTGTCATGGCCAGGCTGTGCCTACCTGCAGTTGTGTGCATGCGCGAGGGATAACAGTACAGTCCATGTGCAGTAAACTTATGGCAAAATGCACACGCCTGCGGCCTTTAATAATGACTCATCAGCTGAATGCGCGATGGCAGAGTCCTGCTGGAAATATTCAGACCAACATTCGATGTCTGTCAGATGCTCGAAATATGGTGCTAGTATGTTATTGCTGTATCCATTTATTGCGCACTTTACCCCCATACTTCTTCCATGCGAGGGAGTTTCATGAACGAAATTGGGGTTTTCTGTAGCAGTGATGAATAGGGCCCGGAAGTTTAGCAAAAAATTAGTGAAGTTAGTTGTGCACGAGGTATAGATCGCCAACTGAGTTAGTCATTAAACTGTTAGTAAACTGTTAGTTAAGTGTTGGTAAACACAGAAAGAGACAGGAAAAAGTGCATTTAGCGTCTAATGTTAATGCAGACAGACGCAGTAGGTTTTGTCATTATCTGTGAAACATCATGGTGGGAGGAAACATCCCCTTCTGGAAAGCAGAAAATAATTATTTGAAGCTGTTTTTAGAAAACTATGCACTGTCGCAACGAATTAGCTTTTCATTTACTGTACACATTATAAATATTAATGATTCGTTTGTTTATATGTATTCATATATGGACAAGATAAGTTTGTTTTGTATAATTTATGAATAAATGTGCAATATACCCTATGACAGTGTGTCCGTCGTGTGACTAAGTTTCGTAGATTACCGTTGCCGTGATCGTGATTGTATGATTGCGTGCGTGTGGCACTCAACCCCCTTCCCTATGTTTACGTGACTTGGGTAGCTATAACCCCGTCACTACTAACCTGTTGTACTGCTTTTTTTTCTAAACTTCCGGACCCTAGTGATGATATATGACCATGTAAATGAAATCATATCCTAAAAATCCAGTTGCAGAAATTTACCTGTTTCTGGTGATCACGTGGTAGTAGTTCCTGGACAGCAGTAATATTGTATGGTTTGAGTTTTAAAAGTTTTGTAGCTTTCCATGCTGAAGCTTTCGAAATGTCAGTTTCTTGTGCAAGACGCCTAAGAGATTTTCGAGATAACCCTTCTAACCTTTCTCCAATTTCGCCCAATTTCTACTCGGTAAGCAAACCTCTTCTTACCTTTCCCTATCACGGATTGATCCCGTCTCCCTGAATTTATTTACAAGCAAACGAAAGGCTGCATACTCGGAACACGCACGCCAAGAAATTTAGCTTTATATTGCTAAATCGCACATAAAATATTTTTGATGTACTGTATACTGCGATCGAGGCATATCTAAAATACTTCAAGCACAACTAAACACTTCTAAACACGCATAATGTTATTCGCATGTGAACTAGACTAGTAATAGAACAGAAGTAACACTGACACACGTGTGACTAGAACAGATGCAGGACGTGCACGCAGGAAAAAGCAGTGAAGCCGTACGCCGGCCAGACAAGTTTCCTGTAGTCTCGACAAATAAATAAATAAATAAATAAATAAATAAATAAAATCTGAATATTCTACCCCGGCACCTAGACAACTATACCGGGGCATGTATCCAAATTTTCTCTTTATTTTTCCATAAAATCTTTACAAATGTTATAATTATACAAATCTCTCAGAAAACTACTCTACAAAACTAAAATGAAATAAAATAACAGAAATAAACACAAAAAATCAAAAAACAAAAGAAAACAACTATGAAAATTACAAAATCCTTATTTCCTAAATCTATATCTAAATCTACTAATTCTGTAGTCCACCATGGCCTCCGCCATCACTCTCTCCCTCCGCCGCCCATGCAGTCAACTCCATTGTTTGATTATTCAATAATTCTTCCCGTCTAATCCTATTTTGTATTCTAGAACTCCTTCTTGGATCTTGTACTATTCTTCGCCTATTATCAACTCTTTCTCCTTTGAATATTTTTACCTCCCATGCTTTCTTACTTACAAAGTTAGTCAAAACTTGTAATTTATTTACTAATTGTTGATCTCGAATTATGTCATATACGATATATCCTGCTAGCGCATGCCTCTCTTCTTGTTGGTGAATTGCATATCTTCCACATTCAAATACTACATGTTCAGGATTATCTTGTTTGTTACATAATTCACATATATCATTTTCAGTTTTATTGATTTTCTTCCAATAGGTCTTATAAGGTCCGTGTCCTGTTATATAATGTATAAATCCCTTTGTTGGTTGAATAAAATTCAATTTTAGTCTCTCTTTGACGTTCTGAAAAATTTCAAACACTCTTCTACCTTCTAGACTTTCTGTCCATTCTTTTTGCCATTTATCTTTTAAACTATTTTTAATCACCCAAGATTTGTTTGTTCTGACTCCAGTTATATTATAAACTTTTTCTAAGTTACCTTTTTTCGCCCAAAATTTTGCGCCCTTCAATCTTATTAATAAATCAATCGGCCAAATGGCCGTTGTTACTAGCAATGCCATAGTTGGTGTTGTTTTTACAGCTCCTGTCAGACGTAATAATACTTTTCTTTGCGTTCTTCTCAACAATCTTCTTATTTGCACATCATCCATCCTTTCTGCCCAAACTGCTGCCGCATACGTCATAATTGAAGCAAAAATGGTGTTATGATATATCTGTATGTTACGCAATGGAAGTACAAAATTTAAATTGGTTATTCTTGCTAACTTTAGCATTATTTTCTCTGTTTTCTGCCTAATATACTCCGTGTGTTTTCTGAAATGAAATTTTTCATCTATCATGATACCCAAATATCTCATCTCTTTTTCCCGTTTAATGTTCTGATTATTTATCTTCACTGTAGGATCCCGCTTTAAATTTCCCTTAAAAAGCACATAATTTGACTTGTTTGGTGCAATTTTTAGTTTTGTTCTGAAACACCAATTTGATAATGTATTTGTAACTTCTCTTGCTTTATTTTCTAGCTCTAGTCTGCTCTGTCCATCCATCATTATGACTATGTCATCAGCATACGCTATTACATCCAAAACCTTATGATCTCTTTCCAGTAGTTCTAATAAATCTTCTGATAAAATATCCCAAAAAAGGGGCCCCAAGATAGAACCCTGAGGGCAACCCTTGGTTATCTTCTTCCTAGTTTCAAAATTTGATCCACCAATGAATACTTCTCTATTGGAACAATAATCCTTTAATAAATTATAAATAGTACTTGAATATTTCTTGTCTTTTAAAATGCCGAAAAAATACGGCCACCATAAATTGTCAAAAGCGCCCGATATGTCCACAAATAATCCAATTACATAATTCTTTTGGCTTTTTGACACTGTTTCTTGAATTTTTAATATTGCATCCTCAGTTGAATATCCCTTTCTGAAACCAAATTGTTTATTATTCATACCCAGCATCAACCTATTTTCCATTATTCTTTTATATATTAACTGTTCAAAGATCTTGCCAATAGCATTTAATAAACATACTGGTCTGAAAGATTTTGGTTGCGTTCTGTCCTTATCTGCTCCTTTGCACAAAATTACAACCTTTGCCTCCTTCCACAAGTTTGGAAATCTCCCTCTTGCCAAACAATCATTAAACAAGAAACACAAAAACAAGACAATTTCTTCTCGTAGATTATACAAGACTTCATTTATAATACCATCTGGACCAGGTGCCTTCTTCTTTTTTAACTTCTGCAGAATTAATTTTATTTCTGTAATATCAAAGGGATAAACAGGATTTCCTGTATACTGCAACATCATCTGGTTTCTTTTTTCAACATGAATATCATCATCTTCTTCCTCTTTATCATCTGGCAATAACGTATGTAATAACAATTCCACCGATTCTTTCCCACTTTCTGTCATCTCTCCATTACCCTTATCTAATGTGGTTAAGATTTCTGGCTTCTTAATTTTATCCATAATAATTTTATACGGTTGTCCCCAGACATCTTGTTTTAAGTTATTCTCAACGAACTGTTCCCAATGTTGTTTTCTGGTGTCCTCTAATAATTGTTTATACTTTTGTTTGGCCTCCCTATAATTCTTTAAGTTCTCTTCTCTTTCCGTATGTATGTTTGATTTTTGATATATTCTTCTTAATTTCCTTGCTAACGATCTCAGCTTCTGCAATCTATCTGTCCATTTTATTTTATCCTTATTATTATAAATTGTTATCTTTGGAACGGATTTTGATACTGCTACTTTTATTGCTTGTGTTAAATTTATTGCATCCAAATCCACTGATATTCCCGTATACTGTAAATTTAAATCCTTAAATACTGGCTTCATCTTATCCCAATTTGCTCTTTTATAATTATAACGTAATTCCATTTCATGTTCTTCTTGAATTACTTCCCCATTCAATATATAATCAAAATAAATCAAATTATGATCACTTGTGGTCTGACCCTGTGTGACCCACCAATTTCTAATCTTCTTCTCCGCTGTTGCTGACGCTAAAGTAATATCTATATTTTCTTCAGCACCTGCTCTATTTTGAAAAGTTGGTGGATTACCATCTTTATTTATTACATATAAATTTAATTCCGAGATATGTTCTTCCAGTTTCTCCCCTCTTTCATCTGGTCTTTTACTGAACCACCAAGTTGATTTTGCATTACAATCACATACATGCATGATTTCTTTATTTCTGAATTTATTATGAATATTTTGTAATTTATATAGAAAGGGTTCAATATCCAAACTATATTGAAAATAATAATTTGCCAATATAAAACTTCCATACTTTGTTATAACTTCAATGCAATTAACATGCGTATCCAGAAATTGCGCTATGTTTACTATTTGCAAATCTTGCTTGAAAATTACTATTGCTGCCATTGCCTTTTCCTGAGATAAGATTTGTCGGGATCTTAACGGCATATATGGAATTTTGGAATTTACCACATACGGTTCTTGAATACAGATAATATCTAATTTTAATTCTTCTGCAATTTTTCTTATTTCCGCCATAACCAATTTACTTCTTTGCCCATTTATCTGTGCAATTCTTAAGCTTTCCTCCATGAGTTACTTCCTAAATTTAATCCACCAAATACATCTCTTCTTACTTTTGCGAAATTCTCTCTATTTTCATTTACTTCCTTTGCCATATTATGATTGAAACTTCTTATATTGTCCTTAAATTTATTTACTTGGGCTATTTTATATTTATTTTGTTTAGAAGTTATAGATTTATTTGTGTTTACAGCTGATAAACATGTTGCTATAATATTTTCCGATTTATTAGATTTATTTGGAATTTTTTGTGCATTGATCTTATAAAACGTTTTTTCTGGCTTAAAGCTAGGATTAAAATTGGCAGTTTTTACTACATTATCCTTTACGACATCTTTTTTAACAATCTCCGATCTATTTAATCCTGAATGTCTAATTTGTGCATAACAATGTGGCCAGCTTGCTGCTGAATCAAATACAACTCGACCATAACATAGAACAAGATTATTATATAATTCTTCTAGATCTAATACCTCTCCCCTTCTCTCAGAAGCAATATTTAACAATAACATTAATTCTTCTAGATCTGTTCGTAGATTTTTTGTTCTTGAATCCATCCTTTCAACTGCATTTGGAACTGGAATCATAATTTTATTGCCATTTTCATGAGCTCTTCTTGTAATATATCTTAATGCCGCAATTAGTGTCTTGGGTTCTTCTAATCTACTTAACTTCAACGTTTTTTCAAAATCATTATAAATTTCCTTAATATTAAACTCTTCGGTCTTTTCTTTCGTATCCTTTTGATTTATTAACGACCATTCTCCCTGTTCTCTATCCTTCTCAAACACAAACTCAACTTCTTCAACTTCGTCTACAACTTGAACATTCTCCTTTCTTTCCTCTTCTTCGCCTACTTTTTCATATATTATTTCATCATAATTTATTTCAACATTCCTTCTTGTATTCCTCTTCTTATTCTTCTTTATTGGTAAGTTAATATTTTCTTCACTGTTGACCATAATCAATTCGGGAAACAAATCTTTCTAACATCATATTATAAGTTGAACAATTCCCCTTGCCTCCGCAAATCTTGCCTCTCCTCTTGCAAGGAATACAACATTCTTCTCTTTTCTCACATTCATTCCTCAGATGTCCAATTTCTCCGCATTTTCCACACACTTTATTGTTTTCCCTACAGGATTTCTTGACATGACCATAATTATAGCAATTCAAACATTTCGGTACAGAGATGAAATTCTTTACTGCTACCGCTTGAAAACCTGCATATATTCTTCCTGAAATTGTATACATATATGACACAAGTATCTACACGACACCCTTCATAACGATAAATATTTTTATAACTTTTCTTTTTTAACGAATGTGGGGTAAACAGAATAGCCACATTAATGGAAAGAAAATTATCGTTTTAATATGCATAAAGAACAAACGATACTACACTACGCGCTGTAGTGCTTTTAATACATTTTTTATATATAAGTCATATAATGTTTTGGAAAATTGCACGATTTTTTATTTTTCATGTGTGGTATTTGCAAAACTTTCTATTTTGTATTGATGAACAAATACACTCCTTCAAAATGTATACATATGACACATCCATGTGACGCATGCACATGGCACATGAGCCTTTCTCGAATGAGAAGTGATAGTTACACACTTGCCAACCTTTACGGATTTCACGGCTTTGTGGGCGGATTCAAAGGATAACAAATTTTCACAATGAACATAATGAAATATTATATTCAACGTTACCACGACCATGGTCTCCGTTCACTGGACTGCAACTGCCAATGAAAGATACATGGGCATGAACATTCAATAATGGACGAACGTGAATTATAAAATGAACTTCATCACCTAAGTGTTTATCTTACTTGCATAGTGTGGCTGCCGCATTTAAGTTTATCATTTTTGTGGCCGCTTTGTTTATAGTTCATACTATGAAGCACAACATTTGGACCAGATATCTGTGTATAGTCTAAAACTTTGTTCATTGCTATTTGTTGTTTTCTTCTTTTCATTTGTAATTCCATTTTTTCTGATGCTTATATTTACATTAAACGTCAACAAACACTTCTGATGCTTGTATTTACATTTTTTAGCAAAAACAAATGAGCTCACAAACTTGTCTGAGAATGAACCGCATTTATATTGCTCTATACCGCTTTCAACGGAAATGGCAATAACGTAATTTATTTTTAAAATTTAAACTCAGTAAACAAAGTTAAGTGCACAAATTGACTGCATTAGTTGTGAAACAATAACGAAAATATAGGCTCCTTTTAAAATGCATAGCTGGCTTAGCACTGGCCTTTAGAATGACTGTACTTTGATTTAACATTTATGATGATAACATTGCTTGAACCAATGCATTATTTAGAAAGAGGCCGTTTTTTACCATTTTCTCGCTGTATACTTCGATCTACTGAAAGGAATTTACAGATCGTTCTTTTAATGGAAACAATTTAAATTTTGAGAAAACGTATTCGCAGATTTATTAACTGAGCATGTCTTTCAAACGTAAAAGTAATAAGCAGTTTGATTACTCATATTACTGTGCTTGTTTGCTTCTATCATTTTACGTTTACTACTTGTTCAGAGGTAATTTACTAGTAGGTAAATGTAAAAGTATATTTGTTCCGACGTGTTTTCTTCTTCTTTTCCTCGACTTCATGAAACATTGTTTTAGATATAGTCCATCACCAAGATAAAATTATTCACTAAACAGATGCTAAATAAACAGGCTAGAAATATAAGCGTTAGTTTTGATTTTCACACATCAAAGCTACAGCATAACAAGTATGACATGCCACACGCAATGCTTAATGAGTAATTTCCTGGTCCGTTATCTCAGAAACTATGTAAGGTATCACACTGAAATATTTAGAGCATGTAGGGTCCTGACTCCTCAGTTTAGTGATGCATGATTGCAACCATTTTTATTAAAATTTATGAGAATCGTTTTGGATATAGCCAACCAATTTACTGACAACAAAGTAGATCAATAACAAATACTTTTGAGGAGCTGTTTTATATAAAGTTTTATTGTAGCTATCTATTTTTCCGGAGAATACGAGTCATTATATAAGGACAGGAAAAGCTGTTTAAGCTGTTTAAGGTAACATTGAGGAAAATGACATATATTTATGAAGAGGAAGTTACATGCTTGCACAAGCAGTAGTTGAGATATTTAGCAGTAGTACCAATATGAAAAGCGAATTTTCCCCCCAAATCTGTTATAAGTTTACCAGTAATTTACTCCAGCAGGTATGGGAGGTTTTTTTTAAGTGTTGTAATTCGGAAAACAAAAATGCAGGTGAAATACCATTTTTAAAAATATATTTAAATATATATATATATATATATATATATATATATAATGCCTAAAATGACGAAATATCAAATTAAACAGGAAATTCCAATTTATGGAACTAAAAACAACTCAGTAACGTTGGTCAATTTCACTATTTAATAAGCGGATTCGCCTGGATTCCCTGGATTCGCCTATGTTCAGATGTAGTTTCAAACAGGTTAGTAAAGGTGTTCGAAAAAAATAGTTCCCCTCTTGGAAGAACTCGTAGTGTAATACGAACGCTGAAGGAACGATCGTCGGATTCGGATTTCATTAAATTCCTGAGGCCTTCCTCAAGCGCTTGAATGCTTGCATAACCTGTGTCTTGGCGTTGGACTTCCTTGCAGACTTGTTTATTCTGCAGGACTTTACTAGGCGTAGTGACCACAGCTCTGTACTTAACGACAGTGGAATAACTTGTAGGAGAAAGAAAACTGCGTGAGAAACCGTCGAGCGTAGATGTTGCCAAATGAACGCTTTATGATGTCTTGGTATAGGTCATGATTCTCATAGCAGTTGCAACATTATCATGGCCTATTGGAGCCAATGTAGTAGTACAAGCTCGAACCAAAATAAGGATAGAATGTCTTATCCATTGCAAATGTATCATACCAAATATGAGGGGGAATATTGTGTGCAGGCAGGTGATGAAACCAATGGACAAGCCTCAGACCTATTGTTATAAAAAAGTTAGCGGAATTGCAGCACGAAAACAGTAGTATCATATTCCAAGTTAATAAATGGGGTCATTCACAATGATTTTCGTTTACATGAATATTAGCACTATTGCAAAACGCTTATGCCAAACCTTGTAATCTCCAAGCTTTAATGCTCATGTTAATGCTTTGCATAGACTCAGAAAACAAGATAGATTCAATTGATGACTCTGTATATTATTATTATTATTATTATTATTATTATTATTATTATTATTATTATTATTATTATTATTATTATTATTATTATTATTATTATTATTATTATTATTATTATTATTATTATTATTATTATTATTATTATTATTATTATTATTATTATTATTATTATTATTATTATTATTATTATTATTATTATTATTATTATTATTAGTCGTAGTAGTAGCAGTAGTAGTATTGTCATTATTATTATATTCTTCAACATTGTGTGAAGCTGCACAGGTTATAGTGTCAGATTATTCCGTTTCTTTGATACATAGCAGAATATAATAAAATACAAGCATTACCTAGCCAATACAGCTTGTAAAGACATAATTTGTAGTTTTAAAACTAACCAAGTGGGTATAAAAATATACGTTGTGATGATAAACGATATTCATTATCCACCTTGTGCACAACCTGTAAAATGAGACATTATTTAGTATCCTGAACTAATGTAGAATTTGTGAAAATAAGAAAAAGTTATATCTGTGGTCGATCACCGTTGCTGAGGAGGCTATTTGTTCATTCAGATCTGGTTGGGTAGTGGCTCTCTATGGAGACCTGGAACTCCGTCGGGCTGAAGTAACTGCACCTGTTGGGGACTGACCACGGCTGTCATAGGTTCTGGCCACCTTTGTGTAGTGTACTTTCATCTCACCCTTTCTTCTGAGGCCTGTCGCAGAGTAAGTCCTCGGATTCAGTGCCGAAATCCCCACTGAGGTAGACAAATAGGCAATTTATGATTTCTGTCAGTCCTTGGTGTGTGTGCTAATTGTTTAGACTTTTCAGAGGACTAGAAGTGGGCGAAAGTTGAATTAATAGATTCCATTATATAAATGCATAGTTCCATTCATCCCAGTCTGCATATTAATAAAACGCACTGTTGCTTTCTAGTCAATCATCGCAGGCTCCATTTGTAAAAACTTCCATACTTCACCTGTCTCATTTTGATACTAACGTTATGTTATTGTGAATGATAAGGCAAATCCTGATACATTTAGGTCCTTGCGTTAATGTTAATGTTTCTGTGTGAATGGACCTATAAATCATGGACTGTTATTATTTTCTAGCACAGTCTGTATGAAGTTTCTGTATGGCGGAGGTCAGTTAAGTGATTACTACTTTATATCCGTGTCTAACTGTTCAAAATGAATTTGCTTACGCTGAAATTTGGTCAATTTTTCAAAAGATTCATAAATTGCTTTTAAAAAGTCTTGAACGTTTAGCTGTGTTATATACAAAGCCTTTGCTTTTAGAGACTTCCATAGCTTCAACATTGGAGCATTTAAATGCCCAAGGGCACAAGGCCTGTGTTTATTTAAAGGACTTTTACTCGGCTTTGATCTTTTACACTTTTAAAATAAAAATACTCCACATTTTGTAACCAATCTTGTTGAAATTTTCAGCAGAAACTCAGGGAGCAGAAATAAATACGGGCATATGGTTTTTGCTACACGTTTACATTCCTCATTCGATCATTGAAAGCGAATTGCAATACAAGTTATTTTAACGGCCTATTTTTTCCAGAAATGACCAAAGGAGTATGCCAAAATATATGCAAGTTTTTATATTAGTATTTAAACAATGCATTATATTTATTTGTAAAACTTTACGACTTCTGCATCATGTGAAATATGCGACAGTTAATATAGATAATAAGAATAAAACAACACTTTTTTTTTTCAAAACTACTCAAGTTATCTTCATCAATTTTGTAATAAAATAGTTATGACAAAATTATGCAAAGAGAGCGTAATCAAAACTGCAAAGCTTAGGAATTTCACTATTGGGTACTCTTAAGCTTATTGTAAATTATGTTTAATTTATAAACAAAACATTCACGTTACATTCACTTTACTTTCTCTACTTACAATTCCTTTCCTTTCGTACCTGACTTCTACAAACTATTCATAAAAAAGATTATTTTGATATATATATATATATATATATATATATATATATATATATATATATATATATATATATATATAACATATATGTTATGTTAATGGAGATAAATCTTTGCAAAAAGTATCGTCATTGCAAATTCCACTGTATGTACAAGGGAGATAAATGGAACCGAATCAATAATCTGGTATTTAAAAGTGAAACGCTTTATACTTGTCTCATTATTCAAAACCATTTCCTTGATGTCACGAGAAATACCTGATAGCGGTGGCATTTTAGCTGTTACTATTATACAATCCAGAAAAACGAATAACACATTTCAAGAAAAGGTTTGATGCCACATAAATATTAGAAAAGTGTCTTTCAAAGCCATCTTCATTTCCTGTGTAACTTTGTTTTTGCATATTTGTTATGGACTTACAGCTTTTTTGCAATTCACAATGGTTCCAAATTCCTTCTTAATGAAGAGAGCTTCATAAGTTATTCCCAAAAAATTGAGGATATATAATTTATTTGTAATGTAAACATATTAAACACATGGTATAAAAATAAAAATGGTTGGCCAGTTTTTTAGAAAATAAAAAATATAGTAAAGATCTTACAATGCGTAATTTGGGGTTAGGAATTGTTTGGAAAAACTTCGTTTGCTTCTTTGGCAGATAAATACTAAGTATAGTTTTATTGAACATTTGTTTTAGAGTTATGCTGATCAGATACACTTACAGGTAAACACACGTACGCACGTGCGGACTTTCTGCTTCTGCTCGTAGCATTAAAACCTGCTTGACACATTGAAATACAGGTTGTCCAAATCTTATTTCCAATGAAGTTTGCGCCCGCCTCGGTAGCGCAGATGGTAGAGTGTCTGCTTCACGTTCAAGAGGTCCCGAGTTCATATCCAGGTCAGGGTGAATTACCTGGATAAGGTTTACCGGGGTTATCCCTTATCCTGAAAGACGAATGTCGGATAATTCTAAGCTCTATGGACCCTGGGCTCATTTGAGCTTCATTTCACTCATTTCATTCATCGTCCGGTATGAAATGACGTTGGAGGACGTAAATCAGGGGGGGGGTCTAGTGAAATTTGAAAATGCGTATCATTTGTTGGTAGATTTCAATGTTTCTTGGACGACCAAATAAAAAAGCAACCGAATGAATCTGCAAAGCTGATCGTGAATTATTCTAATAGAGGTTGTTACGAAACGACACTGAACGAATATAGCCTTTTCGTAGTTTATAATTTAACTAGTCCAAATTTTGGTGTTGCAGCTTCGAAATTCTCTTAGATATAATTTTATGCAGCTTTGAATATTACATTATTTTGTGATTAGGCAGCGCAGGAATCACTGATGTGCGAACCTAAAAAGTTGTTACTGGGACGCATCAGCCACGAAAACAAAAGCATTGCTCCTTGTTTCGTTATCAGTGGCCTAGCCTAGCTTTCAGGTAATGGGGCAAAGGGCAGTCATTTGTGAAAAAGTCGACAGTGACCCTTCCCTGTTCTTTTTAGCATTTAATCTTTCCATCTTAACTTCCCTCTAAAAGGTTTAAGTTGCATATGTCCACCAGCCTATTTGCCGTCATCGACTGTTATAACGGAATGTTGGAACGTGATAAACACCCATAAACAAATAACTAAAGAATAGCTTCTTTATACGGTTTCATAAGCCAAAGAAATTCTTAATAGTAGCAAGACACCGTGGAGTATGTATGTTTACAAACAGCTACAGCATGCGACATGGTGTGTCAGCTACCTGCGAACTTCGATAGTGTGAGGCACGCGGCGTTGTTCCTGTCACTGCCTAATCCACACTCATTCTGGAGCGTTTCTATGCGCTTCTTTTGGCTGTAAAAGCCATCTATATGTGTCACATAGAAGATGAGCAACTACTTCCATATATTCTTTCGGTATCGTTTTGGAACAACCTGTATATGTTTCTTATACGGATTTTAATAGCTATTGCTTCATTGACAAAGAAGAGATCATAAAAGAGGCAAATAAATAACTAAAGCTGCTACCACTTGCTTCTATTGAGGTCTGTCTTTTGCCGTTCTAATCCGCTTTGCATCTAGCGCATCCTTGAACTCTTGGGACCATCGTAGCTTCGGACGTCCTCTGCTTCTTCTCCCTTGTTGCGCGTCCTATACTGTTATGGCGTGTATGCCCATCTGTCTTGACGCATTCTCGCCACATGTCCTGCTCATTGCCATTTAATTCTCTTCACTGTGGTGGCTACGTCTTCTGGGCCGCTTTTTCTTTGCAGCACTTCATTCTTCACTGTATCCTTTAGGCTGATGTTCAGGATCTTCCTTTTCCATCTTCCGTTGGCATGTTTGTAGCATCAGAGCCTGTTTCTTCGTTAGTGCCCATGTTTGGCAACCGTATAGTAAGACTGGAATGATGCACGTTTGAAGGACTTTTATTCTAATAGCTGGTCTTAAATTTTTATTTTGAAGAATGCATTTCAGGCTCCAGGATTTACCTCATGCTAATTTTACTCTTCTCCTTATTTCTGCCTCCCTTGTCTCTGAGAGACTCGCCATTTGGCCTAGGTAAGTGTAAGTGTTGCAGTATTCTATTTGTTCCCCACCTATTTTTCTGTGGAGTTGGTCATGATTTTCGTTTTTGTAAGGTTCATTCGAAATACCACTTTTTTGCTCTTGTCGTTGACTCTCTTCAACATCTCCTGTAGTTTTGTCGCTGAGGTTGCAAATGATATAATGTCATCTGAAAATCTTAGGTTGGTTAACTTCTTCCCATTTATATCTAGCCCCCAGTTTTTCTTCCATTTTATCAGTCTGAATGTTAACTCTGGTATGCAGTTAAAGAGTTTTGGGGATTTTGAGTCTTCTTGTCTGACACATTTTGTTATTTCAAAGATTTACCCTTCAACATCTGTTCTGATTTTAGAATGTGTAACAGGATTTCTGTGATGAAGATGGGATGCACGTTGACTATTTCAAAGCCCCAGGTTGGGTAGCCATGTGTAGCAGGATTACTTCGTTGAAGTTCACATGCAATGTTGAATATACTATGATGATGCCCCACGTTGCGGCGACATGTGGAACAGGATTTCTTCGGTATAGTTTGGATTGGTTCTTGAATATTGTGTCTGCTTAAATATGAGTCATAAGATCTCTTCTTTTCAAGGGTGGTTACGAGTGAAAGAAATAAAATTTAGATAAGTTCTATTTCGTAACATATATATTAAATGGTATCATCTTGATTATATTTTAATTGAACTTTCTTTCCTAGTCAATCATTGCAGGTTACCTCCAGCATATCGATAAATCCTTACTTCCTTAATATATAGTTTCCGTTAATTACATAAAACTGCTCACTTCTGCACGTCTACTTATCACTATAAAAACTTTCATCTTCTCCGCGTCCTTTTTCCACAAGGAAGATTATTGATTTTCTCTCTCCATAACAACCATTCATTTCTTTATACTGACGTCACTTGTACTAACCAATATACATATCTTGTTTATTTCTTCTAGAATTTCACATCCAAATACTTAATATAAACATTATAATATTTTTAAACATTTTTTTAAATTCTAAACAACACTACCAAGTAAATAAACAAACTTCATTTTAGTGTCAAACAAAAACAACTGTTACAAATGACAGTTTGTGTAAATCTTTCCCAGCAGTCTTACATATTTAGGACGTATTCTTATTGCATACAATGAATTTATGAAGCTGTTGTGATCTACCGAGTCGAATGCTTTGGCAAAGTCGACAAATGCCATATATACTTTTCAGCTGCTTTCTCCATAACCTGGTTTATGGCTTGTAGGTGATCTATTGAACTGCACCGAGCACGAAATCCTGCCTGGTCTGGTGGTTGGTTCTCATCTATTACATCTGGAATTTTGCTGTTTTTCAGGTGTTCTATTGCGTATTCTACTTCTCTGACTAAAATTTGAGGGACTGTTCTTCTTCTGACTGCCTTTGGAGTTTGCAGTTACTTATTCATGAGTCACTTGCACATAATTGTTTATAGAATTTTGCCACTATTTCGCTATCCCTTTTCTTGATTTTATTTTCTTTCCTTTTCCATCTTTCGCGCTTAGAATTTCAGTAGGTATCATTTGCCAGTTCCCTTTTTTGCCTTCTTGCCTGACATGATTCTAATACATCTTGAATATGCATGATGTAATGGCGGATGTCTTTCCAAATTTCCTCTTTTTGTTTCCTTGTTTATTTTCGCATAATCTGCAGAGAAACTTATTAATTCTTGTTAAAGTTGCTTTATTTCTTCTCTTTTATCTATTATTTTAATGGTGTTCGCACTCAGATCATTACTGTTTCGTCTTACATTTGCCCAAGCTTCTTTAGCTGGTTCCAGTATTTACTGACTGTAAGTTACTGTAAATATCTTGTATGTTACCTATGTGATTCATTCTCATTTGCAGTAGCTTATTCTGCAGTGCTAGTATGCAGATTTATTTATTTACTTGTTTATTTTATCTGTTTTGGTTTTATAGCATTTTCCCGCTCATCTTTTCTTCTTTGTTGTTTGGAGTGTTGCCAGTATGATCTGTCTGGAACTTGAGCCTATTTAGCATTGTTATGTCTTTAATATTTTCTTCACTGTTGCTTAGAATGAAGTCGATTTTGTTTTTAGTTGCACCATCAGTTGAAAACCACGTCCATTTTGCAGAAGATGGTTTCTCATAGAATGTGTTTAGAATGTAAATATTGTTTCCTTCCGCAAACTGAATTAACCTTTCTCCCCCTTTATTCCTCAAGCCTATTCCATAGGGTCCCAGGAGTATTTCCTCATCTCCTTTTCCCACTCCTACCTTGCCGTTAAAATTACCCATGATGAAGATTGTTTGTCCCTTGTGATTAGTTAATGATTCATCTATGTCTTCATAGAATTCCTCTAGCTCTTCTGTGTTTAATTCCGTAGGAGCATAGACTTGTATTATGGTGGTTGGTTTATTGTTTATTTTCATTATAAGTATTGTAATTCGTTCGCCTATACATATGAATTTATCTATATCGTTCTTTGAGTTTTTATTTACTAGAAATCCTACTTCTCGTTGTCCCTTTGTTTCCCCTATGTAATGTAACATGCCACCCTTTGTTTTCTCTATTATGCTTTCTCTCATCCTTCTTACTTCCCATAAACCTAATACATTCAATTTGACTTGTTTCCAGTGCATTTTCCAATTCTAAAAAAGATATACCTACCTTTAATTATTTTTAGTTAAACTATAACGATTTGACATTAGCAATTGAATGTGCAAGACGTACTAAAACTAGCAGGAGTAGCCGTAAAGCTCCATGCATTCAGAAATGCTGGTTCTCTTAGCAGTCCATACTAGCTAACGTTCCGTTCTTCTACCGCTGTATTCCAGCTGCGTCTCCTCTTATATTGCATTTCATAATCTTCCCTTTTTATTTATTGTTTGCATGGAGCTATTTCATATAGTTTTGTCTTACTTGAAGGAGAAAGACTCAAAGAAGGTGGTCTTTACTAAGGTTTAAAATGTTTCGTATATTTTTATAGTTCTGAAATTCTGAACACCTCCGAAATATAAAAGTGATAACAAAATAAAAAATGCAAAAATGAGTAAAACAAATTAAAAGGTATGAAACGCATTATATATAGAATTACGTCGCATACACAATTACCGTCTTCCGAGGTCGCCGTCCACAAACAAAAGCGTTCACACAATTCATTTCTGAATACACTGTTTATAACACTCGTTAGGACTTTGTTTATCACTGTTTACGACTGTCTTTACAAATACTCTGTTTACGACTGCTACTCTGTTTACACACCTCCGCTGGCGTGTCGCCTCTTATATATACCACTACTCATTCACTATCTCTCTATCATCAAGATGTCACTAGAATGTTCCATTTACCTCACTTTATGTGTTTTGGCATGCCTTTTATCTCCGCGCTATGTTTATCTGCTTAGGCAAGCTCTGTATCTCCACCCGGCACTACCTGACCCTTATCGCTCCGCGCCACACTATCTTAAATAATGCGTTCGCGACACTGCTCCCTCCTAAAGGCTGGTCGTCCCGAACAGCACCATCGTAGTTGGCCAGATGATCCAAGTGTACCACCAACTTTTTCCCTCGGGGCACCTTCTGGATGCGGTAGACCACGTCGTTAATCCCCTTCACCACCCGGTATGGTCCTTGCAACGGCTGTTTAAGTTTCGGGCAGCATCCCTTGGTTCGGGTAGGGCGGTACAACCAGACTAAGTCACCCTGCTGAAACCCTTGGCTGCTAGCTTGCCTGTCGTATCGGATCTTCATGCGGTCTCTCGCCTTCTGGATGTTCTGACGAGCCATCTCATGCATATCTTGGAGATGGTCCACCAGGTTCTCCACATACTCGGTTGCTGGAAGTTTTGCGTCCGGGGGGCTTCCAAACGCCAGGTCACAAGGGAGGCATAACTCTCGGCCGAACATTAAGTTGGCTGGCGTCATCCCCGTGGTGTCGTCTGTTGACGAGTGGTAGGCCAGCATAAACAGTGGTACCTTGACGTCCCAGTCTCGCTGATGGCTGCCCATGACCTTCCTCAGGTGTTCCTCTAAGGTCTTGATGTACCTTTCGACCATGCCGTCCGACTGGGGATATAGGGGTGTTGTGCGGGTCTTGTTTACCCCAAGACTTTCCAGTGCCTTCTTCCTCAGGTTGGACTCAAAATTGGTGCTCTGGTAGCTGTGGAGCTCCAATGGCACCGAAGATCGGCAGAAGACTTGCTGCACGAGGCAGTCTGTGATTGTCATTGCCTCCTGGTTCGGGATGGCATACACCTCCGACAACTTGGTGAAGTAGTCCACGACCGCCATCAGGTACTTATTGTCTCGGTCGGACACTGGGAATGGTCCAGCTATATCAACGGCGATCCGTTCGAATAGTGCTCCCACGTTTTACTGCTGCATGCGACCCCGGCTCCCAGTCTGGGGGCCGCGACCTGCCACGCATACGTGACATTGACGGCACCATCTATCAACATCTGCTCGGAGCCTCAGCCAGTAGTAGCGCTGTCGGAGTTTTTCGATCGTCCGGTTTGCTCCCAGGTATCCTGCAGTACCGGCGTGCACTTCCTCCAAGACTTCCGGAAACTTACTTCGGGGAAGTACCAACTGTTCTCTTTGCGTCTTCCCACCAGGTGATTCCCATACCCGGAACAGCACGCCCTCTTTGATCATCAGCAAGTCCCATTGGGCCCAGTAAGACTTCTATGTGGCGCTTCTTGGTGCGATGTCCTCCCAGGTAGGTCTTGTCCCTGCCTCCATTTCTCTCAGGAGTGGCTTTAACTCTGCGTCCACCAGCTGCTCCCTTCTCAGGTAGCGCAATCCCAGCCGTCTGCAGGCACTGCCGTGACCACTCGGACAGCTGTGGCACGATCCCTCTCTTCCACTCTTTTGCACTGGCCGCACCCTTCTGGGCAGGTTCTTCGGGACATGGCGTGTGTGTTGCCGTGGCTCTTCCCTCTACGGTGTTCAGAGGTGAAGTAGTACTGTTGCAGCCTCTGGACCCAACGTGCTGTCTGGCCTTCCAAGTTTCTAAAGCTGAGTTAGGGCGGAGTGGTCAGTCCTCAGGTGGAATGGCTGAACGTACAGGTACTTGTAGAAGTGTTTCGAGGTCTTTACTACCGCCAGTAACTCTCGCCGGGTGACGAAATAGTTTGTCTCTGCTTTGGACAGGGTCGTGCTGTAGTAGGCTATCACCCGCTCGTGGCCGTCCTGGACTTGCGATAGGACGCCTGCAATGAAATGGTCGTAGGCGTCGGTGTCCACAATGAAGGCCTAACCTGGTTCTGGGAATCCCATTATGGAAGCACTGCACAGTATGTTCCTCAGATGCTGGAAAGCGCCTTCGGCGTCCTCCGTCCACACATAAAGCTGGTGTTCTTCTGTTGTCAGTGGGTGAGAGGTTTGGCGATGTTGGAGAACCCCTTGATAAAATGGCGGTAGTAACTGCACAGACCCAGGAAGTAGCTTAATCCTCTCTTATACTTAGGCCGAAGCCAATTTCTCAAGGCCTGTGTCTTCCCCGGGTCCGTGGCAACTCCGGTTTGTGAGACTATGTGGCCCAAGTAGTTAACTTGTTTACTGAAGAGCTGGCACTTCTTCGCGCTCAGCTTCAAGTTGGTTGCCTGTAGTCTCTGTAACACCCTGCTCAGGTTGTCGAGATGGTCTTCAAAAGTCTTGCCGATGATGATGATGTCGTCCAGGTTTAGCAGGCAGGCGTCATAAGTCTGTCCTTTCATTACCGACTCCATGATGCGTTGGAAGGTAGCTGGTGCGTTGCAGAAGCCAAAGGGCATTACTGTGAACTGCCAAAGCCCTTGGCCTGTCGAGAATGCATTCTTCTGCTTGTCCCTTGGGTCCAGGGCTACCTGACTTTAGGTTCAGGGTCCAGAACCACTGCGCTACACCAAGTGTGTCCAGGGTGTCGTCAGTCTAGGGTAGGGGAAGACAATCCTTTCTGGTGGCACCATTCAGCTTCCTGTAGTCCACGCAGAAGCGTACTGGCCGTCCTTCTTCGACACCAGAACTACAGGGGAACAATAAGGGTTGTTAGACTCTCCAATCACTCCCCTGGATCTCATTTCCTCTAACATGCCTCGTACTGCCGCTTGTTTCGCCAGCGGAACGCGTCTAGGAGGTTGCGAATGGGTCGGGCGTCTCCGGTGTCGATGCGTTGAAGCACTCCGTCGGTGCGGCCGTAGTGGGCACTCAACACCTCATATGATAGGATATGTGACGTGTGAGGGCTACGGATGGGAAGTTTACAACATGTCGGAGTTTTTCTCAGGGTAGGTCTGCATGGATTCTCTCTTTTGGGTTTCAGGGAGTGGGTGCGTTCTGATAGTGTAGAGGTATTATCACACAGAAGACGCCCGCCTCGGTAGCGTAGATGGTAGCATGTCTGCCTCACGTTCAAGAGGTCCCGAGTTCGAACCTCGGTCAGGGTGAGTTACCTGGATAAGGTTTTTTCCGGGGTTTTCCCTTATCCTGAAAGACGAATATCGGGTATCAAAGCTCTATGGACCCTGGACTCATTTGAGCATCATTTCATAGATTCCATTCATCGTACGATATGACTTACCGTTGGAGGACGTAAATTACACACACACACACACACACACACACACACACACACACACACACACACACACACACACACACACAAAACCAAGACACCACGACCGTTGAATGGCAAGTTTATTTATACAAGTCGCCCTCTCCACTTGTCACTGTTGTGTTGGTGTAACTCGCACATTAGGCGCCAGAGTCAGGATTCGCCCGTTGCTGTGCGCGTGACTTGACGGCTAGTTTGAATCACAGTCACGAGTGAACTTGTAAATTTCTTGGACGGGCCGAGTGATGTATGAAGCCGTGTACGCGTTGTCGTTTCTGGAGGTCACGAGAGCATTACTTCGAACACTAGAGTATTTCCGGAGGATTATGCAGCAACAGAGTTTGGTAAAATTTTAATGATGATGTAATGTGTGCTGTTTCTCTCACTCGCTAACACAGTGTGTTCGATAACCATTAATGCTCCATCCATTCGCGAACACGGGCTTCGATGAACTTTCGGTACGTGTTGCGCCTTTCACTTGCCTAAACAGAGTGTTTTTCCTAGCAAATATCAGACGTCGCCATTGCACAAATTTCCCCTTCCTTTCGCCGAATTTTGGACACTTTATGGGTCATGAGAACCGTTACTCGTTCCTTATAGGTCGTCTTTCAAGCCTACTCTTAAATTTCATCGCAATTTTGAGTTTCTGGGGCATATTTTCCATACAACTTTGTCTTACCCACAGTCCAGGTAATTAATGCGGAATCACGCTTGCAAAAGCGTAGCTTAAATCCCGGTGTCTATTCTCTACATCACGTATCATGTGCAAGTCAAAGCTAAGACGGGCAACGAGTTGTCGCTTGGGTATAGCCTTGGGCGATACTCGCACAATGCTCCTTTGTCGGCTCAACACAAGGAACATTCCTGTGAGGGTAAGTGTTCATTTGCCCGGCTCTCTTTACACGTTGGGTTCGCGTGCTTGCAGTAGAATATATGTATTGGTATTGCCTGTTATTATATTAATGTTACACCTGACAGGGACGGTGTCACAGTCATCTGCTCGGTACTACATGACAAAGCGTTTAGGCGTACCAGCAAAAATTCGAAACATGGAGATGTTTACCTGAAGTTATCGCACATACACAACGACCCCAGTGTATGTACACTCTCTTCAGATACAATAACAGGAACGTGTCATACATCGGCAGACGCGAGATATAACGTGATTGAATACTGTAACAAGGATAGAGAAGAGGGAATCAAAATGCCTTTTGTGATTTCTCAGTAGATACTGCTGATTGTACGTACAGCACTTTAATACGTGATTAATTAATTTGATTAATTAAAGTCAGTAGAACTGTTGTCTTTCTTTCATTTTCGTGACATGTTTTGTATTCAGTAACGATGCTGGGGGGATTTATTTTATATAACGTAATTTAAAACAAAACTATGAATATGACGTTATTTTTATTTATATTTCTCATTCAGAATTATGATTATTAAACAAGAAATTATATTTCATTATTAACTGTAATAATAATAATAATAATAATAATAATAATAATAATAATAATAATAATAATAATAATAATAATAATAATAATAATAATAATAATAATAATAATAATAATAATAATAATAATAATAATAATAATAATAATAATAATAATAATAATAATAATAATAATAATAATAATAATAATAATAATAATAATAATAATAATAATAATAATAATAATAATAATAATAATAATAATAATAATAATAATAATGATAATAATAATAATAATAATAATAATAACAATAATATCTAAAGTTACGTACACATAATTTTGTACAGCTTAACATTGTGATGCATTTAAATCATGTATTTTTATTAAGGCAGTGGCCTATTTGTACAGACTGATTGCGCTTCAGAAAATTAGTTGTACTACTATATACTTACCTATAATTACAGAAATTATTTAATACGAAGAGGTTTCCCTTAATGACATAGATTCCTTAAGCAGAACACTAGAACAATTGCTAATTGTTAGCAAAAGGGATGGAATACTGAAACAAGAAGCTCAAGATTGATGATTTGTATACGATAATAGCGACAATGACCGTGAGATGTCTTTCAATGACAGAACATTGTTGATATATTTAAGGTTACGCCTTTGCTAGTTGAGTTAATCACTTTTTAATAATTATTTCCGTTGTACAGAATGATCACGCTACAAAATTAATTATATTACCATGCACTTCCTTTAGTTGCAATAGTCATTTAATAACAAAAATGTGGTAACTAATTTAGTTGATTTTTTTTCTCTTTTCTCCGTTATGGTAAAAAATAGGACCGTTCAGCCTCATTCTCATTATTTGAAAAATATTACAGTAAATAATTACGTGGGAACATATTTAAAGCATTTATAATCATTGAGGTTATATCTACTCCATAATTATGCACCCGTGCTGCATATAATATCTTTGATAACCTTACATATCAGACACGCAGCTTGCGAGTGCTTATTTTTGTCCTTTACTGTACGCCAACTCTATTTCACTCTCGTTATCATCAAATAAGGAGACGATCGCAGCGCTGGACGTTGAAGGCCAATACGCCTCAATGCTTTGTCGAGTAATAGCTACTCATGACCGCTGTTGTTTACTTTTCCTGTGTTGACATGGTTTGAATGTAGATAACTGGAAGTCAGCTTCTTAGAGACTACTATATTTGCTTATCAAATTTTCTATAGTCAGCATTACCGCACTTTGGCTTCTTTGTGTTGTTTTAAATATGTTCTTTTTTCTCTTGAGAATTGCAGTTGTTTTTTGTATGTATGCATTGCGTTAATATCCCAATCGTACACTTCCGTAGTATATGGTTTAACAGCTCTGCTACATTCAGAAGATTCCGAGTTCGCATCACGGTTACGGTGAGATATCCGATATATATATATTTTTTTTTTTTTCCACTGTTGTCCTTTTATACTGAGAAGACGAATGTCGAGTAACTCCAACAATTTGAGCATCATTTTACCCATTTCATTCATCCGTCGTCTGATATGACTCATTAGGTTAAAGGACTTTAAACTTTTGAAGGAAAATAATATTTTCTTTGCAAAGCAAACAACAGCGCAAATCATTTCCCTGCTCCCAATTTTCCATTGTAGCAAGTTTAAGATAGGATTGTCATAGAACATTCTAACTATGTGAATTTATAACTAATTAATCTTCCACACATAGCGTGTGTAGGCTAAAGCTGGAAAGGTAGAATAAAATATTTAATGGCATACTCGGAATTTGAACCAACGATCTTCATCTTAAGATGCCGTTGTTCTGACCAACTGATACCTTGGCAACACTTCGACACCACATCAAATTTCCCAACTGCTTCACATTTTTCCAGTAAACACAAGCCATTCTCAAAATTTATTTTGAGATGACACCCCAATCTCGGCAGTACTTGAAGTTCCGGGTTTTATAGTGATCTGATCAGTCATTGCCTTTTGTGCAGTAAAGGTAGAATGAGTGGAAAATGCAATGCTATAGTTGGGAGACTATCAGATGTGGGTCTCAAATGTGCTTTATGTTGTCTTCCGCGGAGAAAGCTCGTTCTGCTGAAGCATTAGAAACTGGCAAAATGATTAATACCTTCGACAGAACATAGTTAACCTATGTTTAAAACTTCCAATATAATTGATTGTCTTAAGAAAGTTTTATTTGAAAAATAAGGATTCCCTTTCTGAAGAAATTGTTCCCTCTTGGACTGATTTTGGGCAAAACGTTTGCGATTGCCCATACTTACTAAATTATTTTCGTTGCTTTTACGCTGGAAAGAAAAAAAGAGACAGAGTTCCAAGTCCCTCTTTAAATACGCCTCTGAAACACAGATTATGCCGGCAAAAATGTAATTGGTACAAGGAATAGTGGGATATATGTTGCTGCCGCAAAAGGAATAAATTGGGAGTAGGCAGAATGGGGTTGTAACATAGGAACATAACATAGGAACACAGGAATGTCTGTAGAAAACTTGTGATATGAGTGCGAGAAGGCAATAACAGGCATAGGAATTCTTAAGCAGATGAATTCAAGACATCTACACCACATACTCCTGTAAAGATAATGGTTAGAATCAGATAACAGAGCCCAGAAGTCGCTTGTTATTTTCTGCTCCTCTGCCGACAGTTCACTAAAGTTGCGTCCTGTTTATAAGGCTTAGAAATTTCTGTTAATAATATATCACCGAAGAAGTAACCACGGGTGGACGACTTACAAAAGGACAAGGAGCCCAAAGGGGCCAATAAGGATGAAGTTGCTTTTTAATATCAGTAGTACTTAACGCGCAATTTTACAGCATAGGTTATCGTAGACGTGGACACCGATGATACTACATCAAATGAAAAGGCAACTATCAGGAAAGAAAATTTGAAAAAGAAACGTTTTAGCCTAAGTCTAGGGCGTCTCCCTTGATATTTGCCAGTTATAAGGACTGAGGATGCCTGAAGAATAGTCCTGGCGGGATTTGAATTGCAGATCTTCCGTTCAAGAGTCCGAGATTTACCTGTGTCGGTAGCGGTGCAGATTATGCTCATTATAACAACATATGACATAAAGTATTTGAGTTTTGTTCATTAAGTTTAAATTATTTCCACATTGATGAGGAGGAAGGTCAACTAAATGAAACGTTTGGTTTTCATTTTTGTTTTTATTTCTCGTGCTAAAAGTTAGTTAAACTATTTGAGTCGAAACCAATGCTTGCCAAGAGTGTATATTTTTAC
Source organism: Mantis religiosa (assembly GCA_030765055.1). Classification (NCBI taxonomy): domain Eukaryota; kingdom Metazoa; phylum Arthropoda; class Insecta; order Mantodea; family Mantidae; genus Mantis; species Mantis religiosa. The sequence goes on along the minus strand of CM060948.1, from coordinate 197,493,465 downwards.
CCGGGGGTATGGGAAATACTTTCCAAAAGTAATTGGCTATCTCCTATAAGTGCGAAAATTGCAAATATATGTATCTATTTAGTTTTACTGAATTGAAGGTTTATGAGTTTGGCGTATGAAAATCGCATTTTGTCCTCCATAAAATAAGAGCGAGGATTCGAAGCCTATGAAGGTCAGAGAGACAACGAACCCACAAGCATGGCAATTGTCAAGGATACTTGCGTAATGAGACGAGATTTTGTCTGCCATGTTCTGGTTCACAAATTACTTATTCAGTCACATTGACATTTCTGCATAATTAATTTCTATTTGATGTAAAGGGCAATTTAGGAAAAGTACATTTGTTTTCGTTAAATTTGAAACTACGTTTTATTTTCTTCCGGTAAATATTAAATAATAAAGCAAAAACATGGACGATGGCTAATTTTATTTCCGTAAGCAGTATATCGGTCAATTAGTACAACATATGATATATGGCAATGCTGTTTATAATACCTTAAAGACAGTAAATGGAGACTTTTTTAACAATTTGAAGAAACATTAAATATAAGGCGTAATATCAATCATACATTTTGATTTAGAGTCTTTTTTTGTTGTTGTTTAATAATGATTAGAATTTTAACAAACAAAAGTGTTTCATGCTTAATTATTTTTTCCAGATAAATGTTTAATCTTAGTTTAAATTTAATTTTGGATCGTAAGAGCAGCTGGTATTTCAGAAAGGAAGTATTTAAACGTTTAACATTTTCATCATATGTGTTATTTCATCAGACTCGGTTTTCATATTTTGAAAAGTATTATTTTGGAATGTTAGGTAAGTAGGGCCAGGAAAACCAATTTCTTACAGTGAATACTTCGAAGAAACCCATATCAAAAATTTCGGGTAAATTAATCTAAATTTCTGCGAGTTATAAATTTCAGTACCAAGGACCCTTAAACGAAAGGAAATCGAAATATGTTTATACTACAGCTATGGCAAAATTGCTATCTGTATTAAAATTAATAAAGATATAATCCAGGACATCACTGCCATCGTAATTTCCCTTAACGACAGCACAAGCGAGCATACTGCTTATACGTGAAATTGAAGTATTTGGAAGAGGAACATTGGGGAGGAAACATCTCAGGTTTAAGTTCACAGTACCTTCTCTGCATTTACCAGATATGAGGACTGAGGAAAATATGGAAAATACCTTAGTTAACAATGACGCTCCTGCCGTTCACGAGTTCATGCGCTAACGACGTCAGCTACCTTTCGACTTTAATTTCATTCTAAAATATATTCAGTATAATATTAACGGAAGCGGAATTACACAGATTAATAATAATTGAAACAGTTGTCCACCACTACCATTTTAAGTCAAGACGTGTAACTATACCAATGTGATATAACTATATATATATATATATATATATATATATATATATAATTCAATATTGCCAGTGCTTAGCAAAGTCATTAATAAATTATATTAAACGCAAATAAACAGTAACATTGAAACATTTAACACTAATTAAGATTACTATAAAAGACAATCTGTGTAAAATTATCAGTTACTTCATCTGCATCAACCTGAAAACGTTTCAGTAATATAGTGCAACAATAATACAGAGCTCTGAACTGAGTTCTGTAGAGTAAGAATAAGATGGCTTAATCGAAAACAAACAACGAATATGCTTGTGAACACCGTTACGTCAAACTGCCTAGGATCGATGGAACTCTTATGTACTGCTTTGTGCGGTGAAAAGAGGGAGAGGAAGTGGTGTTTGTTTACATTTTTGCAAATAGTAAATAGATACCATAAGGCGCTGCGGTCATCCAGGCGCCGTAACCGCGACATCTTGTGTGATCTGGGGTAGACTGAAGAGGAATGCACAGATTTAATCATTTCAGTGAAAGTTATTACAATAGTAGTAGTAGTAATAATAATAATAATAATAATAATAATAATAATAATAATAATAATAATAATAATAATAATAATAATAATAATAATAATAATAATAATAATAATAATAATAATAATAATAATAATAATAATAATAATAATAATAATAATAATAATAATAATAATAATAATAATAATAATAATAATAATAATAATAATAATAATAATAATAATAATAATAATAATAATAATAATAATAATAATAATAATAATAATAATAATAATAATAATAATTAATAATAATCAGGGTTTTCTTTTTTCAGCCGGAACACTCCAGAACGCGTTCCGGTAAACCTTTTCAACTCCAGTGAAACTTAAAATTGAAATTGCCGCGCATGTTGAGTGCATGAGTTTTAATTTCGTCAGCATCATTGCTGCAGAAGTAAATATTTAATACGCTGCGTTTAGTGCTGCCATTAAGAGCTGCTGCTCCGTTCGTTAATCTAAATCTGCCTTATAGCCACCTATCACACCATTTCCGTTCCTTAAAATTAGTAGAATTACAGAGTGCAGCCTATGCACGAGCAAACGGCAATGCAAGGGTAAAACAAGCAGGCTGTGGTAAGATGCAGTTCTCTTTTGTGCTTGATTATAGTGCAACACTTGTTATTTTCGGACAGTAGAGTCTCATAGGTCTTAGATTTTTTGAATTGTTGTACAATATGATCGGGTGAGAAAGTTCCATTAAACTTTTTCACAGAAAAAAGCACTGATAATGATGATAATAACGATAATAATATAATAATAAAACCATTTCTTGCAATTCATCTCTCTTTTGAAACCAGGTTTCGCAAAAAGTAAGCCAAAATTAACATTCTGTACCTTTACTTGCATCAAAATAAACGACATAACTTGTTACGATTGTAAGCGTGAGCTTTGATGTTCACTTTCTAATGCAGGGGAAGACAGGTAGTGGCGGTGTGACGTCAGCTCCGTCAGTTCTAGCCGCCAAATATGCTTCCGAACGAAAGGCAGTCAGCGTGTGACGTCACCGCGCTGATTTCTGCTGCCCAAGAGGAAGGAAACAGTTTGATGTATTGGGGTTCCGACAGCGTAGGAAAGACTGGAGACGTATCGGGTATTAATAATATGTACAACTTACATCTTGGGTGTTGTAATATGAATGCTGACTGCTTTAATTACACAATTGGTCGCTGTTTATAAACAATTACATTTTAGTTTTTTTTTTTTAGTTAATTGATGGAAATTAATCATTTCTCCACACTAGCCTTATATAGGCTAAGATATTTGATGGATAGAGTCAACATGAAAAATTCAATGCCATGGCGGGCATTTGAACCACGGATCTCCTGGTTTTCGTCCAGTCACTCTTAAACTTTGAGCTACCATGGCCAACGTGCCGTCCTGACATTAAATTCTCCAGTTGACTCGTATATTTCCCCGATAGACCACTAGGGGCTCTCGCATCCGAGATACACCGTTTGTGGAGACTTACTATTGTAAGTACTTAGGTCCCAGGCTTCATCATATACGGCTAGTGTGGAGAAATGATTAATTTCCATCAATTAACTAAAATAATAAGAGTTAAATGATGAAGCCTGGGACTTAAGTACTTACAATAGTAAGTCTCCACAAACGGTGTATCTCGGATGCGAGAGCCCCTAGTGGTCTATCGGGGAAATATACGAGTCAACTGGAGAATTTAATGTCAGGACGGCACGTTGGCCATGGTAGCTCAAAGGTTAAGAGCGACTGGACGGAAACCAGGAGATCCGTGGTTCAAATCCCGGCCATGGCATTGAATTTTTCATGTTGACTCTATCCATCAAATTACATTTTAGCTCTGTGCTATGATAAAATATATAAAGGAGATGAATGTTGTCTTCCGGGCTTACGGGCCGTGGTCTAGAAGTTCTTGAAGGAACCGACGTTTCGCCAGGAGCTATGCCCAGCATCCTCAGGGTTGATCCGTCCGCTGTAGAAGTCAGGAGTCGAAACGTCGGTTCCTTCAAGAACTTCAAGACCACGGCCCATAAGCCCGGAAGACAACATTCATCTTCAAGACGCCGGCCGTGAAAGCCTCAGCTTATATAAAATATATAAAACTTCAACTCGTAGTTCATCTGAAGTTCAGGCATTTTATAAAGTAAATAAAATAAAACACGAAGTAATTTTCTCTGCAAATTAGAGGATACCCATTCAGAACAAAATTACGTGGACTTTTTTCAACACTTTCCGTTTCGTTTTTCTTTAACTGGTTTATCAATGTGAGGACGTAATGTGTGGGAAATTTGTAATCGAAGGCTGCATGTGAGATTGTGATACGACAAGGTACTTCGGGGTTTGGACTTAGCTAATTTCGTAACAGAAAAGGAAATGTTCGCACATATATGTCGAGTCAGGCATACACAATGTCCGTGTGGCAGGTGAATACAAACTCGGAAATCTGGTTTGGGGGACATTCTTGTAAAAATCAGCCAAGTCTTTCTTGTGTGTATATTTGTCCTTCAATAAATCGTCAGATTGTAAATTTAGCAGTTCCAGTTGGTACGGGGCAGCTACATTTTTGTCATCGAGTGCACCACACCTAACTGAACCCTCAGATTCTGTACTCACATTGCCATTTACATAGGCAACTTGGTACTACACGGCTCTTGCCTAACGTCACATGCACTGCAGGCCTCGCTCTCAGCTGAAATACGTCACAACTCTCGAAGCTGTCTTCCTCTGTTCTAATGCATCCAATCCGACTTCACATAAATGATTTCAGTTGCGTGCAACCCTTATCATTTGTGAAGCGGAGATTCCTATGCTTTTCCAGTCTCTTATAGAGATTTCTCAATAAATTTCTGATGAAACTGTGAATCCAACGTGATATTTAACACGCTTGAATGCTCCTTTGTCACATGAAAATAAAGCGAAGAAATTCGCTGAGGTTAGTGACATTAAAAATAAATTGTAACAGTAACTACAGCAATCCTTTAAAAATAGCTTTAGTTCTCTTTGGATTGCATTATGGTATGGAGGGATTTCGGCATTGCGATCAGTCTTGATCTATTGTACATATGCCACAAGTGGTACATACCCGGGAGGAAGGATGAGGCGAGAGGAGAGAGAGGGCGGCCGTCTCAAAGAGCCACAACACTTAAACAGTTAGAAACTCCCCGGCAGGGCAGCACACCCGGCAGCTCAACCGACGGTCCGAAAACTGCCCCACCAGACTGGAGACCGTCCTACCGGAAGAGGAACTTTTACTCAGAACATATCATCCTGCCATGCACCATCGAGACATCCGCCGACACTTTTACCCTGCAAAAGAACACCAGATGAGAGATGATGTGAAATGATAATGGAGAAGAAATGTTGGAACAGGAAACTGAAGGAATGTAATTAACGTACCCAGCATTTGCCTGGCGAGCCGGGAAATCCCGGTAAAACCCCATTGGTCAGATAGGTCGACCATCGGAATCGAACCCGGACCTTTCGAATGCGGGACATAGACGAAACCACCTGAGTCATCCTGCTCGGTTTACCTTCTCTTTACTTCCCCTATATATTTTAAAATTACACCGGTGTAGTAAGTATTGGAAAGGGAGTTCTCCTTGCTGTAGCATTTTGCTTTGTGTGATAACTAGGGGGTGGATTTTGCCCTATTTGTCTGTTTTATTCCTTTGCTCAGAAACGTAGGCTTTTAAATTATAAGCACGTTCTCTACAATTATTAGTCACATTTTTTAGTTTTATAGTGCCCATAAATGCCTATTTTATACGTTTGTAGCTATTCTGCTTATTAGTGCCTAAAACTGCCTTTTTAGCCAATTTCTTCTGCTTGTTATTTGTGACAACAGCTTTTGCATTTGTTGGTTTCAACGTGAAGTTTCCGGGGAAGAGACATTTCTTACTACTGCACATTGGATATACAAAAAGGGGTTTAGCCAAGTAGGTATTACGTCATGAAAAAATCTTAGAATTCGCTCAAGGACGAGTAGCAAAAACCAGCTAAATGATATTTCAATTGATGGCCACTCTTTATGTGGGGAATGGAAAGCCTATTCTGTAAGCAGTGTTTCAGGTGCACACATAGATCAGTTTCCTACGCAAATATGTCAAAAGAGAGAAGCAACAGAAGTGTACTTCTTAAACAGTGGATAAATAGTGATCCATCGTTCAGCACAGATGGGAAAGTAAACTTTTGCCAGCCTTGTGTGAAACTGTTGAGTTAATGATTCATGTTTGTATTGATACTATATTAACCTAGTTTCAAAAATCTTGTAAAAATCAGCCCCCGTAATTCCTCAGACACTCCTTTAACTAGAAAGTTGAAACTTGGTATTATTCCATTCTTGACCAATCACGCAAATAAATGGTATAAATGTGAAACAAATGGAACAAAAGCTTCAGATATTTCAATTTTCACTCTTAAGCGCCCCCCGCCCCAAACCCATGTTTCTTTTTGTTTTTTGACATAGTTAATTATTCACACCCTTCTGCACATAATGGTCCATAATTAGTGAAGTGGATTTATATGTATTTTAATTACACGTTAGTATTTTAATTTACTGTTGGACCATTTATGAAATTTGGAATAAATGTAGAACTATTTCGCCTAAGGAACCGCAAAATGTATGTGTTTAGCGAATTTGTTGCAGCACATGATGCGATGATTGTCATTTTGTTATCTGTATGGTCGTTATTAATTTAAGTTCGTTGTTCAATGATTTGATATTTGCACATCGGAAATATAAAGCTGCTTTTATCAGAAGCTATTTGTTACAAAACTTTTGCGCAATTTTCTCAGAAACTACTGGTAAACTACTGCAGTTTTCTCAGAAACTACTCAGAAACCACTGGAGATAAAAACTTGAAACTGTCACAGATTGTCAGTAAAGTTGTGGATCTGCGAAAACAAGTGTTTTGCTTTATGAGAAGAACGTTAAGGCTGATTTCCTATTAAAAATGAAGGGACAAATAATGAATAAGATGAAAATTATAAATCATTTTGAACTGGAAAACAGTATAATAATTTGTACTATTAGCTATGGTACATTTTAAGAGCCATTTTACTAAAATGGTGAATTTCTAAGTGTTTACTTAGGAATTTTTTAGTGACTATTTAAGTGTCTATTTTGGCCATTTTAGTGTCTTTTTGCCTGCCGATTCCACACTTTGTTAGTATCTACAAATCCGCTCCCTAGTGATAACTGAAAGCAGGCATAGGAATCCTAAGTATTAAAGCCAGGACGGAAAAAAGTACGTTTGAACGGTCACTGAACTATCAGTAAGGAGGGAGTTAATAACAAACCATACCTCCATTTTGGGTCTTGATAAACAGTTTGAGTGTAGATAATTCTAAACGCACTACTTAAGAATTCCTATGCCTTTTGATAACTCGCTCTACGCGAACAAAATAAAGAAATGAATCACAAAGACATACATTCTCAGGTCGTAAGCAGGTAATGCATTCCGTTTGACGTCCTGATGTGAATCGGTTGAAATATTGAAGCAATTGTTCTTTCAAGCGATTAAAGAGTCTGTTGTTTCATTTCATTTATCAGAGAAGGGAACTGAAAACCAGAAGGGAGGGTGAACACACCACGCAGTCTATAAGTATAGGTGGTAGCAAACCTAACCTCACTTTCATAATTGGAATTGTTGATTTCTGAGGTTATTCTACAATAATTACAAAAGCTTTAAACTTTTAAGGCTTTTGATTTAAAGCGAACTGAAAATGGAAACGGTTTAGCATATTTGTTAACAATATAGAATAAGTATCTATTTTTTGCGCTTCTATGTCATTTCTTTAGAACAATCAGTGACATTTTTGGCTCTGAGTGCAAATCCTTCAGCTTTAAAATTACATAGATAGGTAACCTGAAAATTAATATAAAGTAATTTCAGTGTTGTCAGTTTGATACATTTCAAGCAACACTAGTCATGTTCGCCTCTGTGATATGGGTAGTATGTCTTCCTCACATTCAAGAGATCTCGAGGTCCATTGTGGGTTAGGGTAAACTATCCAAATAAGGAGTTTTTGGGGGGTTTGCCTTATCCTTAGAACACAAATGTTGGGTGACTAAAGCTATAGGAACTGCAGACTCATTTGAATTTCAACCCTTTCATTTACTAATTCATTTATCTTTCGGTGTGACCTACCAGTTTAAAGGATGTTAAACTTAAACAAATTAAAAAAAAGGAAAATAAACATTTTCATAAATTTCTTTCTGGCTTCAAGAAATTTTCTGGATTGTAAATATTTAGGAAAGATGTGGAAAATGATAAAGGGTCATGCTTTTCTCAAAAGCTCTCAATTTATGCGAATTTTAGATATTGCCATATATATCCGAATATTACAGAATATGACCCTTCAACACCTGCACTTATGTGCAAATGCTCGTTTTATATAATTAAATATTACAATTGTTGCCATATGCATATGTAAATATTTTGGCTTACACTTAATGTAATCAATGCACCGGTGTAATTACTAGGGAATTACATCCTAATCATTTCTTCCAAAAAGAGGCGGAGGGATTAAAAGCCAGAGAGGCTAGTGAACAGCAAAGGTGGGTTTTATTGACTAACAGTTTTATACAGAGGACCGGTTTGTGCAAATCAGCGGGAGAGACCTGTGGTTAATAAGTGTTTATGGACGGTGATGATGCAAAATAGGGCTTCAACGTGAAAAGGGCTCTTAGGAGACAGCTCTTCCTACCATTTCCGGTGATAACTGACGATTGAGCTTTTAAAACTAGCATGTTTATGTTCCTGGCTACGTACATTTTTAAACGCATTGCATTGCCTTACATAGCATAAAAATCTAACATGTTGGAATCATAACACTTCTCTTCACACTATCATTTATTTTTGCATGACTTCCACAAATTATTCTTATAAAAGTGTGCTTTTCTATCTACTTCATTGAGATGAACAAACGTTTAAGGAAGTAGTTTAATTATACTTCTCGTTGGTGCAAAGGGGTCGCGAGAAATCGAAGCCTAGAAATTCCATAAAAGCGCGAAATATAACGGAATGTGACACCACATCAGTGAATGACAAGTATTTGACATTCCAAACCATAACAGCGGATCTTGAAAACGGATGATTCAAACATTCAGAATAAAAACATTCAGAATTATTGTATGCTGTAAACGTTTGGTGCAGTAAGTTCTTTTATCTATTTCTTATAGTTTACTGGGACAAAGGTATACAAAATTCAATTTAAAAAAGAGGACCTTACAAGTTATTTCCAAAAAAAGTTCAGATATATATTTTATTTACCATGTATATGTCTTAAAATGTGGTATCTTGATCAAAACCGCTAAAACAATTTTTCATAAGCTAAGAAATCTAAAAATTTATACGTGAAATATAGTTTGGGATGTGAAGATTTTTTTTTTTAAATCCATGTATCACATCTTTGGTAGATATAGTAGAGATAGGCTTTTATGTCCCATGAAGGGCAAAGGTCTCCTGTACTTAGGGTAGCTGTGTTGACTCCAACACGGTGAGCCATTCCGTGTTGGGTTTGTGTCGGTTTTTTGTCATTTTCTCTTGCTCCTATTCGCAATTATTCGCTTGCATTCGCACTCGCCTACTTCTACGCTTGCCCTTGTATTTTGTCACCCATTGATCTCAAGCTTTTGTTGATCACCGCTGTCCTACTTGTGCTGTGTAGAAGTACACCCATCTTTGTCGTGGACTTCCTCTTTGGCGTTTTCCTGTACGCGGGTCCCAAACTGTGATTTTGTCTGTCGTCCCTCAACCTCGTGATGTGACTTCCCCATCTCCACTTCAGTTTCTTAACTCTTAACGTCTATTGCTAATGTAATTTGTGACAGTGCAGCGTTGGAGATTCTATCTGTCCATTTTATTCCCAGTATCTTGCGCACCATTTTCCTCTGGCATATCTGTAATATTTTCATCTGACTGCTTGTGACGGACCACGTATGCTTTCCATATAATAGTGTCGGAGAGACGCAAGTTTCTAGTACTTCCAGCTTGAGCAGTCTGCTTAGCGTTCTGTCTTCTAGCATAAACTGGAGTACCAGAAATATCTCCATGTTTGGGCTATTCTCCTTTTTAGTTCTCTTGCTGTCCTGTCCTTGATGGAGATCAGCTGACCTAAATATACATATTCTGCTACATGTGTTTGCGTTGTTTAATCCACTGTAATTGAGGTAGATATATACCAAACTTAAATACCAAGTTTGGTATTTATCCATTAGTTTGTTGTGAGCTAAACTGTTCAGATATTTACACACGAACCCTTTTCTAATTGTTTGTTTGTATTTAGGATACTCCAAACAAGTTTCTAGTGAGATCTCGATATGGAATTTTTGCAACATCTCCTCCCACTCAGTACATGCTTTAATTGGCACATGGATGAACGTATACGAGTATTACTAGTAATAATAATATTTGATCATAAGGAAATTGCGTAACTGAAGTCAGAATCCAGACCTCCGTTATTACAGCTACTCTGATTTTTCACGAAGCTCTACAACATATATAGTAACGAAATATTGGACCACCTGCAGTCTTTCGATACACCCTTGTGGTTTAATGCTCTACTGAGCGCCCAGATTTAGACACTTGTGCCTCAGAAGCCAGGCAATATCGATCTTCGAAGAAGAAGAAAATATGTTTTTCACCAACCGGGCTGCACATATGGACCTGTGCCTCAGGTGTGATGCATTAACATAACGTTCTCTACTCTCTCTTCTACAAACTATTCTTATAAAACTTTTCGCTGTAATGTTAATTCAAAGAAACTTTAAAATCGCAGTTGCGTATTTCATTCTAAGATGCACTAGAAAAGCAGTAGTCAGATATTTAAACGGCTATCACTATGTGATACATTTTTGCATGGCCAAAAAGAAAAAAAAAAAAGATCTTCCATTTGAGAAAATCGTGAGTATTAGAAATTCCAATAACAAGGAATATCTCAGAAAGAGCAAGCTCCACAAAAAATGCATTTGATATTTAACACATTTTACTGTCCCCAAACTAGTCATGCAAAATGAGCAGAACTTCAGAGTTCGTTCCAGAAGTTGCAATATATATAAACCTTTCAGTTGTCATGAAAACATCTTTAAATTCATTAGAATAATTTTTGGGAAAATAAACGTTTTCGAAAGAATTTCCTTGTAAAGGGTAGTTGAATTATCTCGAAAATCTATATGTTGCATCCTAGGGGAATGTCGTACTTATGTAATTGAAATAGGTAATTGAAATAGAATTAAATTAAAATGTGCAGATATTTGTATTCATTTATCTCTTATAAATTAAATTTAAAATAACAGTAAATTCAGAAAGAAAAGTTAAAAATATTAAATCAAACAAGTAAACATTCGTTTTTCTCAGTAAATATTGCAGTTACAGAATTGCTTCTTTTCCCGTGTATTCTATTAGGTTCATAATGAATGAAGAACTTGAATAATTTTGCTCTGTGATCGAACTTTATAATATGTACTCAACATCGCCTTTTTCTAAAATGCTTTCTGAGTTGGGGGGGGGGGGTCCTCACAACAGGTAGGAATCTCGACATCGAATTTTTGGTCGAAATACAAAACTTCCTCTACTTAGTTTAAATGTCTTGTAGAGACATTTGCTTGCAACATGTTGCAAGACAACCGCAGACGATGCTGATCGGGTTATCATTACAAGAACAAGTTCCGTGGAGGATTTCATTCCGTGCAAACATTTGACTACGAGAAGTGTGGGTTGCTGCTACCGCATACTTTCTTTTTTTGGACAGGCTGGTATTTTCAAGTAGGTGGGCAGCTCCTTGATGAGATGGATCTAAGACCGCAGCATTGGATGGCTTTGTTATGATCTCGGTGACTAAAGAAATAAGGCTGGTGCGAAACACGGAGGAATGTACCTACTACATGGCAAAACAAGAAAGTGTATCGGGAAAAATTCGCAATGCAGAGATGTTTACCTCAGCTTATCGCACATACACGGTGAGTCCAGTGTATGTCAACATGTCATACATCGGCAGGCGCGAGAAAACATGTCATATAGACACACGCAGCTTCCAATCGCTCTATTTGTGTTTCGTAACTTACTGTACATCAACTTCCTAATATTTCACTCTTCTAATCGACCAGATAAGACCCGATAAGGGACGATGGCAGCGGTGGTCACCTGAAGGTCAATACGCCTCAACGCTGTGTTGAGTAATATAAGATATTGTCCGGAAGACATTATTATATCTGAACAGTATATACATGCACTGGACTCGCCGTGTACGTGCGATGAGCTGAGGTAAACATCTCTGTATTGCGATTTTTTTTCCGATACGCTTTCTCGCTTTGCCATGTAGTACAGTATTGTATAAACAAAATAACCAACTCTCAAGAGTTTTGTTTATTTAAAGCGCTTCAGCATCACAGTTGACGAGCGACCGAAGTAGATTTACAAATATAACGTGTACACTCGTTTCCATTAATGCCTTCACCGCAGCATCAGGAGCCGTTAAGTTCACTTTACTCGTGTAGCACATACAGTAAAGAGGGTATTATGTATCTGTTTGTCTTTTCGCACTTGCACTGATGTAGTGTTAGTATATAGTTCTATATTACTCATATATCAATGTATAACCTTGAGTAGTGTCTCCAAATGGTACTGGCTTCTCACATGTCCACAATTTTTCACCGATGCATCTCCACAATATTTACATACATCACATCAGCTACAGTTACTAATGGACATTGGGAATTAATTTTCTGACCTTTTAAATTTTAAACCTATTTGTTTGAAAATTGGCACACTTTGTGTGAGTTAACAAAGAAATAACAATATAAAAGTTGTATGACAAGTAGTTTCTCAGATAATGTCATTTAATGTTTTCAATTACGATAAAATGCAATTCTTTTAAAAACTATCTCTTACATTCTCATTCGTCAGTGAAGCATGATAGTGACATTTTCTAATACATCAGAGTGAAAATAGACGTGTGCATTTGATTGAAATTGATGTTATTATGTACAGAGAAATACCTTTTAGTTTTTAGGTTACCGGTATTAAAATTGTTCTCGTTTTTCGCTATAAATTAATCTTTTAGTGAGGCAATGAAAAAAGCGATCATAAAATACATATTTGAATCCTTAGCACGTTTGAGTTATATATACAAAACTCACTTTCAAATCAAAGCAACATTTAAATGTAAAAGTTAAATTTCATGCACAAAATTGCAAAAATGAAGGGGGGGGGGGAAGGAAAAAACTTACAGAAAAGGAAAAGTGGGTGGATTCAGTGGGGTTATGACTAAAACATCTCCGAGTTTTAAAAATGACGGATGAAGAAAAAAGTCTTTGGCCAAAATGATTCACAAGTATCTATAGACACATTAATGTGATACAATTACAAAAATAGAACATTTCGTTATTTTATCTTAAAAAAGTACCAGGACCCATTAACACACACCACTGTTTGGCCGAACAACAAAACTAAAACGCTACACACACGCGCGCGCGCGTGCACACACACACCTGCTAAATACGCGTCTGCAACGATGGGGAAATGTCGCCTGAAGCTGTAGGGATGGCGTGTAGAGAACCCAGTGTAAGTACATGAAAACATGTGTATACATGTAACAGTTTATCAATCTAAAAACCCACATCTCACCCTACAACATCCCGAAATCTATACCTTACCTGCGGTAAAACCCTTAACGGGTGGGCACGCAGCAAAAACCTTCTGGCTATATACAGCCAGCCAGCACCACATGGCATGTACCAGTTTGTGTTTAAGAAGACAAATGAGATTTATATTAAATCTGATATGCCAATATCGTTTAGATAATTAAAACGTCTGCGGTGTACGAGAAAGCTGTATTAGCATTGTTGAAATACATTGTGGAAATTCATCCGGTTTCCGTTTGCTTTTTGCATTCATCTTACTATGGGGAGATGGCGGAGTGCGATAGGTCACATACTGGCTGTACGCATCCTGAGAGAAGGTGAGATTTACAACTCTCAAGCGTCCGAAAATTCATATAGTATTGAAAACATACAACATTACTGGTCAACTCATGTTAATTGTGTGGAATAAACAAAAGGATGGGGATCTAGTCAAGGTCTATAATCACATCCAAGCAGATATCGTAGGTTCCAATTCTGGAGGTGTCAATACCGATAGAGTCAATGAACTAAGAACCAGCTGCGCGGTGTTTTGTTCATTCTCATCATTGGCGCTCCTTCCTGTCTTCCGCTATCACAGATTGGCGCCAATACAACAATATAGCGTTTTTAAAGCTACTTTTAAAGGCTTTACTTACCAACTTTATAAAATGATGATGATCATCATCATGATCATCATAATCACGATCAAGCTCATATGTGTGCGTTTGTGTTTAACGGCGCTCAACTGCAAGGTTATCAGCACCCTTTAAAAACAATCAAGGCAAAAGCCAAATATAAACATTAATACTAAATAAAAATAAAGATATGAAATGTAAAAAATAGAATGAATATACAAATATATAAATAACTATGGAATAAGTAGCATATAAATATTACTATATATAAAGTAGAGATATAAAGTATAACTATAAAGTATAAAAACAACGGCAAAAGTCAGAGATAAATATTAGCAACAAAAATAACGAATATGAAAGGAGATGCTGAAACTGACCACCGTCGTTCATATACGCTTATGATTAAAACACCATAGGCGTGTTTAAGATATTTATATATAAACCACGTATCTTGAATTTTATGCGAAAGGTCTGTGAAGTCTTCATTTTTAGTGACGTTATAATTAATAAATCTTAAGAGATATACAACATCTTAACTTTACAAGAAATGTATGTCTCAAAGCACATTATTTATGGCAAAGAAACATTTTATGGCATTAACCCTTTCCAAGATATTCATATTATTCGTTTTTTCAAATATTTCTTTCAAATAGTAAGTCACTTTTGTGTTTGCTCTAGTCTAGCTAAGCGCATTTAATTAAAACCGATAATGTGGGTAACCGCTTTTTAAAATTTGACTTTCGCTTTAGCCTTCTTGTACCTACGACGGAATGTGAAGAAATGTAGAGACTGACGTTTCTGTGATAGTTTATTTAGGAATGAATTTTTTGTTTAAATTCTACCGATTTTTCAAATGTTTCATATGTGACCGCTACAAAATTATTTCATATGTTAAAAACTTTCAAGTATAACACCTACTATACGATACATGGTTTAAACTGACGGAGAAATAAATTTCAGAAACCTTAATCAGGAAGTTCAGTATATATTAAATTCCGACTTTGGCACTTTTTCCTGCTACTTTTTTTTTTTAATTTACGTCCTCCAACGTTGTCATATCGGACGATGAATGAAATGGGTGAAATGATGCTCAAATGGGCCCAGGGTCCATGGAGCTTAGAGCTACCCGACATTCATCTCTTAGGATAAGGAAAAACCCCGGAAATAACCTTATCCAGGTAACTCACCCTGACCGAGATTCGAACTCAGGACCTCTTGAACGTGAGGCAGATATGCTACCATCTACGCTACCGATGCGGGCTTTTTTTTCCTGCTAGATCACAGCGCATTTTCACCGCAATTTTATGTATATCGAAATGTTTGTAAATCATTTCGTAGACGTGCAAGAAAAATTTCCTGTCTCTCCATTTCATCTCCATTGTCATTTCACATTATCAGGTGGTTTCTTTCAGGGTAGAAGTTTCAGGGTGGGGGGTTGTCGGCCATGTCCTCCGTTCTCTGCCTCCTCTCGTCTCATCCATCCTCCCGGGAATGCCCCATTTGGGTTTAAGTACAATAAACCATTCGGTGCCGAACCCCCTCTTATCCTACTATAGTAAGTCCGAGCGGGATGTCTCAGGCGGTTTTGTCTGTGGCCCGTATTCAGGAGGACCGGATTTGATTCCCGTGGCCAACGTACCTGACCTATGGGTATTTGGGGCGTTTTTCCAGGTCGCCAGGCGAATGATGGGTAGGTTAATTACATCCCGCGAATTTCCTATCCGTCCATTTCATCTCCATTATCCTGTTCGCGTTGCCGAATGCCCTCCGTAGTAATCCTAATCGTAATCCTACTATAGTAAGAGGGGGAGGGGGAGTGGTTTACGTTGTTTAAGTCAGGTGGAAATACAAAGTTGAACATAATTAATTATGATTTTACTTTACAAGTTTGGTAGCCATTACATGTTTTGGTGTTCTCGTTGGAGGCATTTCGGTAGTACCAGTTTCTTTACGGAACTAATTGCAATTACACTCTATAGACACAACACAAGTTAGCTCTACCGAACAAAGCGTTCTGTTTGTGTGGTGAAGTGACTATGACACTATGACTCATGCTCAGTGCCGCCTAAATGCAAAAGCCGCCTAGTCCAAGTCAAAAAAATGTTCAGGAAAGAGGAAAAGTATTTCTGCGTTTCAATTTGCAGTAGCAGTACTTACTTAACGTATATAATGAGTTAAAGATTTAAGAATATAATAAATGAAAATAAAATAAATTTAATACTATTATTTTTGCAGCAAACAAGGGTTTAATTTTTGACTTGGCGTGTTTTGGTTGCAACATAAGGATGTTTTCAATTCAAGAACTGTAAGTTATGGTTTAAAGGCTTTGTGTTCTATGTGTATTCACCTACTATATTTATAGGTATTATAATACATTTTTGTGAGCGTTTTACTACGTTTACTTTAGAAAGACTGAAGGCTGAAAACACATTAGCCTGTGGAACAATGAGAACAAATAGGGAAGGTCTCCCTTCTAATTTGTCGCTTCCAAAGGGTGCCACTAGAGGGAAATTTGATTTCAGATTTTCATACATGGATATAGGTGTCTTTCAATGGAAGGCTGTCTGGGTTGTGACATTTGCATCCAATTTTCATGGAACAGAGATTCCATGTGTTTCAAGAAAAGAAAAAGATGGTAGCAGGACCAGTATTGATTGTCCTACTGTAGTAAAGGACTACAACACCAATGTGGGTGGTGGCTATATATGGGATAGGGTAATGATCCAAAAATAGTGGCATAGGTTACTTTTGGATATGGTTGAAATAGCCTTTGTGAATTCATGTCATTTACTACAACCTTTTTGGCCCAGTAGCAGTATTAGAACACAGAAGGCAAGTGACACAAGGATTTATCAATAATTGTAAGTGTACACCAATAGACAGAGCAAGTCCCAAGGATGAAAACAGAAGTGTGTATTTACAGAATCCTCCAAAACGAAGGAAGATAGATTTTTCTGTAACCAATGATGTTAAAGTAGGAAACAGAGGTAATCATTTTGTGATTTATGTAGCCAATCGATGAAGATGTGAGATGTGCTCTATAATGAAAATTCAGTCATGATCACACTCCAAATGCACCACATGTGGTGTATTTTTGAGCTGCAATGAAAAAAAGAATTGCTTCAGTGAATATCACCAAGTTCCTAAGTAGGATAATAAGAGTAATAAACAACAATGTAAAACTAAACACATCTGTATTGATATGAAATAACATGGACCTAAATGTTCCCTGGGGTCTGACGGTACTTCTAAGTACCGTCATTGTAAAAAGTATAGTTTATGAAAATATAATTTTGAAAAAATAATCTGTGTTCTTATTAGTCTTCTAAACATGAATCCACAAAAAAAATCCAAAAAGTACACTTTTTCTTTGATCAGGCAACAAAGGGTTAAATTTATCTTCAATGATGAGAAGAAGTTTAATTTAGATGGGCCGGATAGAATTCAGTATTACTGGCATGGTCTGAGAATAGAGCAGCAGAAATTTTGGTGCGGGAATTTTATTCTTTGGGCAGCTTTCTGCCCTCAAGATGCATCACACATTGCTTTCCTGAACACTAGAATGAACTCTAACATGTACACTGAGCTGCTAGGGACAGAAGTGATTAGAATTTATGAGGACCTAGGGAACGAAAGTGTAATTCTTCAACAAGACACTGCATCTGTACAATCAAAAAGTGGTTTAAAAAGAACATTATCGATGTTTTGCCCTGACTTTCAACTAGCGCGGATTTGAACCCCATCGAAAATCTTTGGAGAATACCTACAAGACGTGTTTATCACAATAGAAGACAGCTTGAGGCCATATGTGGATTGAAAAGAGCAATATTTACCAGATTTACCAGAAAAGTGAGTGACAATTTCTAGAACTAGAAACAAGAACTCCAAACCCTAAAAAGATCAATGCCTAAAATACTGTTTGTGGTAATTAGGAAGAACGTATGTTCGAAAAAGTAGTAACAATGCAATAACACAACAGGACAGTGAGTGCCTTTATATCAATTTCCATCCAGGAAATGTAGATATTATTTTGTTACGCGTGCTATGATAGAAAGTAATTCAGTCATGATTTTTGTGTCTTATATTTACTACTTTCATAATAGATCAGACACTGTATGCTTCAGACATTGTACCTATTATTTTCAGTAGGAAACGCAGCGCCTTTATTTGGATTTCCACCATTGTACATTATGAAACATCGTTATATTTTAAAAATCGTGGGTGTTATAGTCACAGGACATTCTGAATCCAATGTCGTTTATTTTATATACGAAACTTCTATAAACTATCCTCTAGAAAGCTAATTTTTCTATCTTCTTCATGTTACTTGAGATAAATGATTGCAGAAACAGTTGGAGGAACAAACACGATACAGGAAAATTAATCGACGGTTAACGTTTAATAGTTGTATGCTGTACACCGGGAGGGTTCCTCAATGGTTAACCGAAAGCATCGTAACTATAGATATTCTGTACGATTAGGTTGTCTCATAGGTAAAATTCGGTTTTCTGATTTTAGTGTTTTAGAAAATTTATTTGGTTTCTTTGACTTGGCAATGCTATTTATAGGCTGCCATGGCGTGGAAGGAGGAGGAGGAGGAGAAGAAGAAGAAGAAGAAGAAGAAGAAGAAGAAGAAGAAGAAGAAGAAGAAGAAGAAGAAGAAGAAGAAGAAGAAGAAGAAGAAGAAGAAGAAGAAGAAGAAGAAGAAGAAGAAGAAGAAGAAGAAGAAGAAGAAGAAGAAGAAGAAGAAGAAGAAGAAGAAGAAGAAGAAGAAGAAGAAGAAGAAGAAGAAGAAGAAGAAGAAGAAGAAGAAGAAGAAGAAGAAGTAGAAGAAGAAAGTGTCGTTAGTGAGCGTGTGGCACAACGATGATTGCAACATTTCAACAATTGAGACGAAAAGACTAAAGATTTACCACGTTCTGAAATACCTAATGTATGGAATATTGAGGATACACGCCAAGTTTTGCGAGGAGATCCGCAGAAAAGTACCCGTAGGCTTTCAGAAGAACTTGATGCATCAGAAGATACCATACATCACCACATTATCACACTTGGAAAGTCATACAGAAGTTCTAGATCTGTACCCGACACCTGACACTTCAACAGGCTGAACTTAGAGTGGATACCTGTCGTCAGCTTATCGTAGTCCCATGGATGACAGATAGATTGGTCAGGAGAATTGTCACTTGTGATGAAAATGCAATAACTAGAACGTGTTTATGAACTTTTGAGATGGAGATACCTAGCATTAGTTAACCGAAATAGAGTTATATTGCAGCAGGACAATGCAGCACCCCATACTACATGAAAAACCATGGAAAAGTTCTGGAATTGGGGGGAATTGAACTTCTACCATACCCAGCATACAGCCCCGAATTCTTCGCATCAAAAACCAGAAACTGGTACTATTGTGGAGTAATCAACCTCGCTGAACGATGGCTCAAAGACCACGGAATCGAATGGTCTATACCTTAAAAAAATAGTTAATTGCTTGTCAGAGCACGTTTAAAATAATGCTTTTTCTTAAAACACGATATTACTTAGACAGTCTCTATATATTTGTGTCTTCGGCGATGTATGAATTTTGGCAGTAGTCTTACTAATTAGAAGTACATTTTTGGTCCATAATAATCATCATATTTTATATTTTGTGTTTCTACCCCTTATTACTTTTCGCGGCCAGGAATGCACGCGGCAGATTAAGGCAAAAATTTCCAAAAAGAGTAATATTTGGCTTGTTGTGCAGCTTTGTGCAGCAAAGTCTTTAATTTGCCATATACTTTATCATTACTTATATTTAAAATGTACGTTTAAAAATAGCACTACAGCTGTCATTTCGTACAATGCGTTGTGCATCACTTCTCCAAAAAAAACGAAGAAAATCATGTTCCTACATGCATTGGCGTTAAATGGTGAAGTTCTAGCCCCTCTTTTAGAGAAAGGTTTGCTCTGCAAATGTCGTTACTGTCAAGTATGGCAGCCTCTAAGTAGTCAGTGAATGAGGCTTCTTTCTTGATTCGTACATGAGTCCTTTTTCTCCATTTTTACTTTGAACATCTTGTTTTTATGAATGACGCTTTCTGGTTCAAATATTCCGCGACCTCAGAAATTGCTGAAGGTAAGCAAATTAAATTTGAAGATTACGAAGCTATTCTGTGATTGCTGTTGTGGATCTATTTAGTGCTAATGATGCGATTTACTATTTTAAAAAATAATTTGCATTTAAAGTTTTGATAAACGTGTATAACTAAAAATAAAAGCAAACTTGCCACATAAAGATCGATGGGTGATCTTAGAAGGTATGCACGTAAATCCTGTTAATGATTCAGTCTGATATATAAAATGGTTTCTGTTGCAGATTTAACATTGGCAGGATAGCCCTTTTAATTTGCCCTTAAATAGTCACCCGTAAGTTTTTTTTTTTTTTTATTATTAATATACAGTGTTGAACTGATCAAATATAATTGTTCGATTTAAAGAACTAAAGTCTGATGCAGGAGAAGATACAGAACCATTATTCTTCTTTGAGCGCTAAGAAACTCTTAGAGCACATGACCAGAATTATAAGCTCTCATCAACATATTTTAATAGAACAAATCGCCTTCGTAATTAGATGAGGGAGCAGAAAGCGAAAGTCATCAATTCATGCCAATTATGTTAGAGAGGTAGCCGCTGAGATGGGCTTAAAGTATTGCTTCCTAAATCACCATCTATGGTTTCATATTTTACTTTTGTAGTAAATTAGAACGGAGAACCCGTCATAGAGCAGCAAACAAGACGAAAGACAACAACACTTAATATTTAGAGCTTTAACTCACTAGATTCCATTGCTAGGATATCGTTCCAACGTTATAGTGTTTTTATTTTCCTGATTTGTTAGATAATTTCTCCTAAGCATCACTAAATTGGAATTCTCGGAACATCATAATCACTTATATTTAAACATCGAGGTATTTAAGGCTTTAAAACTCTTTGGAGGCTGTAAATAGTTAACTTTGTATGCATTTTAAGCTTGTATTTTTGAAAATTAAAGAAAGGAAGCCAAGAATATGATATTTTAGGAGTATAATAACTCCAACATGTTAATATTAATATCTTCAGCAAATTTAAAATGATTTAATAATAGTTAATGCATTTTGTAATTACAACTTCGTTTATTTTTGGGTGAGTAGTACACTCATACTTAGTATATAAAAGTAGCAAATTATGGAGTCATTGGTCTCTCAGTTGCTTAATGTTTGACTGTATAAAATGGCTGGTTATGTAAGGTTTGTTACCTCAATTTTCATTCGCCAATCAGCGTCTAAACAGGTGAAAATGTTTCCAAGAAAACGACAACTCAATTCCACGTGTATACCTGAATCTATTTTCTTTCAGCTTTGTTAATTGATAAAGAGAGCTTCTCTTTTTAAACGTACATAGTGCAAGAAAAAATTATTTTTATGTTGCGAAACAAGGTTCACTTGGAATATAGCATTGGTTAAAATATTTAATGATTGAATTATTAAATTGAGCTGAACAATACATGGATATTACAATGTATGTATTTCTAAGGCATAGAACACATACCACCTATAATACATAGCACTTCTGAACTACAGAACTACATAAGAACTTTACTCCGAAAATAAAATGTATTATTAAAACATAAATAACAGCACGGCCTCAGTTTCACATTGTGTTTTATATTCTTTGATGAGCGGGCAATAAAACAAGTTAGGGAATTCAGTTCTTAGACCTTGAAAATATAGCAATGCAATGAACCAACCACAACAGGAAACTGAATATTCTGTTACGTTTTAAGGAAATGAAAAATTAAGATATTTATGAATTGACAGTGATAACAATAACAGTAATAAAACTATACTAAATATTCGTAATAAATGAGTTCATCATTTTATTGGTATATGAAACAATTCTGTCCGAAATTCCAATTCGAAGTCATTATTGAACTGAACTGTATAGTCTGTTTCTAGCACGGATGTTATTTTTTTTTTTTCAAGAAATGTTATATGGATTGGAAGTGCTTTGTGGAATGTAAATATTAAATGTTATCACATCCTTAGTTTTGTGATAGCTATCGCAATTGGAGACAGTTAATATTCGTACACCCAGTTTTGAGGGAAATGAAATAATCACAGCTTATGACGCCATTTCCTTTCTCCGCTCCACTTAAATACCTCGACTAAAACCTTGACTTTTAGGTAACCATTTACTTAAAAACCTGATGTAAACATATGCTTTGAAGTCCCATGAATCCGAAAAAAAAAAAAAAAAAGTTTTCAAAGTGACCCTTTTGCTTGTGTGTGTAAAAGTATAACTAAATGCGAAATGTCAAACAAATAACAAATTTCATATAAATAAATATCAGTATATTTTAAGAAATTATACGGAAACCTGAAGAAAATACACCACACCAAACTGTCGATTACATGGAAATGTGTTCGTTTTCTAATTTTCTCCTAAACTTGTATCGATGTTGATTAAACTACCATTGTTTAAGAGACGTGCAGGAAAAGGAAAATATGATCTCGAATTTCCCGGAAACGACTTGGGAAGTCTATTTCATTCTGAATGAATTTTGTCTAATTTAGTAGATTACCCTTAAGTCATAAGAGATGAAATATTTTCTAGGTTAAACTATAATATTGTGACATTTTGGGTTTGTGAAATTAAAAGTCCAGGTTGCAAACACTAAAAATTGCTCTTTATTTCCACAGAAACACATTTTGGTCAACCCTTACAGTAGCAGAATTACGTCACATACACAATACAGCTTGCAAGGTTATCGAGTTCAAAAAGAGTTCAAAATAGTTCAAGACACAAAAGAGTTCAAAATACTGCTGTTCGTGCACACGCATCCAATTACCGACTGTTCCACATTGACGAGCTGCGGTTCCCTTTTTATAGCTTCTCACTATTCCGGAAACTTGTGGAATGTTCTCAAACAATCAAGACGGCGCTAGAAGAAACACGAACTCTCCAGAAATTCGTCTCCTTCCCCCCACAGTTTCGGCAAGCTTTTATCTCAGCGGTGCACTGTCTGTCTCTTTGAACGCGTCGGCCACGCCGCCTCACAACAATGCTCGCGACAATATGTAAAATAAATTTTTGTGACATATACCATTCCACAGATATTCGTTGTTATTGATTTGAACTTTCAAATACCTTATGCTTTTCTGAAGTGCAAATACCCATTCAATTGAACACTTTGAACACTAACTAGTTAGATCGGGGGAAAGAGAGGGCTGCAAATTAGTACTTAAAATTCTATATTATTTCTTAATTATTAGACAGATGTATGTGCAATTGCAGAAACTTGCTCGAACCAATCATTAACTTCTTCCTCTGTCAAGCGATTAAAGGTTACCCTAGTATTAATTTCTGACATTTTTACCAGCCGAAGGTCAACATTTCCAGTATCCGTTATAAGATTAGTGGGCATTTGACGGCACAGTCTTCCTGGCGAATCTCGGTTCTTTCGCATGGTAAAGAGAGACCACGAAACGGGTTACACTATATATGTAACACGAACATTAATAACTTATCTCGAAACTAAAATGGTAATTCGATAGTACTTGCGGGTAGACATATCACGCTTGACTGTTGGCTGTTATGGACGTTGGTGATGGGCACACTTCTAGAGAAATGGCTCTTGTTGGTATTGAAGTTGAAGGTTATGCAGACGACTTGGTCATTAAGATTAGAGGGAGAGATGAGACCATTTTGATGGAGCATCTTCAAAATCGCCTCAATCTTGTAAGTGAATGGTGTAAATGGGAAGGGTTATCCGTGAATCCCAACAAAACAGTCATTATACCATTCAGGAGGAAGAGAGGGCTATTTTATATAGCCCGAATCTCGATTGTGTAACACTTGAACTGCAGGGGCAAGTTAAATATCTAGGTCCAATCTTGGACAGCAGATTGACTTGGAATCCTGAGTTAGAAAGAGTCTGTGGTAGGGCTCTGGAGGCAATCGGAACTTGCTGCAACCTTTTTGGCAAAGCATGGGGTCTTAAGCCTTATATGATCATTATGGCGTATACGGCTATATTAAGACCTATGACCACCTATGCCTTTTTGGAACGGTGGCCAACATTAATGCAGAAAGCAGATATAGTCCGCTTACAGAAAGTGCAACGGCTGATCTGTTTATGCAAAACTGGTGCTATTAGCACATGTCCTACTGCCGCCATGGAGGCACTTATAAGTTTAAGGCCTCTGGGAATACTGCGTAAGGCATGCAGAAAACCTTCAAAAAGGCGATTATAGAAAGAAATAGCAAGTGACGAGATTTTGCAACCTATAATCATAAATTTGCCAGTCTCAGACGATGAAGACAGTGACAATGACGGGAGTGACATAGACAGCGATATGGATGAGCCACTGGCAGTTCCATTGGAATAGGAAAACAGGTAATTCATAAACAATAATTATAATTATAGTATTTAAAATATACATAATTTGCGAACATGCTTTTTCCAATTTTGATTTTGGCAACTGCATCATTGTAAAAGATTGTGAAATATAATTTGCTTACCCTTACGACTGCGCCAAGCAGACCTGCATGTTGTATGAGTGTGCGAGAAAGAGGGAAATATAAAATGAGTGTTGTAACAAGCTGGCTACGCTGAGTGTGATACAGCATCTGATTAGTTGGACTGCAGAACTCTTCCCATTTGAAACACATATTAGTACCAAAAGAAAATGAGCCTCTAATGCATAAATGTTGCGTCACCCAGGGTGCACCAAGAGGAGGCAAACTGGCTTGCACACCAAACGATACCACATTTATTAGCTTCTTCATTATTTATTTTCTGTAATTTACTCACAATTGATCTGCATTTAGATGCTTCATTATTTTCACATTCTGATGTAATGTGTATTAATATCTAATATGTATTTTCGTCGTTAAAATGAGCAGTAATTTTCCTATTAGGTTTTATTTCCATGTATTTCCAGCTTTGGTTTTATAAGAAATCAGCTTCATGTATTACATTCTTGAAGTTTTTCCAGCTTTGAAATTTTCTATTTGCTGCATCAAGAGTTTCAAGCGTGGATAAGACCTTTCCTATTTTATTTGTTGAGGAATTAACTGTAGTTTTAGAATCCAGCTGAATTTCTTCTTTTCTTCAGAAAATATATACAGATCTGGACTGCAGGAGTAAAACTGATTGTTGTATTTGTTGTGGAAACTTTCGCAAGCGTTGGTTGTTCTGTGTCTGTTGCAACTTAGTTCTGCCCACATGGAAGGAGGAAAGAATGCATTTCGTCTATGTAAATTTCCACTAAATAGCCGCAAAACATATGTAGTTTTTCTGAGATAGGCATCCCTGCCATGAAGCCTTCAGCAAAACAGTCACAAACCAGCAAATATGTAGTTCAGAAACTTCCCGATTTCATTTCTGGAATAGTAGTCATGTGCAAGTCCCAAGTTTTGTAACTTTCGCCAGAAGCTTTGTGTTAGACGAAATTTACATCCTTGAACTTTAACATCAGTCCACACTTCTCTTCTAGCATTCATGATAATTTCTTCGAAGTCAGAAAACATTGCTGATGGAGAGAATTTCAGACCCAGTTTATTACATTTATCAGCAACTGTAACAAATACCTGCTGATATGATGAAGTTTCCTTGTCCTTCAACAAAGAAAATACCATTGGAATGTTATATCCATTAACGAGCACATGGATTGTAAATAGCTGGCCAAACATTAAAAAAAAACAGTTGTGAAATAGTTATAGCTGTTTTCCAGAAAAAGAATAATTTTATGTTCCTGGGAATTCCTTGCGATAGTTTGCCTGCATTCTTAAATGCACCTGATTTCAGTGTGAATTTTGGTGCTTAGCTGGTTTGTTTTTAAGTTATACCAATTACAAACTGTAGACGTGCACGCATATGTACGATTATTTTTTCAAAATTTTCTTTTTAATTGTTAACTTATTTAGCAAGGGATATAAAAACTTTGTGGCTAACGAAATTCTATTTTAAATACCACGTCGAAAGAGAATAATGTGTTTATTAGTTTCTGAATGTAACTGAATATATATAGCCTTACACAAGATAACATACATAAGCATGCCGATTTTGAAAAGGAAGCTTTTGTTTAGGGTCGGTTTTGCTTGAACTTCACTGACCCACACGGGCAGACCGGGTTGTTAAGTAGGGACTCCTGAACTAGAGGCCTGCGTCTTAACTCTAGAATCATTCTCCCTGACTAAGGGCATTTTTCTTTCTTTCTTCAAGTTTACCTCATTGCTTATAATTGGTAGATACTGGTGAGATATCCCAAACTTAAGATTTTCAGTTACCATATAATTTCATTTATCTCCAATTGTCCAACACTTGTGGCGGTATGTAGTAAGAACGGGCGTCAAACACTACTAAAAGGATCGGTTTGACTCAGAAGATTAAAACAACTGAAAATCTCTTTTAGGTTATTATTCTCTTTAACTGCAATTTTAATTCAACTGTTTTCGTTTTACTCACTCCATAAAGAAAATTAGTTACGGACAACAGCTCATACTTTGCATTCAAATGGCAGCTTGAAGTCAATGACTCAAACATAACGTGTATGAGATATAATTATTACTCGTATCAGTTAAATGTGCTGATGTTATGGAGTATAGATCCGGTATAACCTCGTTTCCTCGACTGTATCACGAAGTCTAGAGCAAAAAGTAATTAACGAAATCATAAGACACCCTTCCCCAGTCAACTCGAACAATTATAGGTAGGGTGCCACTTCTGAGACCACCGGCAGAGATCCAGGCGAGATTAGTCCCCTCTGCCGGAAGTTTCGCCACGTGGACGGAAGAGAAGGTTCTAAATGAAGCCGGACTCAGCCGTGTCTCACGCACTCACTTCCATTGGCGAAAAGAAAAAAATTATGAATGCCATTCTTTTATACTCGATTATACGTTTCTTAGTTGTTTGTCTTTAAGAATAGGCTTGTTAATATCTGTGAGCTCAGAGATTATTTTGAAATAAAGACTTCAAATCATTTTAAGCAGCTGTCTCACACAAATTCCTCCCATTGTTTTTAAAACAAACTCAGGGCAGTGCTTTCTTTGCAAGAAATGCAAGGCAGAATCAATCAAAATATACAATGGCATAGATGAACGGGATTGGAACCACTGATCTTGTGTTTTCCGTTGTTCTAACCGATTGAGGCACCATGGCACATACTCATAGGGCATTAAATTCAGTAATTCACCCACTTTTTCTCTTGGTAGACCACAAGGGATTTTCAAATTAATTTTCCTAAGAGGAATAGCGAAATGACAACTTGTAATCGTAAGTAACCTACATTAAATTCCGGGCATCATAGTTAACCAGTAGGTATTCAATAATAAGTAGGGGTAGTGATATTTAGCATTTTTAAATCAGAAGTATAGGATTTTGATTCTTACATTTAGCATTTTGTAGCATTTATACATTTCCAATTTAGCATTTTATAGAATTTTGAAAAAAGCATATAGAACAAGCTGATACGGGCTAAAGTATGCTAAATGACACAAAAAAGATAAAGCCATGCTGATGTAAAACAAAAGAAATTGCACAAAATTGGCCTATGCCATAACTCTTAATTTTATGATTCGGTAACGCTGTTGAGTGAAACCAGTGAACATATTTCAAGATTCTATTCTGTCATTTGAGTCCTCATGATACAATAAAATTATATTTGCTGAAATATCTTTCAGCATCTACGCTGTTGGTTAGACCCCAAATGCATTGCAGAGCAATGGTGGGCAATGGTGGAACAAAAAGCTAATTTGGCGGGAAGGGTTGTTTTCCTCATTCCAGAAGAGTGGTCACTTAGTTCATAACTTTCTAAACATGCAAAGGTTTCACAGACTCTTCAGTTTAAAGTTTCCAGAAGAAAAAGCATTGGAAAAAAAATAATTACTTGGAAAATCTTCAATTTCGCACTTTATCGCGCTATATCACATTTGCGAAAAATCACCACCCCTACTAATAAGTACGGGGTTTAGGCCAAAGATGAAAAGATAAAACCAGTCTTAAAAACTCAGTGCCACAGCCGATATTTGAAACTTGTGGTTAATCGGAAACGTTTTATCGTTGAATGCTGTACCTATTGCCGTGGTAGCTCAGTTGGTTATAGCAACGCCAAGGAAAGCAAATGATTCATGGTTCATATTCCGGCTATGGAAATTACTAACAGTATTAACGCAAATAACAGTGATAATAATAGGGAAGGAAATACTTATTAATAGTAACGACACATGAAACATTTTTCTTTTCTTGTTTTAACTAACGTTCTCCAACTTAAGTCAAATGGGACAATGAATGAAATGGGTGAAAGGATGCGTAAATGAGTCCAGGATCTATAGAGCTTAGAGTTATCTGAACTATCTTTCAAGATAAGGGAAAACCCCGGAAAAAGATAAACTTTAAACAGAGAACTCACCCTGACCGAGATTCGAACTCAGGACAACTTGAATGTGAGGCAGACACGCTACCACCACGCTGCAGCGGTGGACACACTAGTTCTTATTTAACACTTAATGCAGTATTTTGTGTAAGAACTGGAACTGGAAAACAGAGTATTATCATTGTGATAGGAATCAGTGGCTCAGTCCTATATCAGCCGTTAATGAGGTCGAAAGAGAGGTTTCCAATTATTTTAGGTAGAAGCAGGTGAGAATTAGACATCCATTGTGGGTATTTTTGACATGTAGTCAGGGGATGGTACATGTAAACAGAAAACCAACATTACTTTACGAAATGAATAAACAATAAAGTATTAATACTAAGAAAAAGAAACGCGTCATCATAACGATTCATAGAGGTTTGAGCATTCATCGATCACCATTCAGCATTCAGAACTCAGTCACACGCGGCAATTTACAAACCAAGGTAAGTATTGTCAGAGCATCTAGTAAGCATTATGGATTGGTTGAAAGAAAAGTTCCTATAGTCAAATGCTTATTTTGTAACGCGGATGTAGCGTGGCTTGATTTAACACAATTGAATACTTTGTTTTACTGAACTCTGGGATATATATAAAAATTATAGTGGTAATAGTCATTATTTCAAAATCACTGTAGGTATATCACACATCTAAGAGACGAATTAAGCCGAGATTACCGTGAACTGACAGCATCTAACGTGAAGTAAAGAAATGCTGCTAAACTAAGGATCTAATTAGGATGCACTTAACGGGATCGACTCTGATTAACAGTACTTCATGCTTCGTCTTATCGCTGGTTGGTTCCAATTATCACCTGTCATTAAAGAATGATCAGGAAACAACATATGATGTTTGAGAACTTAACTGCTCTATTGTTGACTGGATTTTGCCCATTTGTAAGGTATATTTCAAAATGTGTTAACCCCTGCCTAAAAGGATACTTAATCCACCTCTGGTTGCTTACTACTTACATCCTCTCCACTTGATCGTTGGTATTCAGCGAATTCCAAAATATGGCTCGTTTCCATCTTTGTTACGCCCATGATCGTTGATCTTGATGGTATCACTAACGAACCATTTTGCTGGACAAGGGTTGACAAATGTCATATCATGCCAATGGAACCTCCAAGTTGCAACGTGTGGTGGACAAAGTGTCCGCAACATTCCTGGTACCCGGTTGAGTGTGAACATGCTTTGTTCTCTTCTTGCTTTTTACCTTCATCTCGGTGATGTGCTCCACTGAACGTTCCGGCATCTGATCACAGTAACCACGCTGTGGCCATCCCAGTCACCTTAAACTACGATTAAGTCTAACTCTAGTTTCAGGCATAATGCAGAGTTTCCTCTGATACTTTTTGTGGCGCCGCCATTGTTGATGCAGAATTGAGACTGCCGAACGCTTTGGCCACGATACCTAGACCCATTACATTCTTTTCGATCTCACCGTATGGTTCCTTCAATTATAACCAGGGTCCGGATATCTTAGTTTTAACCTATTTTTTCTTGTCATTTAATGACCCATTTTTAGGATATTAATATGTTTCATACCTCCTTGGGCTAAATATATGAATTTCATAGTACCTAAAGTAATTAAATGAGAGATTACAACTTAAAATATCCTAAATCGTTTTCAGTTTTTCAGATGATAAAAATAGTTATTTAAGACTCTCCATCCACAATTTTTGCTTTGCTATCATAAACAAATATATATCAGAAGCAATTCTGTGCTTCTGAAGTGGGACACTCCGCTCAAAGAGGCTTTACATATCATTGGAAATATTTCCAGAAAATAAGTATCCGGACCAATGGAGGTTGCATGTTATCGACTCTGCAGAGCATTATTAAACGTAATTCTGGCTTTGAATACTTAAAACTGATTTGTTCAGTACCGAAGGGAGAAAAATAAATATGGAAATTAACCCTATAACCAGCCATGATCTATGCTGCAGTGAGCATATTGTACCCATAGGAGAGAACCGTTTCTCAAACATTATGTGCTACGTGATGACAGCAAACAGTTCATGCCAGAAAATTTGGGCATGTATATTATCTCTGCATTCCACCACCAAAAGCAAGAGAAAGAGTGTATATGTTTTCTCGTGAATAGTCTTTGACTGGACATACTCTTGTGAAATATGTACTTATAATGAAATATAAAAGAAAGAAAGAGAGAGAGAGCACTAGAGAGTGAGTGAGCGATTGAGTAAGTAAGTTCTAATCGAAAATAGCTGATGGCAGACAACTGATTGGACAAAATTTTGCTTATCTAAGGCATTGTTAACAAATAGAACGAGACATACATATTTCTTTATGTCATTTGGTTAATTAAATTCATATGTATTAAAAGTAAACCATAATTATTTAAATCATGTACGTTTTATAAAATGGTGAAAGCAGTTCCAATTGTTTTCACTACTAAGTAATTAATAATTTCTTTCTTCTTCTTTACCTTATTCCTAGTATACCACCTATCACCGTGTTTGGGAGTTCTTTTTCCTCCACTACTTAACGTCGTGTCTGAGAAACCGAAGATTTGGATCTGATAGAGAACCAGTATGGGTGATCAGCCCGATGCCTGGTGTGAGGGTCAGAGAAGAGTATGGTAGTATGAGGGCGAGATGAATGAAAGGAACGGTGATGATCAAGCAATTGGTGGAATGATGGCAGGGGAAACCGGAGATCCCGGAGAACCGCCCCAGCACTCTGTTGTCCACCACAAATTTCTCTTTTCGGTTGCGTAGAATCGAGCCCGGGTCGCCTTGGTGTGAGTCGAAAGCTCTAACCACCCAACCACAGCGCGGCCGCAATTAATAATTTAAATGCATCAAATTTTTCGAAGAAGCTACAAAAACATACACTTGATTACAGCAACAAAGCTTTGGCTATCTCACCCATCTCAAGTACTACTAAATGTGCCTAACGCAACATACCCACATCAGCGATGGCCATGCTTCACTCTAATGAGCTAATGAGGTCATTTTGTCGCTTCACTCTACCACTTTCGCTTTGTTCATGAGCATTTTCGCTTCACTCATCCTTTCTCCCAGGAATGCCTCACTTGGGGCATAGGCGTAATAGATGAAGACTGGTCGCAGTGCCGAATACCCTCCGTACGATCCTATCCTATCCCATTGTCATATCCTAACCTATCCTACCCTATCGCATCCCATCCCGTCCTATCCTAGCCTATCCTATCCTATACTATCCTTCACATTCTAAGATTAAATATCTACTGTAGTAAAGGACTGTAACAAAACTAAAAATTGGAGAAACAGAAGATATTCTCCTGTTTGGGGCTAATTCATGATGATGTACACATGAAAGTGAGCATTGTTGCAATAAATTAAACTTCGATCATTAGAATACATATATCTTGCAAACAAATGCTGGTTCTCAGTTCATGCAAATTGCACTTCTGAGTTAACAGATCAAATTTTCTTTTCGTTTTCTTCTATTTTAAGCCCGTTAGTACTTCAACCCGCAAACATTTTCCTTAAAACGAAATAACTTTCCGGTAGCTTAGTAGCCGACCTTATTGGTTTACTAAATGCATCAACAAAACGCACGCAGTTTTCCTGTTTGAAGGTGGTTCATTACGTGACATCATAGCGACACGACCCCAAGCACCCTCCAAGGACAATGACGTTTACATAAGACTATAAGATTCATGGCGACTCTACTGATGTAAAAACAATTTTCTCCAGGTGCAGCGGACTAATTTATTTTCGTTCTCTTCCTTCATTTTGTGAAACATTGACGCTTAACACAGGGATACCGCGGAAAGCTTGGTTTCTGAGCTGAAATCACTAAAAGAGGTGAAGGACAACCATCACTTGTGGTATAAGCTATAGGAGAAAATTAAATTATGATTTAAAGTGAGGAAAATTGTAAAAATATGGACCAAATTGAAATTTATTTTGTTCATCCTAGTTCAATTTTATAGTAAAATTTAAACTTATATTTAAATTATGTTTAAATGCTTTACATTCCTCGAAAAATGAACATTTTGTACTGTTCAGTCTTCAGTACAAAATAACTCAGACATTATTGGATAGCATGAGATTTAAAAAGCATCTTTAATGACACAACAAACTTATAACGAAGTGAGATCGCGATTTGTAGAGATATTCCCTGCTGTGCGTGCACCTTACAGAGGAGCCGTTCATAATGTTGTAAACAGATTTAGAGAAACGGGCTCTATTATTGAAGTAAATTGCCCTCTGATTACAGAGGAAAACCTCGATGACATCAGAGAAAATTTAGAAGAAAGTTCAAAGAAATCTCTTTGAAAGCTTGCGCAGGAATAAGGAATTTCGCAAACCTCTGCCTGGAATGCCACCAAACTTCCAAAGTTAAAACAATATAAGGCAACTAACTGTAGCTCAGGAACTGCAACCACACTATAATGCGAGTGGTATTCATTTTTGTAGGTGTCGGACGACGTTAATATTTGCCCCATTGACTTGCGTTTGATTTTACATTTTATTTTTTTTTCGAACTAAGTATAGTTTTATTTACATTTTCACGGAAAATTAATAAAAGTTAACACACATTTCTTTAAAAGGTGTGAGAAATGTATGGCAGCAGAAGGACATCGTTTGCAATCAAATTCTTTGATGATCCTCTATATGATTAAGGTATGAAGTTATAGTAGTTATGATTTGCATGAGAATTCTATGGACTTGGATTTAACAGGTTATGAGTATCAGACTCCGCCGACAAACACTCCTTCCTGGTGCCAAGAAATTTCCTGTGGACCGGCCACATACCCAAAAGAAGGCTAGCATTCGCACATGTAGAGTCATTGGAAATCGCATATCCAGGTAACGTCGCTGAGGATGATTGCTTTACAAAATAAGTACTCTTGTCATCAAGAAGTTGCTGAAGCTGTTTGAGGAATTATTTCAGTAAATAAGAGGCTGTTCCCGTTATAATATCCAATAATTACCACTGGATGTCATGTATCAAGTCCGTGAATACTGTTTCTATGTCATACCATCTACCATCCTGTATGGTGTGATATCATGAGTATTATGTATATGGTTATGGTTACACAAATGATACACCTAATGATGTGATATACCAATAGCTACGTACACATTTCGTTACAAGGGACATAGAGAAAGCTAAATCGATTGGGTTAAAAATGAATGAATATATGCTGGCATTGAAATCCAAAATTCTTTCTATGATATCAGGACAAACTACTGAATGGTGAGGGCACTTTAAACAAATATGGCTATTGAATAATTCAAACCAATGATGGTGAATATCTCAGGAATAATAGTGGATAACTGCCGCAGATTTTTAAAATACATTTTATCTTCTAGAGGGACAGATTTTCTTATGCTTACGTTATTGCCTATCTCTTATGGTTTATCAGTTAAACAATACAAATGTCCTTCCGAATGAAGTGCGCTTCACAAGCTATTTCCAGAAAATTCAAGATATGTTCGCTCCAAAGTGTTTCCTAGCCTACCATTCTCTCAAAGAATTGTTACATACCTTGAAGAGTTTAATGTCCCACTTCCAGTACCTTCAACGTGAATGATATACTACGGAGAATCAAATCACCTGTCATCATCACCACTTTGACAAAATATGCGAAGGCTAATACCCAAAAGTCTCTTTTTGTCATGCTGTTCAAAGAATTGTGTGACACGTATGCCAGTTATGAACAAATTTATACCGATGGTTCCCGGTGTGATGACAATGACGGCTGTGCGGTGGTCCAGTGAATTGTGTGCTATCCGTTTCGCCATGGATTACATGTCAAAGAATGAAGACTTCAAATCATTCATTATATACACAGATTCCCTGAGTGCATTAATGGCTACACAACAACGATCTCCTTGCCATACCTTGGTAATGGAGATACGTGAATTACACAATGACCTTATTTCATCAGGCAAACAACTGATTTTGGCGTGGATACCATCTCACTTCTATATACCAGGAAATGATATTGCTGACAGTGCCGCAAACGACGCTACGAAGCGTCCCTCAAACTTATCACATCTTAAAAGAACTACACTACACCGATGGAAGACAGATTGGGCAACTACATCCATAAGCAAACTGCTGATGTCTGTTCAATACCTAACCTGTCTACAATCCGGCGAGACCAAGTACTAATAACCCGACTATGCATTGGTCACACTGCGCTTACTCATTCCTATATTATGTCCCGTGGACTTCCTCCTACAGGTACTCTGTGTGATTCTACTCTCACCTTTCACCTCTGCACACTGTTTGCCCAAGATACAGTCACCACCGACTTCAGTACGGAGATCCTGAAAACCTTCAGCTAGCTTTGGGTGATCAACAATACCAAGGCATGCAGTGTTAATGTTTAAATTCAAAGTAAACTTCATGTACCTTACTGACTGAAAACAATGTATCTGTGTGTTTTTATTTATATATTTTTTATTTATTCTGTATTTTCAATGTATTTCTCAATGTTTAGTCGCGATGTTACTTTTATGTTGAAGCGACTTAAAATAATACATAAATTAAAAAAGAGATTTTATAAAATGGAGACGAACACTTTCTGGAGAAATATTGAAATACCTAGTCACAGTGTCACTGATTTTAGTCCTATGACGCAGTTTTAAGTGCAGGAAATGAACCTTTTCTATGATCTGTACTTGTAATTTGAATGTAATAGGCAGTCGCCAAAAAGTAAAAACAGACGATTTTAAAAAGGTTTGCCGCTTCAAATAGTTTCTTTGCTGTATTCAAACTGCTGTGTAACTAAGTATATTATGTGGATTAGATTTTATTAGGTAATCAGGCAATGCTCTTAGCTTCATTCACAAATTATATACATAATATGTCAGATATTTATAATTAAAAATACAACGTGGCATTTAATTTCAAGAATTCACAATGTAGGCAAATATTTCAGTACTCCCGTTATTATTGAAATTCAAAATTGGCAATACTCAACGAAACTGTTTTCTGTTGTAATATCATCATCCATTGAAGTCTGCAGTTAGAGATCTTAAAATTATGTTTTTCTAGAATAATCTTATCCAGTTTACTTGTGTGAAAATAAGAAAACATTGTGAGCTTACTAAGCGGAGATAAACAGCAAGGGTTCGTCTTTAATAATGTATAATCATGTTATGGATAATACTTATGTTTTAAATACACTTTAAAATGATAGCTCATCTAATTCGTTGCACTATAAATTCTATTACATTTTACTGTTACGTACCTTGAAGAAAAGTGATAAAACTTACCGTATATTTTATGTGAAAGTTTGCTGTATAAATTTGTATTAAATTTAGCTGTTTCTGTGTGCTTAGTCATGTGGGCTTTTTTTCCCCCAAATATATTTGAGTTTGGAAATTAAATTGTAGGCCAAATTCTGGACAGGTTGTCTCCATTCTGTTGCTCTAACCATTTAACCTACCATGGCCAACGCGCCAGTGTGACAATGCGAGTCACTTAGAGAATTAATGTTGTCAATAATATACTTATTTAACAAATTATTAATGATAAATTGTAATCAAAATATTGTATAACTAAGAAGATCTTTGTTAGTGAATACACTTACCGGATAAAAGTAGGGCAGTGACTCCTATTTACACCCTATTTGCACTTCAATCTGATATATGAGAATTTTCTGAGATAGTAGGTCATGAAATTAGCATATGTAACATTGGCGGAATAAGGCTTTTTAAATTCGCATCGGTTATTAGTCGTTTCATAAATATTTGAAAAAACTGCCAACTTTTAATTAATCGTTTCAGAAGAAAATACTTCCCCGGTAGTTATGAACGTATATTATAACTAACTTGTTGCATTGCTTGTAATAAAATTTGTGCACCAAGCAAGCGCAATGGACACCAGAGTCGTGTGTATCAGTTGATAGCGGACCCTCTTACGGAATATACAATAAAGAACAAATGCATTTACATCTGCAGCTTAAAGGAAATGATTGTGGTTTAGCAGAACTTTGTCTTGAAGCTGATGCATGACGCCTGGAAGCATGTCTGCCGCTGAATCTGGATGTTAAACAATACCAATAAAAACCTGTTCTCAACTCCTGTTTTCGTGTTAAGATGTACATAAATTTCTTTGCCTTACGAGCTCCATATGGGCACCTGGGGCGAGAAAGCAGATGTTCCAATCCCAGCCTTCGTTTCTTGGGGGCTAATGATGCCCGCACCGGTCACATAGCAGCCTTGAAATCTCTTCATGGACCAGTTTTAGTGTTCTATGGGGATATTAAAAGCCTATTCAGCTAATGTTAAATCCGTTAAATTAATCATCCCTTAACTCAGAAACTATTTAAGATATCAGAGTGAAAGTTTTAGAACATGTGGATGCGCACCTATTTTCAGTGGTGTACTACTTTAGTTATGGAGGCTGACGGGATAATTGTTTTGATTATGTTTTATTAACATTTATTAGGAGTTATTCTTTTGACAATAACCAATAGCAGTATTAATAACAAAGTAGGTTCACGACAGTACAAACAGATTGTTGGTATTATTTTAAAATGTACTTATCTTTAATCGATTCTAAGAAAAAAATTATTTATGACAAGAAATGCTATTCGCAGAAGAGTACTTTTTATATAAAATTCATGGGTCATTCAATAATTAGTGGCACACTGCCTGCATTTGGCGCTATCAGCGGTAAATCATGTAAGCTGATAACAATGAAAGATCAGAGCACCTAATGTTTGTTAGCTGTGAGGTTGAAGACAAGAATTTTATTTAATAGAACCGTAAGGCAGAGGTGGGCGATCGTCCAACTGATACGTGGAGGAGATGTGCTCAGCATCTCGCCACTCCAGGCCGGAAAGTTGGCTTTCGCAATCAGGGTTCGCTGCCTATCGTAGTTCCTCAACTTCCTCACGATGCTGAGTGGGCACCGGTCCTATACCCGGGACTTAAAATCCGCACCGCCCAGGGGTGGGATCGATCCCGGGCAATGATAACTCTACCTTAAGGAAAACGGCCTCAAATATCTTTCATGACCTGTTGCATTAATAGCAGCATGTCAGTTGAACATAATGAAATGGACAACTTCCAAAGGGTGCGGGTTACGTAAAGAAACTAAATAAATGCAGGAAATATGCCACCAAAATGCTTCTAGCCGTGGTAGTTCGACTTTTTATTGTTTCTTTGGTGTGGACAGTTAGCAAAGCGCTTAATGCATTGGGCATGTTACTTACGAAGAACTGTGGGGGCCGTTGCACACATAGAGCTACTGCATGGTTGGCTGGTCATGTACATATTTAGGCCATGCCTCTTCCTCTGGCATCGCAACACATCGCTTCCAACTTAATTTAATAACGGAACGGTTTAAACACAAAAGGGTGAACGCGTACCATAAACACGCAGTCTCGTTGGACCTTTTTCTCTGCAAGTAATTGCCTTAATCAAGGAAAGGACGCGACACGGAAGTCTATATCACGTCCATTCTATTTGTGATACATATGCACATCGCATGCAATTTTTTCATTAATCAAGGATGCCATCAAAAGTTTCAGATAGATGGAAATAATAAGTGCTTCATCCTTTTAGCTGTTGTTCAGTAATGGTACGGGCGCTGATCGATCGTTTAAATAAGTTTAACAAATGTTTTCGTAATGATGATCATTTTGATAACAAAGATGAGAAATAATTAAATTACCCAAGAAAGATTAAAAGCTAGAAGGCAGCTTTGTTATATAATTACTATACGAGAATATTACTATCTTCTTGCACTTAAATATAATAATTAAGTGATTCTATTTGTATCATTGTTTCCTTTATGTTTATTTTTGTTTTATGGAGTGCTAGATCTTTTAGCGCTTCTTTTATAGTATGAATTCGTAGGTCACCAAGTCTCGCCATTTTTACTGTTTGTATCAACTGCCAATAGCAAACAGATATGTGCATACGTTTCCCAGATTTTTATTCGAATTGAAGTAGAGATCATAGGACTAATATATGAATATAGCCGAAAAAATGCACCATTTACTTTTTGAACGATATTCTCTAAAACTATCGATTAAGTTCAATTCTAATATTTAGTCAATCGAAGTTCGCATATTGATTGAAAGACCCTCGAATAGAAATAATTCTGAAAGTGATTCATAGTTTTCCATTCACCTTTTTAAAATAAAAGATAACTAGTATCTCGATATTGATTTTATATATATTGACTTTCTGCCATTTGCAATTCATGGCTAATCCGAAAGTAAAACCATACTTTATGATGAAAAGTATTGTTTCTAATATAAACAATATCTACACTTATAATAGCTTTCATGCTCCAGTTAATGAGCTACAAACAGTGACTTTAGAAAACTTGTCAGCCAAATAAATGGAGAGAAAATGTTGATATTTAATCTGAAGATATTACAGCGTATGTGTTCTGAAGATTTTCAACACTTTTGATTTTGTTAATCTACTTTTTAAAAAAGTACACCTAACTTTCAGCTGTTTAATGTGTGGTTTTCACAAAATTATTTGTCTTCTTTTAGTAGAATCAACCTCTTTAAAACTGCGCTGAAAATTGATTCCGAAATGACAAAAAGTGGAGACAAATACTTTATGAAGACATTGTATCTTATTTCTTAATGAAAATTATTTCCATATTTTAAACATCAATAGGTAATCAACACATTTTGAGATATGACAATATTACTGTCTTCTTGAAAACACAAATAAATCTAGAACAAAACAAAATTCTCAAGATTTAGTAAACAATTTCATGCTTAGATAAAATAACCCCCTTCAAAAGAACTGCAATTTAATATTGGTTATTAGATGATATCGTTACATGTTCATCCTATCAGCGAATATTGTACCAGTAGAACGCTGTTATTTTTGGTCCTCAGTTAGAAATGCGTTTTACTTTCTCCACAGTTAAAGTCGTTTCAGCTACATGCATTTCACCCGCCTCGGTAGCGTAGTGGCAGCGTGTCTGCCTCACGTTCAAGAGGTCCCGAGGTTGAATCTCGGTCAGGGTGAGTTATCTGGATACGGTTTTTCCCGGGGTTTTCCCTTATCCTGAAAGACGAATGTCAGGTAACTCTAAGCTCTATGGACCCTGGGCACATTTCAGCATCATTTCACCCATTCCATTCATCGTCCGATATGACTTAACGTTGGAGGACGTAAATTAAAAAAACAAAAAAAAACAAAAAAAAAAACATGTATTTCGCCAAAAGACAGTGTAAAGCTAGTCTGTTTCCGAGAGAAGTGTTGGAAATCTAATTTTCATTGTGTTAAAACATCGTCTGTTTTACAGTGAAAATAAATTGCTTTTATCACATGCATTCAAAACTCATGCTCAATATTTAACTAACATGTTCCTACAACATGAATTATGGTAAAAGCACTTCCTAGTATCAAAATGTACTAGATCACTTACATATATGAACCCTAATATGGAAACAGACAGATTTAACATTTAGATATCTATTTATATTTGGGAAAACTCAAGATTACGATTCAAATATTTCGGAATTAGTTAACGTAAGAATACGGGATGGCTCATGCGGTAGTGTCCAAGGATACCATTCCTGAGGTTCCGGTTTCCATTGTCATTGTACTGGAACTTTTCATGATCTTTCAAGGTCGGTAGGCGAATGTTGAGGTAGATTTTATACTAAAATGAATTTCTAATTTTTCCTCGTTTCAGCTCATGTTTCAGAAGCTGCAGGTTCTGGCACAGTGGTCAGTGGTGTGTAGTGAATGCGGTGAACATAATTTGAGATAGCTGTTTTTTTCCGGTACGGGACCTTCTGGCTGAACGTGTCCATGAGGATAGGCAAGGACATCGAAGGGGCGTCTAGGAACCCTCAACTTGGGAACGTTGGGACCCCGTAAGATCTGATCAGCCTTCGCGCTCTTTTGTCTCATCCTTTCCTTCCTGGGGTTCAGTAGGCACAATAGGTCTGTACCCAATAATGTTAAACGCCCGTTGTTACTTTTTAGGGTAGCACAGGCAGTGTTACCAGTGATAAATGAAATTAAATGGTAACTGGGAAAGTACATTTGTGAAAGAAATGTTTCAAGACTAAGTTTAGTGCCTCCCCAGAATTTGCCAGTTATGAGGACTGGAAGGAAAATATGCCCTGGGAAAATGTATGTCAAGTAAGTACGTCTATCGGGATTTGAAGCGTACTTCTCTCGTTCTTGAGTCCGAGTCTTCGACTTTGGCTGCAATTCCGATATCGTTCTCCGCTTCTAACCTCTAATGCAAGAAAATTATTTGTCACAGTTGGAAAGTTTAAGATGTGCACTTTTCATACAGTATGTTTTTTGTCTATTTTTGTCGATTTTGTCTATTGATTTTCTTCTTATGTAACATTTCGCTAGAATGAAAGTACTTAAAAGACACTTTACCGATAATTCAAGGTATGAATTTGTTTGATTCGCGCATCTTGAAAAATTTAAGATTAAGTTTTGTTTTCTCTATTAATATATATTTCGCCTATAGGGCAATTTTTATATAGAGTGAAGTACCTTCTCTGCCCTACATATGGAGTAAAGAGGGTACAAAATGTTTCAGATTACAGATATCGAGAACCCTTGAAGCGCACTTTCTATGTAGTCATTTGCGTTTGAAAACAGCTGTAGCAAAAATTAACCCTCGGTGTTTAGCACCTTCTAAAGATCGAGAAAAGCATCAACAGAACGGGCTAATAGTTACATTACATGACAAATTGCGGTGCCATATTTTAACGACTTATAAACACCATTCTGTTACAATTTACATAATTTTAGAGGAAAGGTCAGGTTTATGGTAAATCCTTAATATGAAGAACAGTTTTTTATATAAATTAACGTCCCCCAACTAAGTCATATTGGAAGATGAAAGAAATGCGTGAAATGATTCTCAAATATGCCCAAGGTCCATAGAGCACACAGCTACCTGACATTCATCTTTCAAAATAAGGGAAATACCCGGAAAAAACTTATCCAGATAACTCAACCTGAGATTCGATGAAGTCCAATTGCATAAAACTTACAAACTGTTGTGTATAAATAGTTGTGTAAATGCGGCTCTGGAAAATCACTTGATGCTCCTCTCTCTCATTTTCTCTCAATATCTGCGTAATATATGTATTACACTGCTGGTCAAAAGTTTTAGGACACTAAGCTCTTGTTATGGAAATGAAGGAACAATATATAACAAGCAGCGGAATTTATTAAAATAATTTATTTTATGTGATTTATATGATTCTACAATATAGAGCATATATTTATCTTGCAATAAAAGCTCACCGAATAATTTTTACCACAAAATATGTCTTTGTGCTAAACTTTTTTTCTTTAAAAAAATCTACCCTTTAAAGCAATCACTTTTTTCACAATTCTGGACATTCTCTTAACAAGTTTTCCACACACTCTTCTCCATATTAATCCAGGATGTCCGAAGGATTTCCCATAACGTTTTTATAGAAGTAGGACACTCTTTTCGAACTTCTCTGTCAAGTTCCTCACAAAGAAGTTCAATCGGGTTCAGATCTGGTGACTGGGGTGGCCATTCCATCACCTTTAACTCTCCTTCCTCCTGTTTCTTCTGTAGGTAGATCTTACATAATTTGGATGTGTGTTTTGGATTATTGTCCTGCTGCATGATGAATC
Organism: Mantis religiosa; assembly: GCA_030765055.1. Classification (NCBI taxonomy): domain Eukaryota; kingdom Metazoa; phylum Arthropoda; class Insecta; order Mantodea; family Mantidae; genus Mantis; species Mantis religiosa. The sequence goes on along the minus strand of CM060948.1, from coordinate 197,451,258 downwards.
CTGGGCCAATTAGACGCATTCCTGATGGAACAGCATACTTGCTCAAGCCCGCCTCGGTAGAATAGATGATACCGTGTCTGCTTCACGTTCAAGAGGTCCCGAGTTCGAATCTCGGTCAGGGTGAGCTACCTGTATAAGGTTTTTTCCGGTGGTTTCCCTTATCCTGAAATACGAATGTCGGGTAACTCTAAGCTCCATGGACCCCGGACGCATTGTGCATCATTTCACCTATTTTATTCATCGTCCGATGTGATTAAACGTTGGAGCACGTAAATTAAAAAAAAAGTGCTCAAAATGGAATGGTAGCCATGTTTATCCAAATTTCCTTTAATTTTGCAGAGCTAGTCCACTCCACTAAACGACCATTAAAGAGCCCTCACCATGTTTCACCTTTGGTGTTATGCAGGCAGGATGCATCTTTTCAGCAGGAGAATGGCGAATATACACATGGCGTATTTGCCGAAAAACTTTGCATTTGGATTCATCTGTCCAAAGAACACGTTTCCAGTCTTCAATTGTCCAGTTTTTGTGTTATTTTATCCATGCCAACCTCTTCTGTGTGTTTATGGGTCTAAGAAATGGTTTCTTACACTGCTACCCTACCCCACAAATTAGCTGACATCAATCGTTGCTTCACAGTACCGAGAGAAGTTTCTTTGGTATGACTGGCATTAAAATCAAACTGAATTTCTGGGGAAGTTGGGCTTCTATTTCTTTTCCTTTTCAGAACTATTTATTGGTCCTGTGCTCTGGAAGTATACCTAGGTCTTCCACTTCGTTTCCTGTCCTCGTTTGAACCAAAATGCTGTAACCTGAGAATTGCATAGTTAACAGTGGGCCGTAAAATTTTTAGTATTTGTGAGATTTGGTGAACACTATACTCCTGACCATGAAGTGTGTTGGTTCCTGAACGCTTTACCAAGCTGATGGATGATCCTCGGCCCATTTCCTAAAATAATTTGTTAAATAACGCCTTATTAGTAGTCTTTTCTTTCGCAGTATTGATTTAGAATGTGAAGAATAAAATATAATAAAATAATGCAGGTTATTCTAATAAATAACAGTCAAATACTCACCACTACTAAGTGAGGATGCCACAATAATATCTGTAAAACTACTCCAATTGCAATAAAGCCTTTGTATTTGTAAGACCGCAATAAGAATCTGTGTAAACTCAGAATGAGGTCATGAGTAAATGTTGATCTCTTACACCTAAGATTTATCTATTGGTCGTTATGAAAACATAAACATTTATTTAAACACCAGCAGTTATTTATGTTAAACGGGATATCATGCACAGTGATATTTCCCCATGATGAAGGTTCTTAATCATGCTCTTTGTTAACATAACCATAGGATGTCTAGAAATATGCTATCCTAAAGCAAGTGTCCAAAAACTTTTGACCGGCAGTGTATGTATGTAAACTTAGAAACCCTTAATAAAATTTAACTGCTCTCTAGTATATAAACAGATTTAATGTTTCACACTGGCTACATATACGCAGGCACTCCGTTAAGGGAACATCACATTCCACCGTTTATCACAATCTTATTTACGTATAAATGTCTTTAAATGATACTAGATGTAGCAACAACCCCGTATATGTAGATATATTACTGTGCTGATGTAATGATAAGCAAGTAAATTAAAACAAGTGTTTTAGTTAATTGATGGAAATTAATCATTTCTCCACACTCGCCGTATATAGGCTGGAGAATTCAATGTCAGGAAGGCACGTTGGCCATGGTAGCTCAAAGGTTAAGAGCGACTGGACGGAAACCAGTAGATCCGTGGTTCAAATCCCGGCCATGGCATTGGATTTTTCATGTTGACTCTATCCATCAAAAACAAGTGTTATTTGTTACAAATGCATATATAGAAGAGGAAGACAATGCACACTAATGCTAATCATCCCGTTCAATATTTGTATGGTATATTGGCATTAGCGTTTCATAATATAATGCCACAAATATTTCAATACATTAATCAATTATTTTGTTGTTACTGATGAATGAAACAAATTTCAACATCTATGATTTATTTCACATCATCGCGGAAGCTAAGGCTACGTTCGCTCAACCCATTTTAATAAATATTTATATTAATTAATTAATATTATAGCTGCACGTGAAACGGTGTCAAACGTGTATTCATCAACTCGTGTTATTATGTACCTGTGTGTCACTCGTACCTAGGATTGCCAACTATCCCATATTTACCGGGAAATCTGTATTTTTGGTATTTATTTGGATCCAAATCTCGAGTCTGGTTTTTTTGTAGCATTTGTTCTGAATTTCTCTGTAAAATTATTATTTCATACTTTTTTGTTTTTCGGTGAAATATACCTTATTGAGCTTTAAGGTCAACAATCTGGTGAGGCCCGCCTCGGTAGCGTAGATGGTAGCGTATCTTCCTCACGTTCAGGAGGTCCCAATTTCGAATCTCGGTCAGGGTGAGATACCTGGATAAGGTTTTTGCGGGGTTTTCCCTTATCCCGAAAGACGAATGTCGGGTAACTCTAAGCTCCATGGACCCTGGACTCATTTGAGCATCATTTCACCCATTTCATTCACCTTCCGACATGGCTTAACGTTGGAGGACGTAAATTAAAAACAAATCTGGCGAGGATAATCGATCGCTAGTTCCCAACCAAGGTTAACGTTCAATAGCTACAACTAATTAATTTTATTTTCACGTAAAAACTGATCGTATTATTCATTTTTTCATAAATACAGCGTACACTTGCGTTAAGTGCACTGTAGTATATCGGAAGTAGAAAGTACTGGATTGGTGTCTTCCTCGTTCTCCAGTGGGAGAACCTACACCGCGATATATTATTTGCCAACATTGGACTGAAATTCGGCTTTTTTGAACGCTTTATCACACAGATTCATCGGGATATGAATTGTAGATTTGACTCCCGCCTCGATATCTCTGTGAGCTTGTACATGGAGATGCAGACTACCCCAATTAGAAAACAACTAAAAAGTCAATGTAGAAAAGCCAGAGAAACACTAGTAAACTTATAAAAGTGATACATGCAGGCTTAGTCTGCACACTTTGCTGGGGTTGACATCGTGGAAATTAGTTTGCTGACCTCTGGTACACTCTCAATATTGAGAAAATTAATTAATAGAATCGTTCATTCTCTCCGTACAGCTCCTGCCTCTTCATTGTATACAATCGATACCACCACGTATGTAGCTCTAGAGCTCATCAAGGACATTAATTTTTCGTCTAATTGAAGGACATTTTCAAACATATTTTCTAGGTATACCCACAGAAGAAGGACATGTAAACTTAACCGTTATACTCTTTACTGATACTCTGGAAAGTGTTTACAGGAATTTAACAAATTGCAATATACTCTCTCTATTGGATCAAAAGAAGTGAAAAGACTGGTCTCTCGGGACATCAATTTTTGTTTCTCTATCACATACATAGTAGGTAGACAGGTACTACATTTCACCCAAAAATTCGATACCGAGACCTCACTGGAGATATAGTTTTTAAGTCTGCTTAGTCAAAATAAACCACTCTTAGAAAAAGGTCCGTATGTGTGTGCGTGTGTCCACGTCTTTCAACAGCATAACTCAGAATAAAATGGTTAAATGCAAAACTTGGAATTTAACTTCAGCATCTTCCAAGGATGCAACACGATATTTTTAAGAAAATCTCCCCCAGACTGTCCTATATATTAATCATTTTTCTAAACCTCTGATTTGTTCAAATATTGCTCTCCGTAGGGAAGGGGATCCGTCCCCTTCAGCTGTCGAGGTGCGGGCACTGCGGACCCTTAGCACTCGTGGTACCTCTGATGTTACTAGAGGAACCTCGGGCCGAACATGCCGAGCCCCACCCGTAGGGGAGTTGTTCGGATTGGGTTGGACTCGAGGGGGCAGTGTGTTCCCGACACCCATGGGTAAATGGGTACTTCCGGCCAGGCTACGGCCACCCGGAGGGGGTAGAGGGTTGCCCAAAAGGTCCCGGGTACTAGCCTGCAGAGCTAGTAGAAGGTGTGTTAGATCACCATTCTGCCCCGACGAGTTTTTTCGGTAGTCTTCCCTGCGGGGTTGACGCGCGAAAGTGGCGTATCCACTTCCATCCCGTCTTGACGTTGTGCTCAGCGGGGGGGGGGATTTTAGACTCCAGGTATTGCCCTATGGAAAGAGCCCCGGGAGTTGTCCATGGCTCCCGGGTCCTTGGTCCTACGGGTCCAGGACTAATGGGATAGATTCCTCTGCACTTTAAATGTTGAAATATTTCTGAAATGATATTAAATAACACACGTTTAAGATATTTCCATGAGAAATGAAACATATATCTTGAATTTTCATGCAATGTCCTCAGAATGTCTCTTCATTCTGGATGACCTTTGCATAGCTGTAAGAGGTAGCCAAAATCTTATTACACAAAAAATGTAGTGCCCGTTAAAACACACAATTTATGCGATATACAATTTGTTATGGAATGAACAATTTGGGAGATATTGCTTATTATTTAACTGAATTTTCTAGTAGTTACACTATTCTCGAATGGAAAGTTATTGTTCATTTTTTATTTCTTAATCATGCATGCATTTGGTAGTGTCATTGTTAGGTTTTCGACATAGGAGATTTCCTTTGCAGTACGTAGGCCAGTCTACTTGGTGCTGTTATTCCAACTCCCAATATTCTTTTGAGGTATTTCGCCATCATGTTTTCTATTCTCTGAAAATTACTCGTGGATATTTTTTCTCACATTATTTCCATGCCGTTCGTGACAATGGAACTAATTGTGATCATAAATAACTTCGTACCTGTGGTTAGGGACAGCAATGTTAGGTGCTTAATTGTATGTTGCTTTGATTGCTGCTGTTCTACCCTAAATATGACTGCTGAAAGATTTCATGGTTGGTTGAAGCTTTATGACCAGATATTTCAATAGTAACTAATTTTAGCGGCTGGTTTTCATTGTTAAAGCGTCACATGCAGCTGTTTCACCTCCTTCTCTAAATACAATCTGCTCTGTGCTTTTAATTTATATATCTCTTGTCCAATTTCTTATACGTATTTCTATAGTTCCGCTAGTGCCATCTTAGGATGGTCGACAAGCATTTTTGTAATATGTTTCTAATATCTGCTGTCAGTACTTAGAAGAAATAATTTGTTCTCCCTGTGTGAGTCCATTTGTTTATAGTATCTTTACGAATGTGCCTACTCCATCATATACTTCAGTTAGGTTATACTCGAGAATCGATTTAATCTTTCTGTGAGCAGCTGTACCCCAATCATTTGTCTTTGTTTTATTTTTAGTATCCCTGTTGATAAGATCAAAAGCCTTTATGAAGTCTATGAAAACTGCATAGTAATTGCCTCTTGGAAGCCTTAGAGCCTCTTTATTTCTTCTATAGGTATGTTACGGCTTATAGAGTGCTTTTCTCCTTGCACGTGTTCTTTACATATTATTTTGGACATTTCCCATGTTGGTTGTATTTTCTTGAGGGCAATAGAGGGGTCATTTTCAGTTTTTGCAACCATCCTCGCTGCTTTTGCTTCTAGATATGCTCTATTTTCTTTTGGTATTTTTATATTCTTTATTGTGCATATGCTTCTATATCCCTCAAGTTCTGATGTCTTCCTCGCAGTATTCGAGGTCTGTTCAAGAAGTATCGTAAGTTTTGAATTTTCGCGGTCTACGTATATTCGATTTTCAATTGTTTTGAAGCGTTATGTTGGCACTCATGTCCCTAACTTATATTGACAAGATCGGCCATTTTTAATGTCAGTTAATTGTTGACAGCTATTTTGCTTGGACGTGTTTTGGCTCGTCTTCGATTTTTGCCTCTTCCAAAAAATGGAACAAAATCTGTATCAAGTTTTGTGCGACAAAAAAAAAATTAAGTGCGCGGATACATTCCGAATGTTGACTGTGGTATATTGTAAAGCTATTTTGGACCAAGCAACGTTTATCGGTGGTACACAAGGTTCTCAGAGGGTCGAAAGGATGTGAACGACGAAGAGCGTCCCGGACGCCCGAGCTCGTCAGCAACAGACGAAAACATTGAAGAAGTGAAGAAAATAGTATTGGAAAATCGTCGAATCACCGTTAGAGAAGTTGCTGAAGACTTAAACATATCGATTGGCTCGTGCCATTCGATTTTGACCCATGATTTGGGCATGAGACAGGTCGCTGCAAAATTCGTACCAAAGTTACTCAATGTCGACCAAAAACACCATCACATTAACGTTGCTAACGAACTGTTGAACTATGTCCGCGACGACCCAAATTTGCTCCAGAGTGTCTTAAATGGTGCCGAAAACTGTATCCCAATGGATGCTGCCAAACGAGCCAAGCCCGAAAAAAGTGCGCCAAGTTCGGTCGAATGTGAAGGTTTTGCTTACAGTTTTCTTCGATTGCAGAGCGTAGTGCATCATGGGTTCTTGCCACAGGGTAGAACGGACAATTAGGAATATTACCTGCAAGTTATGCGCAATTTGCATGAAGCGATCCACCAGAAACGCCCGGATTTGTGGAAGAACAAAATTGACTTTTGTACCATGATGACGGCCACACTCCCACATCGTTACTTGTGCGTGAATTTTTGGTCAAAAGCAACACACAATAATACTGGTTAAATGTCTAAATTTCCCATTATTTGCATCGCTTCGAAAGTGATCCCTCATCTTAAAGGTCTTCATATGTCCCTTTGTCCTGAACATCACGCATTTCTTTATTACTTTAATGCCATTTTTCATTAGTTGTCCTTTACATTGTTTTACGTTGTCCCATTTTCACTTTGGCGACATTTAACCATGCTGTTTAGCCTTCTGATTGCAGTTCATCGTTACATTTTTGTTTTGTTCCAATGATTGTTTTGTCCCCCCCCCCTTTTTACGGCCGTTGCCCATCCCCATCTTCATTTTCCATTTCTTGTATCGCGTTTCTGATGCTCGTGCTCGTACCATATGTTGAGTTTCTTTGGATCCATATCCATTGGTGGTGAGTTTTTTTGTGTATGGGTTGCCGGCTGTAGAGATCTCGTGCTGTCTTCTTTTCCCTTTTACAGTGTCTTCAGTATTTGCCTAGTTATTGGAATTTCCATTTTATTATTTATGAAATCCACCATTGTTTCCATTTTCTGGCTTAGTTTAGTTATATTATCTTGTATTGTCGTATTTGTGTTCATGTGGTGGTCGCACTGTTCTAAGTGTAGCTTCTTTAGATGTCGTGGCTTTGTCTATTCCCGTTTGCAGAGTTTTCTCATTTGTGTCAAAAGATAACCCTACTTGTTGGGATTCATCTTAACATCCCCGCTGTGAATGTCTTTTTCCACAGTTTAAAACAATGTTTGCAACTCCTTTATCTCTTTGTTAGCCCAGTTTTCAGATCTGTGAATGCGTACTCGCCGCTGTACATTATATATACACTTGCTATTTAAGAGCATCTTTCAAAGATGTGAAACGAAAATGATCAAAAATATCCTCACACCCCAGATTATCCTTCACGTAGAATATTTTTCGAAATTGTTTATTTTCTCAAAATGACACTAACAATTTTGATTAAAATAAGATATGTTAAGATATTTTCTTGAGTAATGAAAATATATGTCTTGAATCTTCTGCTATATCCTCAAAATTCTTGTTCATTCTGTATCAGGTTAGCGTAACTAAACCGTCAGAGATAGGCATATTCTTAGTACACAAAAATGCAGAGCTTGTTAAAATATAAAATCTATGTCAAATACAGTTTTGTGTGTGGAGTGAACAATTTTAGAGTCATTCGTAGATATTTATTTGAAATTTTCAATTCCTTTTCTCAAAGGGGAAGTCATTCGATTTTTTAACCTCTTTACTATGGTATGGGAATGTAATTTCAAGGTCATCACAGATCGACCAGCTCTTAAAAATTTAGATATCACTTAAAGCACACGGTATTACCACATTTCTTTGCACCTACAATAAAATTAGCAATAAGATAATTTTGTATCTCAATTAACATGAAGGAGATGGAAGATGGATGAATAAGCGTTTGAAAGAATAGTTTGGGCAACACAAGAGGAAGTCATAGGTGTGTAACACATCAGACCTTTATACTAATGTTGAATGAAGAAATATTATTTCTTTATTACAGCGGGTTTCAAACAGCAAAGTATTAAAGTTTGTAGAACTGACTTCCTGTATACAAGTTTTATAAATGCGTGATGATGTCACTCTAATGAAAATTGAATATTCAATCCAGGAAGTACGCACGTACTTCCCAAATTTATAGGAACGGAGATGAACAAGGTAAGTAGCCGAAACGGTCGTCGTTATTCCATTTAGCTATAATGAGCACCCATGAATAATTTCATACCCGCTATTTGAATTATTTAATGAGTTTTATTCGATGGACAGAGCTATAAAAGTGTAATATTCCACGGTTTCCTAATTGAGGGGGTAAGAGCAATATCTTCTGAATGTCATGGAACTCCCTTAACTCTTTCGTACGAAAGAAACACCTACACGTACGCTATACAAAAGAATTGCCGTATTCTCACAAGGCCCTTTGTTTCTTTGCTGTATGACACTAAACGCGAAAGTTTTAAACGCAATTTGCTCTCTGGAAGATACTTTCCCGAAAGTTCGCACATAGCTTGGTGAAGTATATATGTGTGTGTGTGTGTGTGTGTGTGTGTGTGTGTGTGTGTGTGTGTGTGTGTGTGTGTGTGTGTGTGTGTGTGTGTGTGTAATATCTTTAGTGTTTAATCTTTAAACACTGGATTAGTTGCAGAGATTCATAAAAAATGGAGTGCCTTTATATGCACTGGGTCCTTATGAAACAGCACAATACTGAAGCTGTTATTTTAGTGTTTCTCGGATTTTCATTTCTTGGCACGTTCACATTTTTAATGATTATTTATACATCCTTGTTAATAGTATAAAAAGATGATCAGATGAGTGTACCAATATTTCTCTTCTGGCTAACACTTTTTCATAGAATCATGCATCATATTACGATTATAATTGGTCAAATGCAAATTAGAAATTTAGATGCAGACAAGCCTAAACATAAGACTGAAAATTTCGAGAAATGAATTCAGTTTATTATAGATAGAGCTGATGCCATTATCAGAGAAGCACAATTAGAAGTCAAAAGCGAACAACCTGGTAAAAGAAGCAAGGGACCAAGTGATCTTAGGAAAGAAGTTTTAGGAGTTCGCGACACAATTCTCCTCGAAATCAAAACAAGGTTCCCATTTTTAGGTAACTAGTAATAGCTTCCGGTTTGTTTGACATTGAAAAGTTTGTTCGTATCAAATAAGTTTTCCTGAAAAGTATGTCAAAGAACTACTGGAATTATATTCATTCTTTAAAGAGAAGAGATTACAAATTAAAGTGTAGGTTGGTTTTTCAAGGCCAGAATATTGCTCTGTCACTAGAGCTTTGCCGTTAGCAGACTGAAGATTTATGCGACAGCATATCTTCTGACGTTTTAATCACAATGCCAATGTCATCATTAGAGGCTGAAACATGCTTTTCAACTCTTAAACGTGTAAAAAACATTTATCCAAATACAGTGTATAAACAAATACTAAATGCATTAGGTATGGTGGTTATTTGTGAAAAAAATGTTTGTGAGCAAGATTCCCAATTTCAATCAGAAAGTAACAGAATTGTTCGCGAAATGGAGAGAAGAATATAATTCAAATACCACACAATTTAAAAATGTTTGAGTGGTTCAACTAGGGATCTTCAGAAAGCCAGCTCCACAAGCTTTGTTAGGGATTTGTAAAATTCCTGGTAGCTCGAAATTTGATAATCTGCTTGCGATTAAAGATGTATATTTTTTATCTATGCCATCGCGAGAAATACCTGATAAGCAATAGCATTTTAAAAAACGACAACAGATTGTGACGCGGCTATGTTCAAGTTATCGGGGGTGGGAGTAGGCGCCGGGCAGTTGGAACCGTAAACGAGATAAGCAGCGTGATCGCCCAGCGTAAACGCGAAAAGTGCTATTGCCAGATAACTAGAACCTTCTGGATGCTTCACAATTTCGAACGTTATGGAAATTTCCTAAGGTTATAAAAGCAAGCGCTCTCGTAAGGTTAGTTGGAAATGAGTTTCACCTAACTAGTGCGTTTCTGGAAGGATGTAAGCCGCTGTTCTCCGAGTAAACTTGTAAAAATGTGGTGACGTGCATTGAGTCCTGTTACTGCAAGCGATTAGAGACGTCTTATAAGTCAACCGTCCGGAAGAGGAGGCTACATCTGATGTGTTTCGTTGCCCTGTTATGTTCGCAGAAGAAGCAAACGAGGTGAATGTGAAAAGAAATAAGTGACAATGATCAATGGAACTACTTCACATTTGGAAACTGACAGTGTGAGCTTAGCTTCAGGGAAAGCTAACTTAGGCTATTAAGTGACTGTGAAAACTGACTTACGTGACTGTTTAAAAATTGGACGTAGTCACGAATCGGATAATGCATAATATCAATATAAATTATGTGAAAATAGCTGTTACCATAGAATAAATTATTTGAAATAATTTTAAAAGATTCGCATTGTATATGTATAAAGATTTTGTACTTAAATCCCTTATGATTTACAGGTTATGCAAGATTGTAGAAAAATCCTTCAGAAATTAAGTGAACTTCACAAGCTAATTGCAGATAAATTTGAGATACACATTTATTATGAGAACATCTAACATTTCGAAAAATATTTCCTGTTTCATTGTTTTTGGCTGGTGAAGAGCTTCGTGCCACGTCTTCGTAAAATACTGTTGAGCTTAAATATCAAGCCTGGTATTTAGCCACTATTTCCTTTTTGGGTAATGCTGTTCATTAACACACTTGGACCTTTTCTAAAAATTCGTTTTGTAATTCGTACCTCAAAATACTACCTTAAAAAAAGAACAGCCAGAAACAAATTTCGATCCGGAAAACATCGGCAGCTTTCGCTGACGCTGGTTCACTATATACGCTTCAGAAAGGCAGGGTCAGACTGAAAAACTCAATGATTTGAATCCCGGCTATGGCATTGAAGTTTTCAGTCTGGCTGTACCTTTCCATACTTTAGCCTACACACAGCTCGAATGAAAGAACAATTTTTCCAATATACGCTTTGATACCACTCAGGCTGCATTCAAGGCTATGCGATAGATAAGAGCGTGCTTGATACTTGGCTTGAAGTATAGTAGCCGAGCGGTAAAACGCATGTCTCGTCAGTAGACCAACCTGAGTTCCAATCCTTGTTGTACATTTTTTTATTATAGCAATGCCTTATGTTATCTCTTGCAGAAGATAAATAATAATATTTTTATTCATTTATAAAACGCAAATAACACATTTATATCGTTTTCAAAATAAATGCAATGTTATTAGAAAATTGCCTTAATATTGGTTGTGTAAACACTCGGACTCATTCAACTGTTGTGAATGGTGCTGGCATATAATGCCAAGTATCCTCTCGTGAAAATTTCACTAGGCATTTGTTCTCATCCATGCCCCGTAGAATGAGGGCAGTAATGGAAGTAGAGGGCTTACACACTCGCTACTAAGTGAATTTCTGTTTTTATTTGATTTTGCATATAGGATTAAATATTTATTTCAGTTAGTTTAAAAACACAGTAGAGTGTTTCAGTTTTTATAAAAATGCCATAAAATCAAGTAAACCTTAGTTAAGTGGTAGAGAAAGTAACAGCGGTGCTTTGATAGCGGATGCTTCATACCCAAAACTACTGTGCACAGAAAATATATAAGTTGCTATATACGAAGTCCCAAATTCAAACAATATTTTAAGCTAGAGAATAATAATAATAATAATAATAATAATAATAATAATAATAATAATAATAATAATAATAATAATAATAATAATAATAATAATAATAATAATAATAATAATAATAATAATAATAATAATAATAATAATAATAATAATAATAATAATAATAATAATAATAATAATAATAATAATAATAATAATAATAATAATAATAATAATAATAATAATAATAATAATAATAATAATAATAATAATAATAATAATAATAATAATAATAATAATAATAATAATAATAATAATAATAATAATAATAATAATAATAATAATAATAATAATAATAATAATAATAATAATAATAATAATAATAATAATAATAATAATAATAAATTCCAAACATTGATACTTTCTCCAAGCAATTTCTCCAGTGAAGGAAATCTTCAAGTCCCAGTTGGGAAATATAATATATCCACAATGTGGTCATATGCTGCAAAGTTGCTCTCTTTCTCTCCCTCTCACTGAAATTCTATGTTATTTGCTTAAATGAATTTGCTCATTGTCGAACTTATATATTTTGCCTTTGCGTTGTTCATAGCCTTTGCATGTGTGACCTTGTTTCATCGAGCGGATACGCAAGCTATGATTTGTTTTGGTCCACCGCTGTGGCTTAGTGGTAATGGGTTGGCTCGTAAGTACTGGCATTATTTTAGGTGAAAGATTTTCGTGCAAAATAAAATATTTTAGTAAAGCGATTTCTTATTTGATAGATATTTATGTGCTCTTTAAAATAGTGTGTTTATATTTAGTATTCTTGTATACTGTTAGCTTTTCAAGTCAATAAAATGGAGTGACAGATCGACAACAATGAACATTTCCGATTTCTTCTTCTTTTTGCATTTAATCGAGAAGTCAAAGCCACAGAAACTGCTCGAGCAAAAGGTTTTGAAAACAGACCAAGTCGAATTATTAAACATGTGCAAATACAAATCTTAGTTGCCATGTTGATTAGCCTTTGAACCCAAGTTCAAAGTGACACAAAAGTTGTATCACAGAGCTTTTAGTTCGTGTGCACTGTGTTAAAGGTTCTACTTTTATGCTCTGCTATCGCCCTCCCTCAACTTCTGTCGTGAGATATTGTGATACGAAATTTGAATTCAAGCACATGGCGTTATAGCACTCATCTCGCCTCTGGGCAAAGATACATCCGTCGTTCATTCCCATTTATTGTCACAAGTGTAATATTGTCACCGCCTGGTTGAGCATCACCTGCAAGTCAACACAGAACTTCCTACTGTCTCCCTTCGTGAACGCGCAAGGAGACACTATGCTCCCAATCCCCAACAATAAAGTCTACTAATCATCCCCAAAATAAAGTACGCATAATCCCCTTCGTGCCATGCTCAGGACTTCGGTCATGGTCATGGCCAAGGAACTTAACTCCTACGCGCCCCAGCATATTGTGCGAAGGCATTTAAATATACGTTAGTATCGGAGGTGCTAATGCGGGACTCCACAACTGGCAGGAGATAACTGCCATCCCTTACCGCTTTCCTACCTTACTACAAATACTGTTTTTGTTATTAAAAAAAAATAAAGTTAACTTTGAAGACACTGAAGTATTAGAACACACTGGCAGATTTTGAGACAGAATCATCAAGGAAGCCATCCAAATCAAATTGCATCCACAGAATTACAATAGAGACTGCGGGCTACAGCTAAGCCGTGCTTGAACAGCAGCCTTCAGGCACACCTACAATTACAGCAACCCTAGTCACCCCGGACAAAGAACGGACCTCCGGGAAAACACCTTGGCAAACAGTTTTTTTTTTTTAAATAACAAAAACAGTATTTGTGGTAAGGTAGGAACACAGCAACTCTAGTCACACCGGACAAAAGACCAAGCTCCGAGAAAACACTATGGCAGACAGAAAACATAGCCCAATCACAGATCATCATCCGCTCATTGGCCAGGGCAGCACAAGCTCTACCCACCATTTGATCGTATATAGTAAGGAGAATTCAGGAAATAACTTGGCGTCCACCTCGATCGCGGTCTCACCTACACACCTCATGTCCGGGTCAAAGCCGGACAAGGGCATGCAGCGCTAACACAGTTATACCCTATTCTCAAATCCACCATGCCAACGCACCTCAAACTACGCCTGTATCGGGCGATTATACCGCCCCTGATTCTGTATGGCTGCGAAGTCTGGGGATCAGCGGCTCCCACCACTATTCGCAGACTCCAGCGCGTCCAGAACAGGGCATTGCGCATGATCTACGATACCGGGCGTAGATTCCCGTCCCACATCCTTCATATATAATCTGGGGTCCCGTATGTCGTGGACGTGGTGCGGGAGAGATCCCGCAACATCTACGATAAGCTGGACTCCCATCCAAACATATTGGTGAACACCCTTGGCCGTTATGACCACAGGGCTCCTCGCCGACGACCGAGCTACCGGTTACCCAAAGATGCCTTGGGTAACTAGTACCCCCTGACTCCAACCTCCTAAGCCCAGAAATAGGCTTGGTAAAGTCAATACCTTAACACTGTTCCTTTCCCTCTAGCCTGTTAAGCGGACTGTGCTCAGATGCCTCCCAGGCAGGCGGAGGAGCGCAGCCAGCACTGGCGCATCCCCCCTACGCGGGGCGACTGTGCACACAAAGGCTAGATATGTCCACTGCCAAAAACAATCGCCTGAGACAATAATGATTCTTCTATACTGCCCAGATAAAGACGTAATAAGCGGCTAGGTGCTGGACAGCAAACACTCCGTCCAGGTAAACCTGGATGACTCGTCTCTTCTGCTGGTCTGCTGCATTCATCTCCTGGAATGCGCGGGTGCTTAAGGCGGTACCGTATCACATTTCTCCTTCCCAATTCGGTGGAGGTTTTTAGTGGAGTAGTACCCTTGAGGTGAAGCCCACATACCCCACTGTGCCCTCCAACACAGTGGAGATCCATAAATGGATTTTTCCTCCACTCGGAAAAAAAAATCATCAGATCCTGAAGAAGGCCATGGAGTTTACAATGGCCGAAAGCTCGACGTTTATTAATTTGACACGGCTGATCACCCGCGAAGCCTTGATTAGGTATGTAACTGTTTCATATGAGATTATATTAGTTAAACATGTAGACAAGCAAGCTTCATGAAAGTAAGCATTAAGTACGGAAATTTCCAAAACATACAATCATTTTTTTTTGTGCTTTGCCGAATCTGTTGCACATTGCAGTGTTTGCCCTTGACGTCTCACTTGCTTTATATGCTATGTGAGTTCGACCTTGAGAAGGGCTTTGAACGTTACCTGATCGGCAAGCTAAAACATTTGCAAAAAACAAGAACATGCAAAACACAAAAATAAACAATGGATACACACTAATCTTACTTGTTACGTAAGCAGAGAATATGCGCCACTCCTCCTTCCAAAGGTAATGTAATGAGAGGCTAATCACTGTAGCAGTTATGTTTTGCTAATAACATATCATTCCAAATATAAATATTCAAGTCTGATGAAGCTGATCCTGATTACTTTTAATGATCCTTTAACGAGATAAAGCGTTAGATAAAACGTTATTTAATAATGCTGACTGCAGTCGACAATTTATGTACACTAATTGATTTTTCTTGTCTACTTGCATCTGTTTTTACATGGTGTATTCACATGATTTTCTCTACTCGCTTCTCTACACGCCATTTTTACAAAAGTTTAGTGCTCTATCCAGTGGCGAAGCGAGCAATGAAGCGCTGAAAGCGCCCTTCCCCAAGAATTTCAAGGGAAATAGAAGAAAAAGGAAACGTTCATGCCAAACAATATTTTATTTTTGTCTGAATGCATTTTCAAAATTTATTCGCAAACATCCGTGGTGTTGCAGACAATTTGACAGCTGCTTAAGCTCGAGTGGCCAGTTCCGCGAGCTCATTCAAAACTGAATGTTTCTGTATTCATACATTCATAACCTTCAATACCATGCTTCGTAGTAGGTTTGCGGAAACATTGCAACTCTCCAGTAGTTAGGAAGCGCTTGACAGATTTTGTCACGTGAAGCCTCTGCTATAGTATGTCAAGAAAAGTTTATTTTTTGTTTGTGTTTTGTTTTATATGGCGGTTTTAAATTCAACTGTAAACATATTTCAATAAGACTAGCAATAGTAATTTACGAACTTAGTACATAGTGGTGACAGACAGGAAATTCTTGTGAAGTTAATGGCAACCGTGTGTGAATTGCATACTTTCTCCATGTTAGATGAACAGTTCACTCGGTGTTGGCTAATTGTAGGAATCATTGAAACGTCTGAGTGGAAAGGGGAAGGAGGAATATCTGCTTGTGGTGTAACCAGTCTTGCAATGCATGTGCAATAAGTAACAGCACTGAAGAGTGGCTTTAATTCTTTGAATCATTATTCTGTCTTATTTTAATGAAAATTATTACTTGAAGCTTTTCTCGCTTTGAAAGTAAGCCTCGACACTGCTTCTATACAGCTACCTCTTGTTACTGTCTATAAACCTTTATAACACCTACACATTCTGCTGTAGGTAGAAGGATACAATAGATGAAAGTGGATCGCCACGTTATGACTAGAATTGCATACTCTTTGCATGACGACTAGAAAAGGAAAGGAAAAAAAAAACAATAGCGACTAACCCCTTTTAAAATTGTGTAGTTGTTTAAAAATTCAATCCAATAACAAACAATATCCCAAAAATGGTTATTGCCAGGGAAACTTTGACATTGGCTTTGTACTTCAACCAGATATACATCGCTTTATGTTGTAAGATTCCGTGTAGATATCTCTTATGGTTTACTATTGTGCGGGCCACATATTGCCAATGTTGCTGAATAACTTGCAAAAATCAACGTGAAGTGCATCCCTCACCCTCCCTATACTTCGGATTTAGCCCCATGTGACTTTTTTCTATTCCCTAACTTGAAGAAACGCCTTCGTGGGAGGCATTATCCATCATCAGAAGCAGTGGTGAAGGCTGCGGAGGCGATTTTGAAGGATCTCTCAAGAATGGTTTCCAGCATGTCTTTGAAGACTGGCAGAAACGCTGGGACAAGTGCATGGCATTCAGGGGAGACTATTTTGAGAAGGACCATCAAAATTATGAGGATGAGTAAAGGTACGTTGTCAAGAAAAAATTGCAATTTGTGCGGGCCAACCCAGGGTCATGGGATTAAATTAAAACCATAAGCCTTTATCAAAACCTTAATATGGATTTTTTTTTTTTTTTTTTTTTTTTTTGTTTTTTTATTGCTACACTTTGCATTGATCAACCAGACACAAAAAAGTAACTATCAACTTCTGGTCCCAATCTGGGAGAAAGAGCCCCATAAAACCACACGGCTCACCAAAAGGCAACGCATGAAAAACCCTTGGAGAGAATCGGGAAACCCGAACATGGAGCACTTACCCTTAGAAACACCGACGCGACTCCAGCCAGGCACACACTACTCTCCCGGTTTGAGGGAGCCACCCAAGAAGCCTCGGGCACCGCAGCGCCCCCAAAGAGGAACGGCGGAAAGCCCAAAACAACCTGACAGCAGCGCCCTCGAACCGGAAGGGCAAGTAAGAAGGTGCCGGAGAGAAAACAAACGGCACACTATACAAAGGTCATTCAGTGTCTAGGTATTACCAGAAAATTCAAGATATCCATTTTATTTGTTATGCGAATATCTGGAAGTTTTAATCAAAATTGTGACAGCCGTTTTACAGAGAATCAAAATTAACAGGAACATCTACAGTTACAGGAACATTTAGAGGAACATTTATAGTTCGGGGTGGGGAAATTTCTTGAAAATCATTAGACTTAATTCTTGGAAGATAAAGTTTGAATTTATTTGACTTATCATTTTAAATTATAGTGTATAATCCAGCGCTCACGTAAGGCTCACTTCCGGGGAAGTGAGCCTTACGGTGTTCGCGGCTGAAATACCGTGTCTCGTTAGCCGCTAAATCAAAGCAAAGAAAGTGTACATTGCTGAGTTAAGTGAAGTGACAGAGTGACCTCAACATTTTACCAATCTTTCGTTCAAAATGTATATTTGTTTTCTATTTCGGATAAATCTTGTTTGAAAATTTCTCAAAATCGTACATAGCAGCAGTAAGCTATTTTGCTTACACCTTCAGTCTCTTGAATAACTTCAGAACTAGTTGAAATAGACAATCTTGACAGACATTTGTGTGATATTTACCTAAACTATCATTTATTTATCTTTTATTGTATATATCTTTCAACAGAGTAATCTTGCGAAAACTTGTTTTTCCATCCAATTCATGTTAAGCAACACACATTTGGAGATACATGTTCATTACCATTTCGTTGTAGATATAAGGGTGAGAGGAAAGCGAATCAGATATCTGAAAGCATGTCACTAGTCTACAATTCCAATGACATCGCAAGAAACAATTGAATTGGACAGCACTTAACGGATATTTGGAAATAGTTTAATGACATAAAAACAATATAAAACCATGTGTGTTAGAGTCCGACTTCTATGTTTAGTCAGTTTTTACCCATCTCTGGTCGTTTACCAGTTACATAAAATCAGACACAATTGCCTACGTATGAAGAAGAGCTTTCACAGGATATGCTCAGAAAATTCAGGACATACATTTTGTCATGTAGGTGTTTTTAATGTATAGTATTTTTATCAAAATACTTAAAGCTAGATTCGGAAAAATATCTTGAATATTTTTCTACGTAAATTGTAGTTTGGGGTAAGGCATTTCCTTGAAAATGTTTCTGGCAGTGGTTAGGAATATACTGAACTTAAATACCAAGTTTGTCATTATAGGACTTTTTGTTACAGAGTTTCATTTTATTTACAAAGGTAAACATTTTTCTAAAAGTATAGATGTCCTCATAACGTGTACTTTCGTGTAATCTCAGCATAGACTCTTGGCGATACAGTACTTCCTCTACTTACTGTAAGTTTGTAGTAGAGGAATTAAAAAGCATTGTAGATCAAACCAAAGGTGATTTGGAACGTACCTATATCTGTAGAGGTTCAGAATCGCGCTTTATATCAACAAGCCTATTCAACTAAAAATATAATTGATTTATACAAATACGATTATTATTATTATTATCATCATCATCATCATCATCATCATCATCATCATCATTATCATTATCATTATTATTATTATTATTATTATTATTATTATTATTATTATTATTATTATTATTATTATTATTATTATTATTATTATTACTAAATTGCCATCATCTGCAGCAGAATCAGAACATACCTAACTTCAAAGCGAGATAAAATTAAACACTCCTGCTAGAAGAGAATGATCGATAAACCACAACGTTTCTGAAGAAATAATGTAGACTAATTAGATCACAAAGTCATAACAAAGAAATAATTCTCCTAACTGGTCTGAATTCTATGAACATTATAGGTACTTAAGGAGTTACACAAAATTGTCAATAATTCAAGGCTTTACTTGTTCTATCTCTAACACATTCTTACACAAAACAAGTTAAAAGTAAAATTATAGCCATATATGGAGCAGTAAACCTGTCCACAGAATGCGGATCTTGCACGTTCACGCTTTTGTAAGCTTGTATGATGTTGACGAAGAGAAAAATGATCGGGGAATTAATTTTCAAACATTACAAATACTTCAAAGGAAGCAGTCTTTTACATAATATTCCCTCCAAATACCTTAAAGTAGCCCGTCAGAAATACTGTAAACAATTTGTTTCCCAAAAATTAACTGACAGTAAATGACTTAAAAAAATAAACACCAAGCTCTAAATCACAAAAGGTGTTAATTATAACTTATAAGCAACTATTTTAAACCCGTTTTCATCGCTTGTCTATTGCAGTCAAAAACTATGGGAGAACCGGTTCTAGATATTTTCAACTTCCCATGATGAATGTCTCCAATTCTCTTTCGCAGGTCGACTATTTCAGACCACATCCAAACAAAGTGATCAGGTCCGCAGTATGAACAATAATTCTACTAATGCAATTTTGGTTAGGAAGCTATGATATAAAAGGGATACCTAAACCATTACTCCTATTAGTCACAGGTGTACCAAAGCAAAACATTGGGTGTTGGCCAAACAGTAATTAAGGAGAGTAGGTCAGTGTATCTTATAGATTAGAAGAGATATTATGAACAGTGGCGCCTCTCTGCATCAACAGCTGTTGCACACCACATGAAATGACAGAAAAAAATCCGCTGTTTCCTACAGAGTTTGAGAACAATTTTAAAATTACACTTGCAGTTCATTGTATGCCCTTCAATTAGGGATCTGGACCTTTATTACAGATTCACTTCCTGTTGATCTATGGAGCCTACTGGAAATCCAGGTTCTTGAAATGTTATATAATTATTAAATGCAGTAATAACAGATTAGGATTACTAAGGAGGGAATTAGGCACCGAAACCTGTGGTTTATTGCACCTAAGTCCCAAGAGGGACGTTCCGGAAGGAAAGATAAGGCGAGAGAAGAAAGACGGCGGCCGACCCAAGGAATCACGAGAGTGTAGAGGGCGAGATTCCTCTTATTTACTAGTTGGAAACTCCCCCGGTAGGACAACACAACCGGCATCCCACCCACCGTGGTCCGGAAATAGCCCACCAGGTCGGCCCCGAGACCGTAAACCGTCCTACCAAAAGAGGAAATGTTTGCCAGGAGGAAATCATCTCGTCGTGCATCTCCAAGATATCCGTCGACACTTCTACTCAGAAAGAGACCATCAAATGAGAGGTGATGTGAAATGTTCATGGAGATGAACTGGAGGGATAGCAAATTCGGGAGTTGTAATTAACCTACCCAGCATTCACCTGGTGACCCGGGGAAACCTCTGAAAAGCACACTGGTCAGCTAAGTCGGCCACGGGAATCGAACCTGGACCTCCCGAATGCGGGAATAACAAATTACTACTGCAGTAGTAACTTATAGACATAAATCTGTAGGTATTACACTACACTCGTATTAGGTAGACCCGAAAATTCTGTTCCGAAATTTCACTGGAAATATACATTTTGAGGTTTTCTGAATCCACTGTGTGTGTGTGTGTGTGTGTGTGTGTGTGTGTGTGTGTGTGTGTGCGCGCGCGCGCGTACGCGCACGCCTGTGAGCCACGTGACTCAAAAACCAAAAGTCAGTTAAATACCAAAATTTGTATTTACACACTACCCTCTACATAGATCGTTTTTCAAAAATTTTTACTTTTTCAAAAATAATTCCAATGACTTTGATTGAAATATCATATGTTTAAGGTGTTTGCATGGCAAAAGAAATGCATGTCTCCTATTTTCTGGGGATGTTCTCGGAAGTCAATCTGGATGACTTTTCCATACCCGGTAATGCGTAAAAGGTAGACAAAATGTTGCTACAAAACTGTAAAACTCGTTAAAGCACACAATTTATGTCAAATCGTTTTCTGTGAAATGAACCATTTACGAGAGTCTTATTTGTCTGAATTTTTCAATACTTATATTCCTCTCAAATGGCG
The DNA here is from genome assembly GCA_030765055.1 of Mantis religiosa. Taxonomy (NCBI): domain Eukaryota; kingdom Metazoa; phylum Arthropoda; class Insecta; order Mantodea; family Mantidae; genus Mantis; species Mantis religiosa. Next base: position 197,430,024 of record CM060948.1, on the reverse strand, counting down.
AAGCGTTATTCATTTTTGTGTCTCTTAGCCTTGCGAAAAGAATGGAATCCCAAAGCCAACACATAGCAGCCAGCTCTTTAAAGATTTGATATGGCTTACTTCCTACAGTATCCCCTTTGTGCTTACAAAAAATTAACAGCACTCTCTGAAAATAGTTATCTCGAGTATCATGAAGTTGCTAGAACAATAAGTGTTTCTCTATGCAAGAGCTGAGAAAGTCATTTGAGTGTGTAAGGACAGTTGGCAAGAGATTTTTAGTTTCTTGGTTGTTGATATAGGAACATTATTTTTAAATAAAAAAAGATTGTAAATAAAACAGTTGGCATGAACTACATTGCTAATAGTTTTTTGTAAAAGTTGAGATAAATAAAAAGTACAGCCAATATTTCAGTGTCTGAGTGCACACAGTTTAAATATTGGCGACCCCGACGCGATAAACAGAAGAGAGATATCGACAAACGAGATCATGCCGGATACGCGAATAGAAGCCAATAAGGATGGCATCAAAATTCCACCGTTTTGGACAGAGAAACCTGAAATCTGGTTCTATCACGGGGAGGCACAGTTTAGTATTTCCAAAATTATTTCAGAAGAGGCTAAATTTAACCACCTAGTGTCTCAATTAAAACCTAAATATATACATAGAAAACATGTAGATGATTATTAGAAGTGAGGAAGTAAATACTCATGGCAAGTCTACTGAACATTTTCAAGGAACGCGAAGATAAACGTACTAAGAGACTGGTTACTGGAATTGATGTAGGAGATCAAAACCCTAGTCAATTATTGCGTAAGATGCAAGCCTTAGTAGGGATCAATGTACCAGAAAAAGTTCTTAGGACCCTCTAGTTAGGAAAACTTCCGGATTCAATAAAGAACATTCTGATCAGCAGCAACGAAGGGCTTGTAAACGAACAATAATGACAGATAAAATAATTGAATGAATCCCCGAATTGAATTACTTGCCATGAAAAGTGATTCTTGTAAACAATTGGATGTTCCTGTTACAATGCACAATCTAATGGACATAATTTCTGGACTAGAGCAACAAATAACTTCCTTATCCACTGGTCATCAGGTTAGCCCTCGCCATAGAAGTAGTGAACACTGACGACGTGATCATAGCCGTAGTAAATCTGAAATAGATTCAATCTCAGGGGCAAGTATTGGTACTACCACTTCCGATTTGGACAACATTGTTAACCGGAGAAATGTGCTCATCCATGTAGTCGGTCCGAACAGGGAAACACCACCCAGTAGCAGAATTAAATATATAAACTGTAGACACTGAGACACTGAAATATTAGTTGTACTTTTCACTTATCTCAACTTTTACAAACAAACAAAAAGTATTAGCAATGTGCTTCATGTCAATTGTTTTATTTATAATCTTCTTTTATTTAAAAACGATATCTATATCAACAACCAAGAAACTAAAAATATCTTGCCAACTGTGTCCTTACACTACTCCACAACCACTAACGAAGTTACGGACTTGATATAATTTAAAAATTCTTCACAGAGATGACATTCTCTAAAAATCGAACTGGACAACTTAAAGTTCTTCCAGAGTTTGATAGTCTGGTATTTGGCGATGGTTCATTTGTGGGTAGTTGGAGTTGAGTGTCCGTTGCTGAATCTGGAAGCTCTTTTTCTGATTTACCTTCTTCCTGCAATATATATGTTGGCTTAAGTTTGTCCACTGACACATTTACGAGGAACATTATTCATACTTTGAGCCCAATAATTAAAACAAAGTAATTTCTGGTTGGAAACTGCTTTAGTGTTTTACAAAATATTCTCCTTTATGATCAATACACTTTAGCAACCGTTTTAAGCATTTTTCAAAGCATTTATTCCAGTCTACTTGAGAAACCTCCAAAACATGGTTTTTGAAGGCATCAACGGCTTCTTCTGCCAACAAAAGTCGTTGTCCACGCAATTTAATCTTTATGTTCGAGAAGAAAAAGAAGTCATTGGGTGCCTAATCAGGACTGTATGGCGATGAACCATCAGTTCGATTTCTGAGCCTTCAAATACTCTGTTGTTAGACGAGATGTGTGTGAGTTCATTGTCTTGATGAACGACCTACAGTTCTTGTTGGTTTTCCTCACTTCACCGAAGACTTTCGGCAAACAAATGTTTGTATACCACTCGGCACTGACTGTTTTACGTTCATCTAAAGGCACTGTTGCCACGTGAACAGTTTTGCTGAAAAAGCAGGCGACCATTTGCTTCGAGGTATTTCGAGGGCGAACAACTTTTGTTGGATATGCTTCATCTTGAAGCACCCATACAGTCGGCTGCTGTTTACTTTCCGGCTTATACGCATAGATTTATGATTCGTCACATTCTGCAATCATGTATACGTCTTTTGAGGCACCACCATTGTATTTCTTGGGCATTGTTCTACACCAATCGAAACGAGCATCTTCTTGAGATTGCGTCAAATTATGTGGGATCCAACGAGAGAAAACCCCTTTCACGGCTAAGTAATCATACAATATTTTATATATGCTGGGGAACTAATGCCTAGGATTACCTCAATCTCACAATATGTCGCACGACAATCTTGCATGACGATTAGTTTTTGTACATCAATGTTTTCTGGCACAACATCTGATTTTGGAGACCTTCACCAACTTCATCATTGAGCGAACGGCGGCCACGATTAAATTCGTTATACCAGCCTTTCACAGTGGCAAAAGATGGAGCTTCATCGCCAAATTTATTTGATCGATGCACCCCTGTCTTGATAAGCTACGCCGAAAGTCGTAATAAATCATCGCAGGAACATTTTCACGAGTTAATGCCATGTTTTTGTTGAGACGCAATTTCCAAGTCAATGTGAAGAAAACAAATGACGCTCTGTTGACAAAGTGTCTGAAGTAGACTATGGTCAACAATGTCAATCTTTCCATTGAAAACGTCAGATGGCACCTACAACATTCAGGGTTGCCAAGGCTCAAAATGTAAGTAGTGCCCCTCGTATGTGTTTACACTTGCACTCGATGGTGAAATGTTTTTCATGCCTTGTTATAACAGGGACAGGTCATATGTAGGTTCTAATTGTTTTCTGACCCTATCAATCTCGCAAACACTTGGGAACATATATGTAGATCATTTGGGACAAACAGTGATGTGCTATATTTAGATCTGGCAGGGTTCAGGTCCAGCATCTGTTTTTGCAAGTTGGATGAAAACGAATCAGACTCAATTCTCGTAATAGACTCCTCAGAAAATTCACCAGGCATATGGTTTTACCATAAACCACCTGTGCAATAGAAAGGCTTGACGTTTCTCGACCCAATAAGACAGCGGGTAAGGTTTCTTTCAATTTAGAAGAGTTGTGAGCCTTGATCGCACACTTCAGGGTTCTGTGCAGTCACTCAACTTTGCTATTACACTGCAGATGATATAGTGTTGTGTGCTGAAGTTTCATTCCACATACTATGTCGAAATTGTTAAACATTTTGATCTAAATTGAGTGCCTTGATCAGTATTACGAATAACAATCTCAGTATTAACCTTTGGGTGGCTTTCAGAATTTTGTTTAAAAATTAAGAAGGTTTATTTATGAGTACAATACAAACTGACACCTCAATTTTATTTTACAACATATTTTAATATATTCAATAACACACTGCTGGTGCACAACGTTGGATTATTTTAACTACATTGATGATAAAACTGCTTTTATGCAGTTATTTTCATTTATATGTAAGCTTTGAAATTTATTTTTATTCTAGCTTCACTTTCTACATCAGAACTTACTGCACCAAAATATACTTGAATGCTGACTTTGTCAGTCATAGTGTGCGTTTCGCACACTGTTGGACGTCACAATTCTCCGGGTGCCTTGAAAGCGTGAGAAGCAACGACAGATCTACTATAAAAACTGAAGAGATCTAATTCAGTTTGGCCCAGGTTGGTAGATTGAGGACTGACGTACCTACCTGTGATGACTTTACCGTCTTATTAGATGGAATGAGGGTTGCGGATGTAGGTTAGGGGAGTGATAGGATGTAGCAGTTTTGCTCCTCAACATTTGCTTGTCAGAGTACAATGACATTTCCTCACCGCTGGTGTTATTTATAGATCCAACTGTAATTTTATATACGAATATATTTGAAAGGATTTGTACAATGGCTTAATTTTAGTAGGTGGTTGGATTACTCCTCAGTTACCAGAGGTGTCTGTATGCCATACGGAGAATCCGGTTTTGCCTCAAGGAAGAGGAAGTGACAAAGCTCCTCCCTCATCTTGATCTTTAATGGCGATTCGCTTGAATCGGTTTTGCATAACCTGAAGACGTCGAAAGTGACAGCCGCTGGTCGCGCCTCCATCTGAACACTTAGGTGACATTCTGGCAAAGAAGAGATTTGTGAAGAATTACGTAAGATTCGAAGTGGGTGCATTTTTAGAGTGCAGAATGAACCTGTTTCAAGAGAAATACTGCAACGATCTTGGGAACTTCCAGCAGCACCCCAAGATATAGGCAAGGTATGAAAACAAGCTCCTGTATAAATAATGTCGTTAATTACAATGACGTGCAAAAGAATAGGGAAAGTCGTGTAACATTTACATGCCATATTTTTAACTTCATAATGGAGTTGTGCGGTAAAGGTCATTGTAATTTCAAAAGCAGGAAACTGATGTCACTAACGCAAGGCTGATTACTGTTAATGATACGACATCATAAGTATGAGAAGCTGTAACTTAATAGTTTTCTCCTAAGGGCTGACTCCATGGTCAGTTACGCCTTCTCATTTCCAAGATGACAGGGAAAATGTTCATTCAATCCTGTGCCATCGTAGGTTTAGCTTGGAACAATATTATAAGCGCAGTCATGTTTGAGAGCTAGTTGGAGCGTGAGCTTTAACAAAAGCTTCAACTTTGTATTGGCATTATGACAACTTATCAGCGAAGTTTTGTAGCCATATTGTGACAACTCGTCTTTAAATAAATTCATCTTTATATATTATCTCGTTCAAGTAATCAAGTTTTTGCCCATTCCCACTAGCCCTTTCCTCTATGTTTTTGCTGCAAAGTATAAACCCCTTTAGCTTTACATGCAATAGTTCTGAAGAAAATGAGATGTATTGCATTTGCATAATTCTCTCTGCCCACTATTGTTTATATTTCTACATCCCCTAGAAACTATTCTATCCACTTCACGTTAACTGAGATTAACCTTTGCAGAAATAATTCATTACACATGTCATTGTAGGTACAAGGGGAAATAAAGCAAAGGGAATAGTCAGTCAAATGTTTAAAAAATGTTGTTGCGTATAAGGTCTGAACAAGATTTGGGAAATATTTTAATTATTGGAGGTTCACATTTCATTTCGTGGTAAGCCCCAGGCTTTAGCAGGAATTAACCAAGTTAGGGCAGTTTGGATGAGTCAGTGATCAGAGTAAGCAGTGGTATTGACCTGACAGCTCATATGTGTTCTGTTAAATCGACAGAAAAATTAAGAAGAGTCATTCTTGGGTTGCACAAGATTGCACCACAGGATGTAAACCCTCTGTGAAGAACCACTGAGTCGTATGATAACAGACATTTTGGAAGTCAGTTCTATTTAAACGATTACAGCCAGTAAGGAAGGGTTAGTCGGATCATACTTAATGAAATCGTGGTTAGTTAGTCAGTCATCAGTTATCAGTCAATTAGTTGCTTAGATCATTGGATGCTGCTAATTTTGTCTCATCATAGAATTTGTGAATACTTCTACAAAACTCAACTCATCAGAGTGAACCAGCCACCTCTTGTTCAGAACTCTACGGTACTCTACATAAAAGGTAATATTTATTTATCATGTATTAAGTGATTCAATGTCTGTCTTGATTGCGCCCTTTATCTCTTCAAGATAAAGGAAAGCTTTGTTTGATTTGACTCCCCCAATCTTTAAAATATATTTGTTAATGTTATGGAGAGTCCATCACTTTAATTTAACCCTACTCATGTCCCCAAGCGTTGAATCAATTAACACAATGGCGGATTATTTGAGTGACTCGGGAAGAATTCGGCAGATGAGTAAAACATTTGCAAACAGCGCAGATGAATTTGGGAAACCTGCTGGTATTGTGCACAACAAATTTATTCAATGGTGTTACCAATACCGGTGCTACTTCTACAGCACGAGTTAATGTTACAAATTGTAACGATTGCACAATCAACATCATAATTAAATCAAAGGAATAATAGTATTAATAATAAATTTTATAAAATATGTATACATTTATTAAAGTCATTGTTTTGCTTATTCTGTTTATTTACTTTTGCCAGAGACTTCCAAAAATTGTAGAATATTATTGTATAACTGATCATCCTGTTGGCACTGGTCCTATGACAACAACGGAGACCAAGCACAACAAATTAGAATTCACCATTGTACATGTCCGATTGTAAATTACTATTTCCACACAAATTTCATCCACTCGTAAAATAAAGTTCCAATTTTAAATTTGTATTATAAATAAGCAATTCGCCACTTCACTAGCCAAAACCGCAATTTATATCTGTATCTGAATTTTGTGGGCCGCAAATCATATTGCTGTACCAACTAAGCAGCCTCTAATATGTGGTTTAAAATTTGGAATACAGTTCACATCCTCAGATGTAGCTGTACCTTACCTTAGTTTTTCAAATCTAATTATTTCTTTGTAATACTTCTTCACTTTGGAAGCAACTTGTGATGAGTCCTCAAGCAATACCGAGTTAACCGCGTATTAAATATAAATAACCGAGAAAGAGTGCATATGGAAAACACGTGTAGCGGATGAAACACAACCGAGTACTGGAATAATTGCAAATCGGATAATAATGCGGGCCGATACCACATGATGGCAGTGGCGGCTCGTGCCGAAAAATAATGGCGTACTACAAGAAAAAGTGCATGCAACTAACCTAGTTTAGAAAAATGAAATCGATGTTTCTTCATGTATTAACACTGTTCTACAAATTTTGAAAAGTTGAATGTTACGGTGAAAAGGATACGGTTTTCTTATGTTTTTTTAGGTCACTGAACACAAAAATGATACTTAAATTGGTCGGTTAGCGCTTGTTTTCAAGATAATATCACTTATATGTAAGTTACAATAAAATATGAAAAAAATACAAGCATCGAAAAAAATTGTTACCTTAATGGCGAGTCCTTTTAGGGTTATGATATTCTCTTTCAGGAGCATCCTTTTTCACCGTCCAGCAATAAAATAGCAGCATTCCATTTCCCTTTGTACCTCTGTTCCATCACTGAAATGTCTTGATGAAAACGCTCACCATATTCATTATGACATCATCATAATTTGGAGGGAAGAAGTCCAGGTGGAAATTCAAAAAGTGCATTTTTAGTGACATATTGCTTCCCAGCTGTTTATACAAGTCCATTAGATTTGCTACAAGTTCTTCAAAATTTTCAGCTTTAAAATTTCGCAGAAAATTATGCGAATCATTTTTAAGGGATTCCCATGCTGCTTTCTCTTTTCTACTTAACACTGTTTCAAACTGGTGATCTCTGATTTGAGGTCTAACAAATACGCATGCTTTCACTTTTTCATAACTGAGCCTTGGAATTTTTTTACGCAAGTGAATGCAGAACCATTCACATCTAAAGCTTTTACAAATTTCTTCATAAGCCCCAATTTTACATGTAGTGGGGATGTAAAAGTTTACTTTACTCTATCAAAGGTTCGTGTGCAACATTTGTGAATCCTGGTGTTAATGACTGTCTTTTAGGCCAACTTTTTCTAACATAGTGGCTGTCTCGGGCACGGCTATCCCATTCACACAGGAAACAACAGTACTTGGTGTAGCCGGCTTGCAGTCCTAATAAAATGCCAATTACCTTGAAATCACCGGATACTTCCCACTGGCATCTACTCCCATCAAAATATTTTTCATATTTATATACGATTCTTTTGTGTTGGTAGCATATGCCACAGGAGTGGAAGGGAACTTATTTCCGTTAAAATTGTCTTTGAAGAATGAATGGATAGTCGCCACTGATCAGGAATATGCCTCGTATTTAATGCATCCATCAGACAATCAACGCCTTTGCAGTACGTGAAATCTCCTTCAGTTATAAAGAATGGCTCCAAATCTCTATTTCTACTTCTAAGTGTTGTCACTTTCATGGAGGGCTGCAGATAATTCCATTGTTGCAACCTCGATGCCAGAAGTTCTACCTTATGTGTAGGAAGATTTAGATCCCTGATTAAATCATTAAGCTCATCTTGTGTGATCTTATGATTGGACGCGTCTGTTCTTGGCATTTAGCCTGCATCTCTTGCAGTTGATGGCTCCTGTTCTCCACTGTTTGAGAAATGAGGCGGTTCTGCCCGTTTGGAACCTGGTTGAGTCCTCCCAGCACTCAACACCTCATAAACTAGGAAAGGTGACGTGTGAGGGTTACGGATGTAGGAGGTTTACTGGACAGGTCGGGGTTCGCTCTACATGGATTCTATTTTTGTTCCAGGGTGTGGGATACGTCCTGACTGGGTGTGGGTTACGTCCTGACTGGGTGTGATGTGATTAGCGAAGAAAACACCTCGACTGCTCCATGATCGATTTATTCACAATTGTAATCAGGTACCTCACTCGCCACCTGGAAAGTCGCAGTTTGCAGACTCATGTGATGTGTTTGGTGGTAACGAGAGAGTTCTTTATGGGTGTTGTTATTCGGTGTATTCTTACCGCACTTCACTACGCCCCGACCGAGAGAGAGTGTTTCTGTTGTCAAAATCACGGATCCATGTGTTGTGTATTCGAGGTACTCTTGCCGCGCTGATACGTACGGCGTGGTTTCATTACACCCCGACCGAGAGAGAGTGTTTCTGTTGTCAAAATCACGGATCCATGTGTTGTGTATTCGAGGTACTCTTGCCGCGCTGATACGTACGGCGTGGTTTCATTACACCCCGACCGAGACAGAGTGTTTCTGTTGTCAAAATCACGGATCCATGTGTTGTGTATTCGAGGTACTCTTGCCGCGCTGATACGTACGGCGTGGTTTCATTACACCCCGACCGAGACAGAGTGTTTCTGTTGTCAAAATCACGGATCCATGTGTTGTGTATTCGAGGTACTCTTGCCGCGCTGATACGTACGGCGTGGTTTCATTACACCCCGACCGAGACAGAGTGTTTCTGTTGTCAAAATCACGGATCCATGTGTTGTGTATTCGAGGTACTCTTGCCGCGCTGATACGTACGGCGTGGTTTCATTACACCCCGACCGAGAGAGAGTGTTTCTGTTGTCAAAATCACGGATCCATGTGTTGTGTATTCGAGGTACTCTTGCCGCGCTGATACGTACGGCGTGGTTTCATTACACCCCGACCGAGAGAGAGTGTTTCTGTTGTCAAAATCACGGATCCATGTGTTGTGTATTCGAGGTACTCTTGCCGCGCTGATACGTACGGCGTGGTTTCATTACACCCCGACCGAGAGAGAGTGTTTCTGTTGTCAAAATCACGGATCCATGTGTTGTGTATTCGAGGTACTCTTGCCGCGCTGATACGTACGGCGTGGTTTCATTACACCCCGACCGAGACAGAGTGTTTCTGTTGTCAAAATCACGGATCCATGTGTTGTGTATTCGAGGTACTCTTGCCGCGCTGATACGTACGGCGTGGTTTCATTACACCCCGACCGAGAGAGAGTGTTTCTGTTGTCAAAATCACGGATCCATGTGTTGTGTATTCGAGGTACTCTTGCCGCGCTGATACGTACGGCGTGGTTTCATTACACCCCGACCGAGAGAGAGTGTTTCTGTTGTCAAAATCACGGATCCATGTGTTGTGTATTCGAGGTACTCTTGCCGCGCTGATACGTACGGCGTGGTTTCATTACACCCCGACCGAGAGAGAGTGTTTCTGTTGTCAAAATCACGGATCCATGTGTTGTGTATTCGAGGTACTCTTGCCGCGCTGATACGTACGGCGTGGTTTCATTACACCCCGACCGAGACAGAGTGTTTCTGTTGTCAAAATCACGGATCCATGTGTTGTGTATTCGAGGTACTCTTGCCGCGCTGATACGTACGGCGTGGTTTCATTACACCCCGACCGAGACAGAGTGTTTCTGTTGTCAAAATCACGGATCCATGTGTTGTGTATTCGAGGTACTCTTGCCGCGCTGATACGTACGGCGTGGTTTCATTACACCCCGACCGAGACAGAGTGTTTCTGTTGTCAAAATCACGGATCCATGTGTTGTGTATTCGAGGTACTCTTGCCGCGCTGATACGTACGGCGTGGTTTCATTACACCCCGACCGAGAGAGAGTGTTTCTGTTGTCAAAATCACGGATCCATGTGTTGTGTATTCGAGGTACTCTTGCCGCGCTGATACGTACGGCGTGGATTCATTACACCCCGACCGAGAGAGAGTGTTTCTGTTGTCAAAATCACGGATCCATGTGTTGTGTATTCGAGGTACTCTTCCCGCGCTGATACGTACGGCGTGGTTTCATTACACCCCGACCGAGAGAGAGTGTTTCTGTTGTCAAAATCACGGATCCATGTGTTGTGTATTCGAGGTACTCTTGCCGCGCTGATACGTACGGCGTGGTTTCATTACACCCCGACCGAGAGAGAGTGTTTCTGTTGTCAAAATCACGGATCCATGTGTTGTGTATTCGAGGTACTCTTGCCGCGCTGATACGTACGGCGTGGTTTCATTACACCCCGAACGAGAGAGAGAGTTTCTGTTGTCAAAATCACGGATCCATGTGTTGTGTATTCGAGGTACTCTTCCCGCGCTGGTACGTACGGCGTGGTTTCATTACACCCCGACCGAGAGAGACTGTTTCTGTTGTCAAAATCACGGATCCATGTGTTGTGTATTCGAGGTACTCTTGCCGCGCTGATACGTACGGCGTGGTTTCATTACATCCCGACCGAGAGAGAGTGTTTCTGTTGTCAAAATCACGGATCCATGTGTTGTGTATTCGAGGTACTCTTCCCGCGCTGGTACGTACGGCGTGGTTTCATTACACCCCGACCGAGAGAGACTGTTTCTGTTGTCAAAATCACGGATCCATGTGTTGTGTATTCGAGGTACTCTTGCCGCGCTGATACGTACGGCGTGGTTTCATTACATCCCGACCGAGAGAGAGTGTTTCTGTTGTCAAAATCACGGATCCATGTGTTGTGTATTCGAGGTACTCTTGCCGCGCTGATACGTACGGCGTGGTTCCATTACACCCCGACCGAGAGAGACTGTTTCTGTTGTCAAAATCACGGATCCATGTGTTGTGTATTCGAGGTACTCTTCCCGCGCTGATACGTACGGCGTGGTTTCATTACATCCCGACCGAGAGAGAGTGTTTCTGTTGTCAAAATCACGGATCCATGTGTTGTGTATTCGAGGTACTCTTGCCGCGCTGATACGTACGGCGTGGTTTCATTACATCCCGACCGAGAGAGAGTGTTTCTGTTGTCAAAATCACGGATCCATGTGTTGTGTATTCGAGGTACTCTTCCCGCGCTGGTACGTACGGCGTGGTTTCATTACACCCCGACCGAGAGAGACTGTTTCTGTTGTCAAAATCACGGATCCATGTGTTGTGTATTCGAGGTACTCTTGCCGCGCTGATACGTACGGCGTGGTTTCATTACATCCCGACCGAGAGAGAGTGTTTCTGTTGTCAAAATCACGGATCCATGTGTTGTGTATTCGAGGTACTCTTGCCGCGCTGATACGTACGGCGTGGTTTCATTACATCCCGACCGAGAGAGAGTGTTTCTGTTGTCAAAATCACGGATCCATGTGTTGTGTATTCGAGGTACTCTTGCCGCGCTGATACGTACGGCGTGGTTCCATTACACCCCGACCGAGAGAGAGTGTTTCTGTTGTCAAAATCACGGATCCATGTGTTGTGTATTCGAGGTACTCTTGCCGCGCTGATACGTACGGCGTGGTTCCATTACACCCCGACCAAGAGAGAGTGTGTCAGCTATCAAAATCACGGATCCACTATCTCCTGGATTTCCCGCTCTATCCTTACATTTTGAAATGTGTGAGTCACGTGTGTAAGTTCTAAACTGTAATTGGTTGGTTTCCATTTCGATTTTAAACCATAGTACGAATTTTATATTTGCGCATGACCGAACGTTGATAGAAAGTTTCCCACAGTGTCCACTTACTTAATTCCGAAGCAGGTACGACGCGAAAGTTTAGCAATTCGGATAATCTAGAACTGCATTGTATGGATCACGTACGTATTGGCGTGAAAGAGAGTACAGGGCGGCAGACCGATCCCTCACATAGTTCGCAGTTATTGTTCCTAGGGGTGGGCTCTGTTATGAAGAAAGCCGACCGACCTGTGTTCTCAACCGAGGGACCTCATATTTCTGTTTCTCCGTTCATCTACATTTCTAGTCCATCAAACACTTTATATATATATATATATATATATATATATATATATATATATATATATGCCTTATCTACTATAATGTGTTTTGCTGTAATAGCTGTGTATTTCCTTTCGATGCAAAAGAATCAGTATAGAATATCTATGCTAACCTAATATTATTTTGATATAACAATGCCTCCTCGAAGCAAATGAAACCTCTCCGCATATATAGCAGTTATTCGGATTATTCACACACTTCCGAGGCATTTTTCTACTGCTCTATAAGAATAGAATGTGAGATGATAGTATAAAACAACAAAAGTATCATGAAAACACTTCGGAACACAAGAAGAATGCGATCACTTTTGTACAACACTTTATAAGAACTGAAAACCCTTCCAGGCGACAATTCTATCCCTCCTGTGATGAACACGTGCGCAGCGACAATGGATGATCACGTGATTACAGTGTTGAGAGTTATGGCATGCTGCCAAGCGTTTATAAACTAGAAATTTCAATGTCATTTTCGAATTCAGTGGCCCCGAATTAGTCAATATTAGCTATTCTCATTTCCGTAACATTTTGTGTGTAGAAAAGTGTAATTTGTCGAGCCCTCTGCTGTTTAAGTCCTGCATACCTGTGATTCACTTCTCTATAGATAGCATAGCCAGAGAGTTAGGTCGATCCTGAGTCATGTGTTCCTCAGAAAGTTTTTTCAACTTTTTAAAGACGAGAAACAGCGTTCTGGTTCTGCAATAGACATGGGAATTGTCACAATAAATCTTGAAACCTTGGTCATTTCACTAAAAGAGTTTTGCTGATTGTTCTTCATTATTAACTGCAATAGCGGTTTCTTTCCGAATTCCAAATGTGAATACAAAGTGCTGGGTTCGGTTCGAAGTTTGCTTTTGTCAAGTTCCTTATAACGATTGCTGACAATGCTCAGTTCTGTTTCAGGAAACACTCGAGAAAATAAATCAAAGTTTTCGGCATTCATTAGTTTTGCGGCATCCAGATGTTCCGCAGATTCAAAGCGGCTATGTATCTATGATATTATTCGATCACATGCTTCTTTAGCATCTGGTGCTAAGTTCGTTTGCCTACGGTGTCGTTTTGCATCTTGAACATTACATGATTCAATCTTAGCTACATCGTTCGTTCTTCTACGCGCGATATTGATTGTTTTGACGAAAAATTGAATCGCAGTTTTTACCTTCACTTCATCAATCTGTCGTGCCTGAAGCTGAATATATAACATGTCAATAGGTATCAGGCATAACTTTATGAAGAAAAAAATTGAGCAAGAGATTAAATTCCCCATCCTCCAAATTGTGAGGCAGATCACGAGATTCTTGCACTGTCTTGTCCAGTAAAGCTCATTTTTAGCTCATCAAAACAGTCTGTCAAAGATTCTTGTCTTCCTAAATGGTATTCACAGATCTTTATTTGAAATTCGTCCTCGTTACGGAGCCTCGAGGCACTCTCCGGGCAACAGCTACTTGCAACGCTGGCAAAGGTTGGGAAGGTCTTGATAATATGCTGGAAAAACCGATAGACTGCAGACGAATATCCTAACAGAATGATTATCTGAAGCTGCATTCTCTGTTATCAGATTTTACTGATGTGCGTAACAATGGACATTCTGCGCGAGAGGGTAGTGTTCTTTCACTTTGATCTATACGCCCCCTGTGTTGCTTTTCATTACAGATGCACCATCATTAGTCTGAGCAATTATTTTAAGGCGATCATCCTAAAACTGGTTTCTACTCTTTCAAAATACAACATTCAAAATATTGACAATTTGGTGTGCAGGATTTAAAAAGCCCCAAAACTGTTAGTGTATAAAATCGTTCCTGTCACATCTATAAACTAAATCCAACTGAATTATTTCAGATGTGTGAGTAGTTTCATCTACCATAATAGCAGCTAAGCCACCTCCTTAATGGCACACTTCTAACATGCAGTCAAGGAGTTCCTTAAGAATGGTCTTAGAATACTCTTTGAAAACTTTTGTTTTTATGTACGACTCATTAATGTGACTAAGATCTTTAACATCCGTTGTAGACCATGAATCAATACTTCTCTTTATTGGTATCAACTACATGCCCTATTACATGGCAATATTACATGCATTACAATGCATAATTTCATTTTTAATTTACAGATTCAATTTTAATTTTATAAGCTTAACAGCCTTGTTTCCTAATTTATTTTTGACATATACACCTTTGCGCTTTTGCTAACCTATGTCGTTGTAGTTCATTTCTCTAGTTTATTAGCCAATTCTTACATTGCATTGTTTTATAGTGTCCTTGTAGTCTTTTCACTAATTCAATTAGTATATTTATAAACATATTGAATTTAAAATTACCTATTTTTTGATGAGTTAATTGAATGAATATTTTTGCAGAATGGCTTCAGGTATTGTGCAATAAGTTCCTGGTTGGTTGCGGGCCATTTTCCTCCTTTTTTGTGCACTTCTGCCACCAATAAGGATCTTTGCTGTTGTGTGTCTTTACATTAAAAGATTAAATGGTTAACTGTTTGTCGGAGGTTACTGCATGTACATTTTGGATAATCAATAATGTGGAACCTGTATGGGTAGTCTTTAGTTTTTCTATGACCTGAGATTATAGCAGTAAACTCTGGTGTAATGGGAATGCCTGCCTGCCCGCCCGCACGCCTGCCTGCCTGCCTGTATGTATTGTGACTTTGTGGGTCCGTAAAATTAGAAGTCCAGTTTGCAGAAATTCCAAAATCTTCTTTATTTGCGTAGAAACACACTTTGGTCAGCCCTTACAGTAGCAGAATTACGGAACATACACAAATACGATCGTCAAGGTGGTAGACAGCAAACCAAGAGTTCACTTTCAAAACACAGCTGCACGCAGACGATTCTCAAGTTTCGATTACCACGCTTTCTCACTGGCAATCCGCGGCTTCTTTTATAGCTCCGCTCACTGTTCGAGATATTACCGGTATTTTCTGTAACAAACAAGACGGCACTAGAACCTTCCAGTTGTCTATCTTTATCTGTTTCGGCAAGCCTTTTATCTCTGCGTTGCACTATCTGTCGCCTTGTGTGCGCTTGCCGCGCTATCGCAATAATGGATTCGCGACAGTATAGCTATAAACAGAATCTCTTCTTCCTTTTGCTTTTTGCTCAGTTTTTAGATTGGGTGTAGGTTGCCCCCATATTTTTATACTAATCTTTTCTTCTAATGTTTGCCTTAAAAAGAGAGCTTTAAGAAATTCACTAACCGAGTTCATTATTTATTGGTTAAATCTTTCGTAATATTAAATTGCTCATACAATGAATGAAGTGAATTTATAACACTTAAGTATCACACTCACACAAAAAATAAACTGATATCAGCCACTGAATAACGTTACACAAAGGAATACTTGTTACGGGGATTACTGTCATATTCGCGGGAATGGAGTATCGTGCCAATAAGCTGCTTCACAAGCAATCTGCCGTGCGATTTAATAACCATTAGGTTATTTCTAGAACTAAAGTATAAAGAATGATAAACTACTTAATGAACTTGAATGCATATTCAAGTTCTAGAGCTGTAACTATGAGTGTTCGTCAGCTCCAGGGTGTGCAGTAGTGCAGCGAATGAATACTGTGCTGCATCGATATGCAGCACGCCTTTGTGCGAAAATCTTGGGAACTTTGGCCATCTTTGGCCAAGAGGGGAAGGTTGTACGCAGGTTCAGCGAGCTTGTTTCCTTATACTTAAAGTAATGCATTGCTATTTACATGGTCTTTCTAAATGTATACATTATGATTTATGAAATAGAAAATGGCGTACTGCAGCACGTAAGGATCAGCCACCCCTGCATGTTGATCTCGCTAGCTTCTTCGTTTTTATACATAGTATCTTACACCACTCAGCAGCATGGTACATATATAGACGTACAACATTTATAAAACACAAGTAGCAACTTTTTTGTTTTGGTTCTAACCTGTCAGGGAAATAATGAAATTCCTGCTTGTGTTGTGGCGGATGTTGTATGTAGCCCAAAGCGGTGAACTCATGCAGAACCTCCATCCGAGAACAAAAGACATAGGGCTCCAGCTTGGCCTGCTTTATTTTTAGTTTTCTGTACAGTAAATTACATATTTTGGGGTAACATACACTCCCCAATTAGAACGCCGAAAGGGACAACTTAATCTCCCGTTCTTGCGCTTCATTGAACATCCAGTCATTACAGGCTTTTTGGAAGACCATGAATCCTCAGAACAGGAATACGACTGCTTGGTATGCACAGCAGTAAGTAATTGAGGAAGTGGGGCGTAAACATTTGACAGTTTAATGTTTACCATTGACAATGTTTTTACTCTTAAACAAATAATAGAAAAACGACGAGAACAAAATTTAGAGACGCACTTACTATTTATTGACTATATAAAGCTTTTGACAAAGTATCATGAATGATACTGTGGGAAATTTTAAATAATAGAGGCATACCTTTACAACTAATTGAAGTTATAAAAAGTATGTACATTGACACAAAAATAAAAATAAATAAAATAGGAACCAGTAATAGTTAATGGTGGCGTAAGGACAAGGTTTGTCCTTTATCAACCGCACTTTTTAATTTGTATGTTGACGAAATAGTAAGGATTTGGTCGAATAAAGACAATCGAGGCATTAATGTATCAGGAGCTAAATTGAAAACTATGTTATATGCAGATGATCAAATAATAATGGCCACAAATGAAGATGACCTGCAGAAAATGCTGTATAGTCTAGATAAAATTGCTACAGAATATGGAGTGAAAATATCAGCAAATAAATCCAAAACCATGTCATTTAAAGGAATTAATCCAGTATGATCAAAAATAGTGTTAGATAACATAATAACTGAGCAGAAATCACACTTTAAGTATTTAGGATGTAATGTCTCGTACCAAGGAGATGCTGATATAATAGAGAAAATAAAATAAATTTAACTATATAACAGGCACAAATAGAAAGAACATTAAAAGATAAAGCAAGAAAGGGCTCTATAATAAAACTATACAAAACAATGGCAATACCAACTCTGATCTATGGATCAGAAGCACGGACACTAACAAAAAGAAATAGTACGAGAATACAGTCATCAGAAATGAAATTCATAAGAGCAATAGCTGGATATACCAAATTGATAAAAAAACGTAGTTAGGATATCAGGACAGAATTAAAAGTAGAAGAAATAAACCATACTATTGAAAGAAATAGAAATCAATGGAAAGAACATGTTCAGAGGATGAATTAATAACAAAATACCAAAAAATACCTTAAACTATCTATAGGAAGAAGAAACCAGGGAAGTCCGAAGAAAAGATGGGCAGACCAATTTGGAGCCGGAACGGGTTAAACAATCCAAAGCCGTGAAGTAGAAGAAGAAGAAGAAGAAGAAGAAGAACAACAACAAGAAGAAGAACAAGAAGAAGAAGAAGAAGAAGAAGAAGAAGAAGAACAAGAAGAAGAACAAGAAGAAGAAGAAGAAGAAGAAGAAGAACAAGAAGAAGAACAAGAAGAAGAACAAGAAGAAGAAGAAGAAGAAGAAGAAGAAGAAGAAGAAGAAGAAGAAGAAGAAGAAGAAGAAGAAGAAGAAGAAGAAGAAGAAGAAGAAGAAGAAGAAGAAGAAGAAGAAGAAGAAGAAGAAGAAGAAGAAGAAGAAGAAGAAGAAGAAGAAGAAGAAGAAGAAGAAGAAGAAGAAGAAGAAGAAGAAGAAGAAGAAGAAGAAGAAGAAGAAGAAGAAGAAGAAGAAGAAGAAGAAGAAGAAGAAGAAGAAGAAGAAGAAGAAGAAGAAGAAGAAGAAGAAGAAGAAGAAGAAGAAGAAGAAGAAGAAGAAGAAGAATGTTTACAAACTTTTCGCTAAGTTAGGTCTCATAATTTCAGAAGAAGTTCTTCAGCTTCCTAATATAATATATTCCTTCACTATAATAGTCTATTTAGAAACGCAGATCGATGAAGTATTAGTGCGTTATCATTTTCAGACAATCGCATCTATAGTTTTCTGTACAAACGCGATATCCACGCATAATCAGGGATATAGCCTTCGATAAAACCTTACCTTCTTTTATAAATGTTTTCCAAAATATCGAAATACAGCTCTGGATCTTGTTAGTTTCTATTTATCTTCTAATTAAATAAAAAATAAATTATTCATTTCAGTTTTGTGTGCGTTGTTTCATAAGTTGAATTACATCATTAAACCTACTTCAGTTTCGATTTTCTATAGATAAATCTACTTACTTGGTTCTCATTCAAATATCTATAGACTATTGATAGATCTAAAGCTATTAGTGAAATAATTAGTTTTAGTTTACAAATAATCAAAATATGTAAAGTATTATTTTGAAAGACAGAATTAGGCTGGAACGTTCAATACTGTAGCCGAATTTTAACCACAGATCTTTTGGCTTTCCTTTTATTTATTTATTTATTTATTTATTTATTTATTTATTTATTTATTTATTTATTTATTTATTTATTTATTTATTTATTTATTTATTTATTTATTTATTTATTTATTTATTTATTTATTTATTTATTTATTTATTTATTTATTTATTTATTTATTTATTTATTTATTTATTTATTTATTTATTTATTTATTTATTTATTTATTTATTTATTTATTTATTTATTTATTTATTTATTTATTTATTTATTTATTTATTTATTTATTTATTTATTTATTTATTTATTTATTTATTTATTTATTTATTTATTTATTTATTTATTTATTTATTTATTTATTTATTTATTTATTTATTTATTTATTTATTTATTTATTTATTTATTTATTTATTTATTTATTTATTTATTTATTTATTTATTTATTTATTTACGTCCTCCAACGTTAAGTCATATCGGGCAATGAATGGAATGGGTGAAATGATGTGCAAATGAATCCAGGGTCCATAGAGCTTAGAGTTACCCGACATTCGTCTTTCAGAATAAAGGAAACCCTGGAAAAAACCGTATCCGGGTAACTCATGCTGACCGAGATTCGAACTCGGGACCTCTCGAACGTGAGGGAGGCCCGGCTTTCCTTGTAGTTCCATTAACTGAGCTACAGTCACAATACGACATGGAATTTCCCAAGAGAATCACATTTCTCCATAAACTACAAGGTGTTCTCATATTGATTTTCATATAAGAGCTTCAGTGATGACTCATAATCTCGTTAGGTACTTTAAATTGCATACTTCACAGATAATCGCCATTAGGGTCAATCAGTGGAAATTGATTGGATATTTTTCCACACGTGGTGTAAGTAGACTAAATTAGCGAAGGCAGAATCAGGCTGGGAAATGCAGTACCATAGTCGGGATTTAAACCACATTTCTTCAGCATTCCGTGCTGTTTCTGTAACAGCGTTACCGTAGCCACATGCCAAGTCTGTAAACCACAAGGCGTTATAATTACCGATCATGAACATTATCATCGTACTGTTAGTTCCAAAATGACTTCTGGGGCAATGCCTTTAAATGCAATACCAGTATGCAAGTGTATATTACAATCTTTTATTGGAGCTTTGAAGCACTAAAGCAGAGACGTTCCAAGATCTAGCATCATAACAATATTTGTAGCTGCTATACTGTAACACAACATACACTCTACTCAACCGGTTACATTAAAACTGATTATAAAATTATTTGGATAAACACGCTGCTATTATTTCTAGGATAATTATTATGAACTGTATATAAGAACCTGTGGATATTACTTCCTCTGCTACCTACTTATAGTAGGTAAGAGGAAGTATTATGTTTCAGCAAAATATTTGAAGTTGAGATTTCACTGGAAATATATATTTTGATGCCCCTAAATAAATCAAAAGAAAATCTATAAAAATGTCCCGGAATATGTCTGTAAACAGCATAACTCAAAATTAAGTGTTCGGTAAATGCCAAACTTATTATTTAGGTTTAGCAACTTCCAAATATACTACAGAAATATTTTCAAGAAAATTCTCTCGTCCCAAACTGCCTTTACATGGAAGATTTTTTGAAATGTACGTTTTTCTTCCTCAAAAATATGTTCAAGAGATGCAACAGATAACATGTGTAGATATATTAAATGCCCATGTCTGTGAAGTTCGTATACCTATGTACAGAATTGTGGTTAACTGGTAAACCTTAAAAAACAGACATAAGCGTGTTACACTATCATGTGGAGCACTTTAAAGCACATGGTATATTCCAAATAAACATTTCTAAGGCATCAGCCATTTTCGAAATATATTTTCTTTTTAAAAATTGTTCATATGTTAATTTAACGTGCAATGGCTATCCAGTTGTTTCTAGCAATATCATAGAAACTGTAAAATTCCATGGTCAGTATATAAAGGTCCGCTTTCAAACATCTGACTACATAGCAATTCAGTATCCTCTCTTCTCCTTGTATCTAATACGATGTGTAAATTTAACTAATTCTGCAAAGGTTTATGTCAATTTGTCATGAAGTAGATAGGAAAAACAAAATTCGTAAGAATAGTCTGTTGAAGTCAACGATAGTAGACAGAGTAAAATTATTTGAATCCTATCTGTGCACTTAATTGTTCACTTGCTAAATGTTGCAATCACTATTGCCCCATTGTCAATAAAACTCCTTTATTAAAGGCAGGAGCATTTCCTGTAGAAAGTGCAACTAGGTTTTGACGAGGTTGACCCAGCTGCTGCCTGTCTCATGAGAAGTGTGTAATGGAGTACCGTAGCATTAGCAATTTTCTAGAAAGACAATCCGCGCGCGCGCGCACACACACACACAGAGAGAGAGAGAGAGAGAGAGAGAGAGAGAGAGAGAGAGAGAGAGAGAGAGAGAGAGAGAGAGAGAGAGAGAGAGAGAGAGAGGTCTAAACTGTGATATTTCAGTGACCTTCATAGATTTATCTTAAATTACGTATAAAAGAGGAAAAACTTTGAATGTTCGTTAAACTATGGGAAAAGGCATACTTAGTACTAAATAAACAAAGGTTTATAAACTAAAAAGTTATGCAACATTTAAGGAAGCAGTACGTGCATGGAGTCTCAGATTTGATTTGTGCAGATGAAATTGCTTGGCTCTCACATGATACCAATTGGCATAGGTACCAATAAGATTATTGTAAAATATTGCTGGGATAGAACATATAAGAATATAACAATAACAGTGTTAGAGATGTGAACATTACTAGAGGTTATAATTTCAATGGTGTGGTGAGGGTCGAGGCAGTCTCAGGATATAATCCTGGATCTACCACCATGTAGTGTTCGAGGTGGAAACACCGGTATTCTCATGCCTTTACAGCCTTCCCATGCTCTATGCTCTCAGCTGTTGAACGTTTATATAATAGTAGCATCATCAATTCTTGAGACTTTCCCACTGCATTATATTATTCCACTCCCCGCATAGCCTTACATCTGTGCTCGACTCTCCCGGAAATGAGGCCTGTATCCCACCATGTGTTTCCATATGTCTTCCTGCTTTCCGGTGATATTTTTACCTTTTTTTCATACATTGCGCCATCTTATGTGTTGTTTTATTATTTCCTCACATATAAGCTCATGTGATGCATGTTGAGTCCGTGTGTTAATTGCAAATACAATTTAACATCCCACAAAATCATTATTGAAAATGATGTGTGTAGTTTTGCGTATCTAATTGCAGAAAATTTTGTTCAATTCCAAACTGAATAAGTCATAAACAAGGTAATGGAAATCAGTGCTATATCTCTGATTATTTTATTCAAATCTGCTTGCATAAGGTGCATGAATAAGCATTACGTCTTCCAGCAAACCATGGCCGCGCCGTGGCTCAGTAGTTAGACCGCTTGGCTCTCACCAAGGCGGCCCGGGTTCGATCCCAGGCGACCGCAAAGTGAGATTTGTGGTGGACAACACGGCGCCGGGGCGGGTTTTCTCCGGGACCTCCAGTTTCCCCCGCCATCTCATTCCACCGGTGCTCCATCTTCATCTCATGTATCATCAGTGTCACCGCCTGCGGTGCCGTATGTACTAAAAGCGGGCGTTAAACACTACACATTTCATTTTTGCAGCAAACCCCTAAAATTGACAAACTTCAAATGAATTTAACAACCGAAGTAAATTTAATTTGAGACTAACCTGTCCAAAGTTGTCCTAAGTACCATAGAATACCCTAAGGAAATCAAAAATATCTGAATAGAAAACTTCTAAAATTGACAAACCCAAAATGAATTTAACAACCGAAGGTTGATACTAATCTGTTCTAAGACAGATTAGTGACACTAAGATGTCCTAAGTAACATTAAGGAAATGTTCCCATAAGGAAATTAGAAATGTGGGAATAGAATTTATTCAACAAATTATTTGATTTAGTTCCATAGTAATACATGTGATTATGCCTTTGCTGTGTAGCTACCTCTGAGTTTTCCAGAGATAGTTTTGTCACAATATTCCGTTGATAGTAATTATCAAAACACCAATAATGACAATAATAAACAATTATATTCTAAAATTTACTTTAAAATATGGTGTCAAAATATCAACATGTATTTCATCTTGCTAATTGGGGTACCCTCTTTCTTTAGTGACGTGTCAGACATACCTTTCAAGATGTTCAACATTTAAATTACAATTAACGTAGTCTTTGAACCAAGTGTGTACAGAAAGGGACAGATTCAGAGATAAATAAAATTGTATTCGCTCATATTCTACAGAGCACTTGTTTGGACACATGGTCGTATTGGGAAGAATTCCATGCCCTGCATTGCGCTGTTACTCGTCCACTTTTTCGTAATCAGTTGTGTTGTAAACAGAACACATTGTGAGTTTCAGTGTTATATTATGTTAGTGCTATACAATGCCGCAATCTGTTCTCGAACTGTCCCAATTTATCAGAAATGAAATTTCGTGCGTAAATGCTAAGCAGTTTTTCAGTTTAGATATAAATGCCATACGAATTAAACTATGAAATAAGAAAAGCGGGCAAGCTTTAACAGCAAATCTTAAAATTATATTTTATTTGTTGTAATTTTAGTTGTATTTCGTCGCATAAAAGTGCTTTATGATACAGTTTTTAAGTAACAATGAACTGTTTAGGCAAATTCGTAATACAACCTAATTAAGCATTGGAATCCACTCGCTTTTTTCGGAGGGAATTTGGTATCGCGGCCAGTCTTGATCTATTGTACCTTATGTCCCCTCCGGAAGAAGGTTGAGGTGAGAGGAGACAGGGTGGCTCTCCCAAGCAGCCACTACAATGGAGAGGTCAAGGCCCCTATATTTTAATTAGATGGAAACCTCCCCAGGCAGGCCAGGACACAGACATTCCTCCGTACCGTGGTTCGAAGACGGTTTCAGCAGTCGGTTCGGAGACGGGCAACCGACCTACCGGAGTAGGAAGTAGTTTGCTCTGAGCATATCATCCTGCCATGCACCGCCAAGACTCCCGCCGACACTTTTACTTGAAAGAGACCACCAGATGAGAGATGATATGAAATGATAATGGAGATGAAATGGAGAGACAGAAAATTTGGGGGATGTAGTTAACCTATTCAGCATTCGCCTAGCGACCCGGGAAACCCCCCGAAAAAACTCATGGGTCAGATAGGTCGGCCACGGGTATCGAACCCAGGCCTCCCAAATACGAGCCACAGACTAAACCGCCTGAGCCATCCCACTCGGTTATGCAGTCATTACTGTAAGAGGGATCTTATTTTCAGCCTATCGTTCCACGGTTTTTGTGGTGCAAACACTGAATAAATGCTATTTTTGAAAAATTGCAATTTTATTTCGGAAAGTCGTTCTCTACGTCAATAAATTTGAAGATATGTCGAAAAACGTTAATTATAAGGAACGTGCTGTGTGAAGTGTGGTGAAAAGCTCAACTGGATGTGCTAAGTACTTAATTTTTTCTCGAAAATTCCAAAATTTCTACCCTTAAAACTCTTAGTGAATATAGCCCAAGCCAAGGGTTACTTCATTTGAAAAACAGCAGCTTTCTCCAAAAAGAGGCTGGAGCGGTGATTGCATTAAAACCAGTTACACCTAAGTTCATGGGTGAGGGACGGAAGCCTCCCCCGGTCAGAAAAATAGCCCCAAACCCACCCGGACTCTTAAAGGTCCCTAATTACATAACCCCAAAGCCTCCCGGTTCCAGTTCCTAATTACGTAAGCCCAGAGCTTCCCGGTCGAAAGAGGTAACAGTTCCAGTTTGGTGTATAACATTTGATGAAGCATTACATACTTGCAGTGGGAGATGTTACTTTTCTGCATTTATGATTAAATGATTAATAACAAAGAAACGCGGCTCTAGTACCGAAAGAAAATTAATGTTTAATGCTTAAATTTGAATTAGTGGTTGTTCCAGTTCGTTTAGGGTTAACCAGGGTGCACCTAAAAAAGGCGAACTGGCTCGCACAGCAAAAGATTCCACGTTTATCGGCTTCTTCATTATTTATTTTCTATAATTTACTCACAATTGATCTGCATTTAGATGCTTCGTTACTTCGACATTTTAAACCTACCGTCTTTAAAATAAGCGGTATTTTTCCTTTTGTATTTTATTTGCTGGTATTTCCAGGTTTGGCTTTATGAGAAATCTACTTCGCATATTACATTCTTGAAATTTTCTATTTGCTGCATCATGAGTTTCAAGCGTGGATAAGACCTTCCCTTTTTTTATTCGTTGAGGAATTAACTGTAGTTTTAGTATTCGGCTGAATTTGTGTCAGTACTTAAAAAAAGAAACTATACAGATCTGGCCTGTAGGAGTAAAACCGATTTAGTATCCAACTGAATTTGCTTAAGTACCTCAAAAATATCTATACAGATCTGGGCTGCAGGAGTAAAACTGATTATTTTATTTGTTGTGGAATCTTTCGCAAGCGTTGGTAATTCTCTGTCTGTTGCAACTTAGTTCTGCCCACATGGAAGGAGGAAAGAGTGCATTTTCATCGATGAAAATTTCCACTAAATAGTCGCAAAACATTTTTAGTTTTTTCCGAGGTAGGCATCACTGCCATGAAGTCTTCAGCAAAGCAGTCACCAACCACCAAATACGTAATTCAGAATTTTACCGATTTCATTTCTGGAATAGCAGTCATGTGCAAGTCCCAAGTTTTGTATCTTTCGCCACCAGCTTTGTGTTAGATGAAATTTACATCCTTGAATTTTAACATCAATACACACTTCTCTTCCTATATTCATGGTGCTTATTACATTTATGAACAACTGTTGAAAATTCCTTCTGATATGATAAAGCTTTCTAGTTCTACAAGAAAGAAAATACCATCGGAATGTAATGTCCAATAACGAGCCCATGGATTTACAGCCGGAAAAAAAAAAAAAAAAAAAAAAAAAAAAAAAAAAAAAAAACCAACCTTGTGGAATACTTGAAAGTTCCATCAACATATATTGGGTCACACTGATTGAGTACTTGAAGGTTTCCGGTTTCACAAAATATTACAACGTTCTTCGCAGCATCGTTGTGTAGCAACAATTAGGCTCCATCTACAGTTTTTACATTTAATGTGCGCAGAACATTATAAACCTCCTCTATACTTGTGGCAGAACTTTCCGCCTAGCTTTGTATAGGGACTCACGTAAATTGTGGCCCACTCCTAGGGTTACTTCTTCCGTGTTTTCTCTTTCCAGTTGCTGGTGTATTAGTTTTGATGGCCTTTCCATATATCTTCCGTAGCTTTTCTCTTCAGATCACGAAGTACGTTCTGTCTCTGAATTTTGTCACTAGGTGGTGCTTCGTAATATCCAGACATCTATATCTTCAATGGAAAAGGTTGTAATAAAACTTTCGCAACTTCTAACGTTGCACGTCTATCGCGCTACCCCACTTTTTAAACACTTCAGGAATCCCAAAGTGTAACCGTTTCGAAGTAGAATTTTCCTTCCTGTCCTACTCACCGTAATTTCAGTCTCGTCGGAAGACATGTTAACTGCTGGCAAATTACACTGGTTTCGCGGGAGGCTTGGGGTTTGTTACCTGCTAAGCTCGCGGGAAACTTGGGGGTTCTTACCTGCTAAGCTTACCTGGTTACGGGAGGCTTCGGTCCTGCACCCATGTTCATACCACTTACGTTTCTCATATTGGCAATGATTGGAACTAATTTTTTAACTGTGTAAATGGAGCTTGCGCTCCAAAGTGGTATGTCATTATATGATTACATATTTCCATACAATGGAGCTCGTTTTCTTCCTGTTCCTGTCAACCACATTCAAACAAAGAAGAAGTTGATCACGCTGGTTGGTTTTGGGATCATTGCACCACGCATCTGTAAACACACGATACCAATTATCCAGCCTTTTTCCTGTGTATGCACATCGGTTAGAGAACTTCAAGTTTTCCGCTGACAGTGAGAGTTGTATCATGCTGCGGGCTCAAAGGCATCTGTTTACACATGGAAAATTACTTTGATATGCCTCTTTTGTAATTCTATTCGTTATGCATTTGTGTTTAATAAAGCATATAAATAAAATAGATAACAAGCTTGGACTCTCTCTCTCTCTCTCTCTCTCTCTCTCTCTCTCTCTCTCTCTCTCTCTCTCTCTCTCTCTCTCTCTCTCTCTCTCTCTCTCTCTCTCTCTCTCCTGCTTAGCCGAAGTATTACACTTAAACCAAAAGTAGGATATCAATTTTTGGACATAGAGGATGTTTCCCTGAGTACAAAAATGCACATGTTTAGGCTTTCACGGCCGGTGTTAATCCAATAGAATGCATTTCCCGGGCTTGTGGGCATCTTCAGAGGATTCTAGCTAGGTACTTGCAGGTACTTCATTCCGCAAGTACATAGCTAGAATCATATGAAGATGCTCGTCGGAGATATGAGCGAAACGTCAGGAGAATTTTCATCCTCTGGACCACGGCCCACAAGCCCGGGAAATATATTCTATTAAAAAATGCAGTTTGTAAATGGCCAATGCACGTGTATGTCTATTAGTCAATGTATCGCCGATTCCGATGGACAGGATCGCCTAAGTTCTTAGCTTTAATAGTTCGATGCTCAGGGGATTGCGGGTTCGAATCCCCTCTCGGGCATGGGTGTTTGTATGTTTGTAAATATGTTTGTATGTGTATCTCAGAAAAACAAACACGAATGAAGGGAAGGAAAAGCTGCCAGCGAGCTGTATAGGAGAACGTAACACTGAAAACGGGATTTTCTACAGCTTTCCGTCAGTTTGGCTGAAAACTGGATGTGAAGTTTGCTTAAAGTCAACATTACATATGTTGAATTTCATTTCAGTACCCTTTTTCTGTTGAAAGTGTACAAAATTCTTGTATAATTCTTTATTGCTATTTTAGGACAAAAGAAAATATCTCTGAAAAACTTTAACCATAAAGTTACCACAGTCTATTAAAAACATTTGAAGACGCTTACCGACCGACCTCATAAATCATAAAAATTAAATAAAATTTAATTAGTAAACAAATGCTAAGAGCATAAAAAACGAACCTAATAACATAGCAAAATTCTTTCCATCGGATTTATACCTACAGAATGATTGTGTACTTAGCCCAATTTGTACCCCTCTGGCATTACTGGTAGGTGTAGAGTGGAAACCGCATTATATGACTGTGCATTAAGCAAGCGTAGGAATAGACCAATTCAAAAAATTGCTCCTCTTATACTAATTTCATATTTATTATCCAATAGCCTATTTATTCAATTAATAATCATTTCTTCAGCATTAAAGCCGAGGCGAAAGGAAATTAAGTTGAACTCCTTTTCGGATTAAAGCAGTGACGTCGATTCCCACCGTTCATACAGTCTAGGAGACAGCACTACCAGACCGTGTTCATCTGCCCATGTGTGGTTCATGGGGCTGGCTATTGTTTACATTCGTTACATTAACGTTATGGTTCTAGTCTAGAAGCATTACTACATGACAGAGCGTTGAGGCCCATTGACCTTTAGTGACACGCACGCATTCCCCTGTTATCTTATTTATAGAAGAGCGAAATATTAGGAACTTGGCGTACAGTAAGTGACGCAATACAAATAGAGCTGTGAATCTGATCTGAAAAAATAGCTAGTAAATTATTATACACAAATGTAAATTACTACTGCGCCGCCCGTTTGTCGCTTGACACAAACGGATTTTGATTCCGTTTTTCTTTCTACTTGTCACAATATTCAATCACGTTATATATGAAATCTCGCGCCAACCGATGTATCACATGGTGCGGTTTAGAAGACATGATTGTATTTAACGGAATCTACATAATCTGGACTTATTGTGTATGTGCGATAGGCTTGAGGAAACATCCCGTAGTTACGCATATTTTCCTATACGTTTTGCCATGTAGTATAACTATTTAAGTTATTGTTTTTGAATAATGTTTAATCCCACATTTAGTTCAGAAGGCACTTCAGACAGTTATACTGGTGATACATGAATTGAAATGATAATTGAGAAAGCAAATGTGGGAAGGAAACTTTCCAAATAAATTTATTATTTCCGCGGTATTCTTAAGTTATGATAACTTATAAAACATGGACAAAGCCTCAGTCAGAGAGGACTGTCCTGGCAAAATTTGAGCCGCAGACCTTACAATCACGAGTTCGTGGCTGCCTACTCTTATCTATATTTAAGTAATTCGTAAGGTAGCTACGGAAGCAGTGGTTTTAACTTTGTGCCAAAAGCATTGTAACTCTTTCCCTCCAATACGATAATACATTTTGCACATGACTGTACAGTAACGGTATCCATTTTACTGCAAAACTGTGGTTTTAGTGTACTTGTTGCTTTTAGTCATGCCTTGGGTGCTGCGCCCAGAACAAACTTTGTAATTCATACTACATTTTAAAAATAAAATATAAATACTGAAGAATAACTGAATCATTTTGAAGAAAAAGGAAACATGAAGTAGCTATGGTGGTTTAAATTGTTATGGACACATAAGGAAAAATATTGTGACTTTGTGGGTTCGTAGAATTAAAAGGCCGAGTTGCAGAAATTAAAAATCTCCTTTATTTTCGTAGAGATACTCTTATAGATTACAGCAGCATTACGTTACGTACACAATCAGTCTACCAAGGTCGATGACAATAACAGTGACAGCAGATTACATCATTAGCTCTCGTTGCAATAACACTTCCAGCTGTCTCTCGTTTCACAACACTGTTTCACACAACTTGCAACTCACTCTGTTTACAACTGTCCTGCTGGTGTGTCACAATCGCTTATATATCTCATTCATAATTCGAGAGACTTCTTGGGAAAATCAGAAAAAACAACTATTCTCTGTCAATCGAGATATATCTGGAAACTTCCAAACATGAAAACCTAGCTGTGCTGGCAAGTCCTTTGTGTACACTAGCCGCGCTGCTTATCAAGCTCTTTATTACCGTGAAACCTTATCCGCCGTCTATTAGCTATTTGCGCCGAAACCTGTTACCGCGACAATATGCTCGAAAGTTTTAAAACAAGGTTTTTGGCTCACCAAATGCCAGTTCTCTTATATTGATACAGATCAGTGGAATTGTGTGGATTAAGCTTAAGAAATAAACATCGGCACACGGGTATGTATTTCTTTATGGTAAAGTAGAACAGATCTGCTCCTTCCTATCTTCAACATAGAGATGATGTAGATTCCATTAGCTGGTCAAAGAAACACGGCATGTTTCAAAGAGAAAGCGTCTTTTTATGAGATTTTGTAATTGAAAACGCATCCACTCACATTTGCTGCTGATGTATAACATATCAGAAAAACAGTGCAATACATCTGCTCGTATATATTATATAAGAAGGTGAACAAATAACGTTATGCACAATAGAAGAAAGCAACACAGCAGATCACAGAATAAGCATACAATACAAAATTGGTTTTACGTATTGTAAGCTACACTATAGAAAATAAACATGTTAACAAAAATCCATCTTATTTTTATCTTATTATTTATAAGCTAAGATACAGAATGCATACATTTATAGCGAAAAGTGCAGTCGAATGCAATGTAACAAGCCGATGCTTCTGGCTGCGGTTTTCTTAATTTAATGTTGACACAATCTCCTTGTCATTCGTATTCCACACCAGCTGTGGTGAGCCGATCTCCTACCGCTTTGAATTTAATGCCGACATAAACGCATCGGCCTATGAACAATGGTCAAGCCTAAAGATTGGAAAAAGGGAACAGGTATGAAAACCTTTCATCTGAGTGGCTGGAAGGCAAGCTTCACCACGACTGCCCACATTAGTCTCTGGATGATTCCGTATAATGTAGGAAATAAAAAGTCTTTCACTTGAACTGTAACCAATGAACAAAGGTTAGTCTCAGGCTCAGCATCGAAGGAAACGGGAAGATTAAGACAAAGTGGGTTAGTAGAATCAGTTAAGGGGAGCAAGACAGAGGTAATTTAAAAGTTCATTAACAACATAAACCTTACGCATTATATTGGCAAAATTTTATAAACTCGACTGTGCATCGTGTTGAACAACGCAGAAATGAGAACGTGCCAAAAATCGCGAAAAGGAGTGTTTAAAGTAGATAAAGCTAAAACAAAATTTTATTCATTGGAATAATTTAAATGTAATATGTAAATAATAATTAAACCATACCTCACTGACTAAAGTCATAGTTCAAAATAACACTGTTTCCGACTTTATGTTGTTTAAAATTCATATAGTGCACATACTTCGCTCCCCCCTTTTTTTTCTTCTGGTTCTCTTCAGATCACTTAATATTTGAAGTCTTCCCGGACCGCTGTTGAATGGTTTGTTCATTCTAATATTGGCAAAATATATCGTTTTTACTACAATTTTACTGGAAGCTATGCTTACAGACAGGCATGTAAATTACTGCATCACATGCTTTGAATTTTCGTAGGCTGTAAAAACAGCATTAAAGGTAACATAGATTCTAAGTAGTAGGTTTGTAATGTTTAATAATACCAGAATCCATATTGAAGAATTTGGTAAATGTTTCCCTTTCTTCATAGAAATTAACTTTAATTAATTTAATTAGTTAGATCCAGAAAAGCTTAGAGGAACAGCTCCCCGCGTATTGAGGCTGTAGCTAGATGTCTGAAAATGCTAGTTTGTTTTATTTTCTGGTCCACTAGCTACTAGACGACCGTGAAATTGTTGGAATGAAGTTGGCCATGCAGGGAAAGAAGCGAAATGAAGTATTCTAGTTATTTAGTAGCTCTCTTGATTGGATCAGATATCAAGAGGACCGTGAAAAGCTTTACGAGTATCCTGATTTGTGTTAAGAAACGATGTCTTTGCTGGCGTTTTTGTTCTTCGTAAGAATTAGTTTGTACGTTTATTTACAAATTAGAGTTGGAGACTTGTGAACAATTACTTTGCTAAAATACTAAGTTCGCCGATCTAGTTTTATGCAATAATGCTGTGTATTAAGAAAGGTAGTTTAATAATTCAATTTTAATTAAAATTTATTAGCAAATAATTTTCCATAAAAATAAAAAAATCACCTTATTAGCACCAAAGTAAACCTATAATAGTATTAAGATGTCGGATGTAATAGTGAAACATTGCAGTAGCGATCCTCAATAATTCCTGAGAAAACGGAAGAGATATTAATGGAATTTGAAAATCCTGTTCAAAAATTTCGAAAGGAAGGTCCACAGCTTGTAAAGTCTGAAGTTACCATATTTAGTAATGACACTAATTAATAGAGCAAACTTCCGCTGTAAGCTGCAACTTACCTCTTAACCTACCCCAAAAGATATGCGTTATGATTTTTTTCGCTGGATTAGTGTGGTTTAGAGTGCCGAATAGCAGATCAAGTAGAAAAAGAATGATACCTTTATGAAAATGTTGCTATTTTTAAAAGTTTTTCTAAACACAACTGATGTTATTGATTAGCAAATACTGCTTGTTTGGTATAATCATTGAATGTTGGATATTAAAAGAACGCGTTTCAATACTTCCCTTAGCTGGAGACTAAACGGCGAAAATTGCCTGTGATGACATATTTTAGCGTTTGTGCAGTATTTGGAATTTTCTACCAAGCCATATGAGTCTATTTTCCTCAAGAGCGCGAGACAGTTTGTTCGGATGGGTAAAGCATAATCAGCAGACCTCGCCGTAACGAATGCCGATGTCGCCCTCAGGAAACTAATAACAAATGGAGAGGAAGTCGCGGTTCCAAAGTACAGAAATACGCATTATTTGTGTTATCTACAACTTAAACTTTCAAAGAGAAAGAAGTGAGAACGGAAGCTTAAATAACTCTAATTGTGGATATAATGCGGACCCTTGCATTTCTAATACCTTCAGTATTTATTTTAATGTGCAACTGAACTAAATGCTTTGTGCAAGGCTAATGACCGTAGACTACCTGGACCAGCATGCCAAGTATTGAAATGTGAACATGTTAAAGTAAAAACTTTGGCGCACTTGCGACCGTGCAGGGAAAACACGTGGATGCATGTTTAGATACCAAATTATCAAATTATCTGCTCTTATAAATTCTGCACCACTACACAGAAAAGCAATTTAAAAGGAAAGAAAATCAATATGCCTATAGACTTTGAAGTACAGGTAGACCTTAGTCCATCTCCTAGCCTTTAGGGCAAGTTTTGCTCTGCTAATTGACAGCTTCTGA
Organism: Mantis religiosa; assembly: GCA_030765055.1. Lineage (NCBI taxonomy): Eukaryota > Metazoa > Arthropoda > Insecta > Mantodea > Mantidae > Mantis > Mantis religiosa. Next base: position 197,397,105 of record CM060948.1, on the reverse strand, counting down.
GTGCCAGGTTATGAAATTTTCTTCTTTGGAAATATATAGGAGTGATTTACTCTAGTTTTGCTTTCAGCACTTTTTAATGACTGTAGAAGATAACTGTATTTAACTTTAGGATGACAGAAAGAATCTAGAAGTTCTCTTATATACTTTTTAGTAAGATGTTTGGTTATTAAAAAATACAATTGCTGCTAAATATTAAGCGAAAAATGGGAACTGAGAAAAAATCCTTATTGGATTGAAGTAAATCAGCAAATCTTAGAAGGCATCGTTCACCTACATCCTGTAAATATTTCAGTTTTATATACGAAATGGTTTCAGAGATAATGCGTAATATATTTACTAGGTTTAATGTTGGCCAGTTAGGGCTTTGAATATCCCCTTAACTGATTAGTATTTGGCCAATTGTAAGCATCTGAAGAATTAGTTCTATGATTATTATCTATACATCACTGATAAGCCTCATCTTCAAATCCTAATGTTTCAAAAGAAGATTTATTATGTATCCTGCCCGCCTCGATAGCATAGATGGTAGCGTGTCTGCCTCACGTTCAATAGGTCCCGAGTTCGAATCTCGGTCAGGGTGAGTTACCTGGATAAGGTTCTTTCCGGGGTTTTCCCTTATCCTGAAAGACGAATGTCGGGTAACTCTAAGCTCAATGAACCCTGGGCCCATTTGAGCATCATTTCACCTATTCCATTCATCGTCCGATATGACAACGTTGGAGGACGTAAATTATTAAAAAAAAATTCTGTATCCATTTCCTCTACCTGAAACGGCCCTATATCTCTAAGAAACTGCTGACTCTTGACGTATTTTAAGTGAATATTGTGTTGAAGATGGCAGTCCTCACAAGATCACCGTGTCAAATTAACACTGGCCGAAGTTCTTCCTTTATGCTCAATGCTTCTTTGATAACAATTCAAATTCCTGCAAATCAGTGCATTCATAACAACTATTTTCAATCATAAAGATAGTATTTAACATATAAACAACACATTAGCACAATTTCCTTTCATTCTCTGCCCTTTAATTGTGCAAGGTAGAGGAAGTCTTGCGTACACTAGCAGATTCGATATGGAGATTTCATCGGAAATAAGCTTTGAGATATTCTGAATCAAAATGCAGCGTCTTAGAAATAATCTATGTGTAAGTAGGTAAACATTTCTCCTTCCTCTTTCCCTCTCTTCCCATCTGTGTGTGTGTGTGTGTGTGTGTGTGTGTGTGTGTGTGTGTGTGTGTGTGTGTGTGTGTGTGTGTGTGTGTGTGTGTGTGTGTGTGTGTCAACATGACAACTTAAACACTAGACGTGGGCTAAATACCAAATTTGATTCTCGTACGATCAATCTTTTAAATATGCCAAGAGAAGGTTTACAAGAAATTCCTCACACACTTTAAACAGGAAAACTGCAGTTAAAGTTTATTGCCTTAAAATTTGCGCTACGAATTTTTCTGCACGAAAAATGTACATTAAGAACATAATGCACACAAACGCAAATTAATATGCATATATAAACATACGATTGAACAATTGTTTTAAGATTAAATTTTGTGTCATTAACAACAACCCCAGACACACACACACACACACACACACACACACACACACACACACACACACACACACACACACACACACACACACACACACACACACACACACACACGGGAGTAATTTGTGAAGGTGGAGTTTTCTGTGCTGTAATTATGAGTAATTAGGAAACCACAACAGGAATGCAAATACCTGTAAAAAATTTTTAAGAAAAAAGTGGAACCTCTTAAAATTCGTATATTGTTAGTGTAACCAACATTTCTGTGCTCCCCACTGATGATAGGTAGAGGAAGCATTTGTACTTCACCAAAATATTGATCTCGAAATTTAACCAGAAATAAGAGCTTTGAGAGTCACTAGGAATTAATAAAAAGGTGCCATTGTGATTGAATATCGGTCCACACGTGAAATTTCCTTGTAGTTCCTTGAAGTTTTAAAGCTTTTAATATTTGAAAATCTGCATTTTATGTCATAAAAAAAATTAATGCTGTGCATGTAACATTAAAAATCTCCGTGTAAAATGTTAAATGGATGCAACACTTCAGCTTTGTCTAATGATCAATAATGTATTAAATTATTGAAATCCTAAATCCATAACTATGGTTTATATCAAGAAATCTCTTCGTCCAACGTCAATGAAGGTATATGTACTCAACATAAAGCAATTTAACGAAAGTGTCTTTAAGGACCTCCCCCCCCCCCCCACACACACACACGATATATATCATTTCGAGCACTATTTGTGTTCAGCTGCTCAAGCTGATTTAAACATTGCGTTGGGGTATTCAAATAGCTAAATGAAAACCCACAATTTATTTTACAAAGTTGGAGGACATTGTTTCTCTGGAAAAAAACAACAACATTAAAACATTATTTGTTTCATAGAAAAATTCAGTTATGAGTACCTATGAAATGTCGGATAACTCTAATCTCTATGGACTCTAATCTCATTTGAGCATCATTTCATCCATTTCATTCATCGTCTTCCCCCCAAAAAAATCGATTGAGATGGCTCCATAATAACGTGTGAGGCTCTAAAGTTTGATGATCGAAAATCGTCTACTCTGACTACGAGTTAAGTTTTCGATTGGTAGGTGAATGCGTAGGTGGTTCTTCTCTCGCGACCTCTCATCATCGGTTAAAGGACCAAGGGACAGTGTTCGGCACGTTGCGGCTGGATGTGCATGAGTCCACTACTCACGGACCCTTCCAGGTGCTCACTGAGACCTCCGAGGCTTGTGAGTAGCTTCGATGCGTTTAATCTGCGCACTTATTTTCCTTTGTATCCTTCCATCAACACTTCCTCTTTCGGGTCACGTTCAAAGTACATTCTCCTACATACCCTACTCTGCCCCGGTTCCAAAAACCCCTCCGTTATAGGCATTTATAAATGTAACGGAATTTTTTGCTTGTCTACTTTTTCAAGGAAACCAAACGGATAAAAGGGATTTTTAAAGTAAAGACTCGCAAATGGGAGACCTGCGGTTCAAATACCGCAAAGACCGTTTTTGTCTATCCTTGAAAAATACTGAAATTAAATACCAAGTTTGGCATTCATCTGAGTTCTCATTTTAAAGTTATCTTTCACTCTCTCTCTCTCTCTCTCTCTCTCTCTCTCTCTCTCTCTCTCTCTCTCTCTCTCTCTCTCTCTCTCTCTCTCTCACACACATCAGACTTTCTTCTTAAAACCCTTATTTTGGATTCAGCAAGACTCAAAATATGTATTTCCACCGAAATACAGACATCAAATTTTTGGGTACAATATAATAGATCCTCTCCTGCACTACAACGTACTATAGTTAAGTAAGTAGTGGTGAACGTAAAAATGTTTTGTTTCATTCTGGAGTCTCAAAACGCCTGTTTCTGTTGGAATTTCAATATCGAATTTTTGACTGGAATGGTACGTGATGGAGAACATACAAATATCTTACACGTACCTTCATTCGATGTTCTCTATTAGCATTTCAAAATTGGAGTAATCTTTCTGAACAAAGATATATATATATATATATATATATATATATATATATATATATATATATATCAATTATTAAGAATGTTAGTGTCCCACAAGAGCATAAATACATCAAGACTATAAGTTTGTTAGCTGCCCACAATACCTGAACCCGAAACCTGCTTTTAACTATCGGGTCGTTACTCCCTTGACTTTATAATGAAATACTTCATCCGGTAACTGCCTAACCTCCTATTATAACGGAAACACAGCATGTAATTTTAATGTATCTTAATAGACGTGTTTTGTTTCATTGTGGCTATAAATTTAAAACTTACGAATCCCATCGCATTATAATACCTAATAAATTCATCTTTTCACGTGGTTTCGTGATAAGAACAGGTTAATTACTCGGGGGATGCTAATTCATCATGAGTGTTTCTTAATGCTAATCAACTATCGAGGCGATAAAATGCAATGTAAGTTTACCCTTAAATTACCGGTATTGTAAATTAGTGATTCAGAGATCAGCTCTTGGTTGTCATACTTAACATGCTAAACTGTGTTGGGTTACCTTCACGTGACTTTCTCGACCCATTTTCAATAATAAACTATTCTCACGAAAACTTAATTTTCTATTTTATGTTAACCAAAATGAACCTTTGTACAGATGTATTATTTTATCTTGACAGGAATCCTGCGCGTTAGGGATGAGTAGCAACTGTGGTGGAGATAGTGCACCTATCGCCACAATGCGTCACACGCGTAAGATTATGAGAGGGGAGGGCAGTGGATAAGGTGTCTAAAAACAAATTTCATTCTCTAAACCAGTTTTGCAGCTTTTATAAACTAAGTTGTAATTCTTACTATGGTAGTAATCTCCACGCCTTTGTTGGATCTTAAATAGTACATAGGCATTTGGAGCAAAACCCTGTTCTCCTCCAGCAGACATGATAAACAACTGTCGGCCTTTCAATGTCGCTGCAGAGTCCCTGTAACGTATTTCATTCCAGGCATATGGTCCAGTATGTGCTGTATTTATATAAGTTTCAGCCATATAAACTATATAAACTTCACTTCGATATCTCCGAATATTTCGTAAATACTTAAGCCTCTTTGCACGTATCGTGCGATGTTGGATTAAAATTTGTCTGTCACGCTTAGTGTTTGTTTTTCTTCAAATAATCCTAGCTTCAAAAGAACTCTTCTTAATGTTCAGACACTGCCTTGAAAGCCAGTAGAATTTTTAAGCTTCATAAGCACTTTCTTCGAAGTTGGTCTTTGTTTTACTGTGTTTTAAAAATTATTCACAGTTCGCCTATTTCTGAATTAAAACATCCAAATTAGATTTTGTGCATGTTCTTAATCTTTGTTTACTGGGATTAAACAAAGTGTTGCACTAACACCAATGGCTTTTCTTTCCTTAATGACTCACCTAAACTGCTTTCAGACACAACTGTTGCCTCAGATACCCTTCTCCAGATTTTTATAACTGACCCAGACCATTGTTTCTTTTTATAAATCTCTGGATATTGCTTATTACTTCTCGTGTTTTTAAATGGAGCACTTTATTTCCTAATGTACTGCTAGGAGGCGTCATTTATACATGCTCTCTTGGAATCAGGAGACATGCACATTTTAAAACAAGCTGTAGTATTACCGAGTAGCTCTGCACGTGTTTACTTGCTCGCAGCTGGTACACAACTGACCTGCCCTCCCTTCCAGTTGCAACCGTTCTGAGGTGGACTCGTCCAGATACCACTGCGCATCGCTCTGCACTTTTCAAGATAAAAAAATACATCTGTAAAATAGTTTCACTACACATTTCTTGTAGGTACAAGAGGGATACGGAAAACCAAATCGAGAATCAGAGGTTTAAAAGAACACTGTAGGCTGGCCTTCAAATTCCATACTCTTTTTTATGGCGAAAAACAACTAAATAGTCATAGCAGATAAAAATGACAAATGTACTGAATATTTCAAACCAAATGTTTGAACGTTATTTGTGATAATTTGTGATTTTAAGGAGTGCCATGTATGGAAAATACGGTGCTCTACATCGTCGGCGTTCATTTCTCCCTCGCAAATGTCAACCTCGTTAAGAAAGTATTAATTTATTCTAGAGGAAGAAGAAGGGACGAGGGATATACCTAGTAAATGTAGTATATTGCATTCTTATTGGCAGATTGTGGGATACGATGATGCAGAGAGAAGAGAGAGAGAGAGAGAGAGAGAGAGAGAGAGAGAGAGAGAGAGAGAGAGAGAGAGAGAGAGAGAGAGAGAGAGAGAGAGAGAATTTAATATTTGCTAGAGAAAACAGACCGTTTTCCAATATAGCTGAATGTTAGGAAGATATTTAAGTCAAGCTCGAATGAGTTACTGGAAGCAGCAGGGAAATTTTTAGAAAAATAAGGATAGAATTGTTAAAAGAAATTGAAGTAAATTGGAGAAAATACAGAAATGGGATAATGGGGTATACAAGCAAATAAATAGTGCATACATTATACTTCCCCGTTATACATACAACGGAATGTCAGCTATGAGGGGAGGAAATAAAAATAAACAACTCCAAGAGGAATGACACATTATGTGAATTTTATGTAAAGTTTAAGGATAATAAATAATAATTAACTCATAGCAGTGCGATAACTATACATACATAGTGATTTTGTTGTCGATACTGAATTCACACAACTGGAGCAGCCGAGGAAAAGTGCTACTAGTACATACCAACCCCTACATCAATAACCTTGGATAGTTTACTTACTATTTTGTAGGAAAACTTCCTCGTAGTTAAGACAAATGTGTAATATGTATGCACTTACATATGTATGTGCTGACGTATTGAAGAGTCTGGAATTCACACGAAATGCCTAAGGTATGTTAGATTACCTGTAGGATTTTAATGTTCAATTCCACATATTTTAACTTTAGCTTTTAATAACATGCTTTAGCTTTTAATAATATTCCTACCTGTAGATGCTTGAAGCAAAGCTAAGTGAGCAATATTTGGGAGTTTACGGATGGCAGAAATTAGCAAACACGATGGTTTTGTGTACGTGAGAACAGAATCATACGAAGAAATACAGCAGTTTAAATGACCCTTTAGAAGTGTGCAGTAATCGTGTTACTAGATAAAACGAACATATCTTTTTAGTTATTTCGGATGGAACAGGATTTTGTTCTTCGTGTTTAAAAGCCTTGTGTGTTGCCTCGATAATTTGTCTAGGCGACGATGTTTTGTTTCAGGGATGAAAAAGAAGAAAGAGAGACAGGTTTATTATGAGCGCTTTTTTGTTCTTGCTCTTTTAATAATGGTAATCAGATCCCTTATAGATCTTACATACCACAGGGGAAAAAAAGACTTGTGAGCAACTCCTGCTATTGTTACAGAACTTTTGAATGCTTAGGTAAAATATGCAGGTATTTAGGGTGGAGGAACACAAGTTACATGGCGTAGGAACATGGAATCAAGATGCTAGCAAGGAATCTTGGAAGGGAATTCCTTATTGATTTAAGCTTCATTTATAGCACCATCCATAATCTATGTTAGTCAATGAGCATTCCTACCGACGCGTCAGTAAATGAGGAGACACGGTACAGGGTCAAATATCTGTTAGGTCTATACTTTTCCCCAGGATGAACTGCCATGAGGCATCTACGCTTCTTACGCGGTTCTTTTTTACCGACTTGTGTTCATTAGTAACAGAAAAGTGACTTACGATACCCAGCAATTGTTTTTTTTTTTCCCTGCAAATAGTCTCTGAAGCCCTCTTCATTGGGAATGAATAACTAACATTCCTTAAGTAGACAAGAAATTACTAGAGCATACATTTTTATCTGTGTAAAACACAGTTTATTTGAAGGAAACTGTGCATCGGTCATTTTGTGGCATCGGTGGTGGCATCATAATCTTATGACTTGAATTATTCCAAACTTTCTTTTTTAAAACAATCAACATTCCGTTGTATCTCACGATGTTACAAAAGAGTATGAAATTTTAAAGCCACATAGAGATCGGTGTTTACTTCCTTTACTGCGTACACATGTACTTGCAGTAAGCAGGGAAAGTATTGCATTCCACCCAAAAATTTCATATCGAAATTTGCCACACATCGAGTGCTACTGGGATCATGCTTTGGGACCACGTGAATCTAAAATAAAGTATTTAAATGAAGGTCCGCACGCACGTGTTTATATTTATGTGAACAGCATAACTCAAAAACGAACAGTTGATAAAATACCAAACTCCGTATTTAAGTACAGCATCTCCCAAGGATGTAATACAAGATTTTCAAGAAAGTTCCCCCACCCCAATTAACCCTGTACGTAGAACATTAAAGCTCAAAAATTATTCCAATGGTATTTATTAAAATACCGTAAGTTCAAAATATTTTCATATTAAATTTCATATTTTAATATTAAATATATTATTTTAAATGTATGTTCTGTACACTTACATTTTCTTCTTTATCAATTGTAATTTCAGAGATTCTATTCATTGCAAATTTCTTCATCATAAAGTCGTTATATATGCCATGAGATAATGAAGGTTAAGGAAAACATTAAAACATTTTGTGTGTATCCCTGCGAAATGAATCCCTTAAACTTGGCAAAATCTAAGTAAATATGAATCTAGCATATAATATTCCAAAAAATATCGACGATAAAACAAAAAACAGCCTTTGTAAGATTAGTTTCAGAAGATAAACGAAACTTTACTTTTAAAATGAAAATATTGTTTTAAAAATTATTTTTAAGCTTCAGATTTTCTAAAATTCCTTTCTGCTAGTTCTTTAATTGGCCATTTCAGTGCCTAGTTGCGTTGGGAAAATTTTGGAAGTTGGCATTAAGAGATTATAAGTTCGCGCCTGTAAGAGTGGAGGCATTTCGAGTAACTTTTGTTGCCGACTTGCACAGTGGTATTTTTTTGTTCCATTTATACTCCGGCTTTAACTGCAATGGTCATATCTGCGGCCGTTCTCTTTTGGAACATATCTCCTATTGGCGATGGTGTTAACTCGTATACGTTGGGTTGCTGGTACCTTGTATTTGAATCATTAGATCACGCACACATTCGCACTCTCATTTATACTTCATAATTTCAGACTCTGGGGAAGACGAGGAGTCAGCCTGGTTGAAGAAAAATTCCCACTCCAGCCGGGAATCGAACCCGGGACGTCTCGCACAGCAGGTACCTAGGTGCTCTACCGATTGAGCTACGGGACCAGACCTGTCGGTATTGTCTGGCATGCATTCTGGAACTAGCGGATGTGATTTCCGTGGCCTTCCTTCTTGATCCATGTAATTTCCCCCCCCCCCACAGAGTTTTCCACGAGTTGCTAGGCGAATGCTCCTCTATTTCACCTTGCTTCTCGTTTTATTTCACGTTTCGTTTGAAGCAAAATTGTATGTGGCGAACAAAAGGGTTCTACGTTGCGGCGCCAATTTGTAACTAAAATGTTTATGGTTGAGCAAATAAATCGGCGAGCAATGAGGTTTCTCTCAGGGTATGCGTGGATGGGGGTGAGAAGGAGATTTTCACAACACTGGAATGCCCGTTTCCAACTGATTTATTTACTGCTTCTTCTTTGAAAACATCGAAATGAAAGTTGCCGACCGAGGGTTACCACTCTCGGTTTAGAGTTACTGAATGCAAATTGTTTATTACTCGATAAATTTTGATGACCCGACAAATATTCAAGACAGAACAAGTTGACCGCTCTAATAGGCTTCACGTCTCAGACTCCTCTCTCAGCCTGACACCGAAGACTCCCCTGATCGGCTTCAAACCGAAGACTGTTTATAATGGCTTCCTAGCCGCGAACTAGCCACATCGGCTTCACGCCGAAGAGTGCTCTCTGACCACAACTGCACGTTTGTGTATATCTAACTTTCACTCTCAAAACTCCTTTTCAAACAAAGTCCCTTTTGTGGCTGTTTTGGTCGCCATTGTAAATGATCCAAAGGATTCCCTATTCATACACGTCAAGTGACAATTCCTTTAGAAATCTTCTAAGGACACTGCTTCTTATATTGCTTTGTTATACACTTTCCCCCAACTCAACTGGCCTTGCCCTGGTCGTAACAAAGAACCAACATTCCTTTGACATCTATCATGATTCTTTGCTTCTGGCAAACCTTAATTTCGGTATCACATCCTAGTTGTCTGTTTCAGGATTCTAGGGAATGTGTAAGCAATGTGAATATAAAAGTTCATGTTTCTCTCTAATTCTGAGATCAGCTTGTGCAGAAATAGCTATATCGCACATGCGAAATAGAAGAATAGCAATTCTACGTCAGCATTTGCGAGAGAAGGGACAGCTTTATACAAATTGATAAAGTGCTGAAAAATCCAAATTGCACAACTGGAAATGGCTGAATACACACACACACACACACACACACACACACACACACACACACACACACACACACACACACACACACACACACATGCAGAATGTATGAAATAAACTGTATCTTCTAAATACTCGGTTTTTTTTGTAGTGAGCTTTGGTCTATATCTGAAAGAGTAGGTACTTACCAGATATACGAAACTATAGAACATTCCTTGCTAATGAAGAGGACCTCCAAAATTCAAAATATACATTTCATTTGTAATTAAAATGTATTTAAAGGAAGGTACATTACTTTAATCAGATATTTTTTGTGTGATTTACGTCCTCCAACTTTGTGATATCGGACGATGAATGAAATGGGGGAAATAGTGCTTAAATGAGCCCAGGGATCATAGGCCTACCCGACATTCATTTCGGGAAAATCTTTATCTAGATAATTCACCCTGATCGAGATTCGAACTCGGGAACTCCTGAACTTGAGACAAGAGACTACCACATACGCTGCAGAAGTGAACTATCAGAATTGTTAGAACCCTTTTCAGAAAATAAGCTTTTTTGGAAAAGGCTCCATCTAAAGAGAAGTTTGGAATGAAGAAATTTCTAGAAAATATTCGTTTTGCATCTGAATTTGAATATTAATTTTAGTTGCGCTATTAACAGACAAAATCATTGTACCTGCCTTTTTTAATTTAGAGGCTCATGTTTCCAGAAAAAGATCAGTATTGCATTTTTGGGTCGAATGCAATGCTGATTCTACCTGCCAAGTACATGGCAGAGAAAGTTATTATGGCTAATTTATTACCTAACTTCTTCTTTCTTTAGATTCCCAAAACTTCAGTTTTTCGTTCCTAAATTTCCGAGTAGTAGTGGTAGTGGTAGTAGTGGTAGGAGTAGTAGTAGTAGTTGTTTTTTAAGCAGGGGAAAAATCTTATAAAGACGCATATAGCGAGTTGGATTTTCATCAACTATAAAACCTCTACCAGCCTCAATGGGCTTCGCTTGGAACTACCAACAACAGCTATTACTTCAAGAGAAGCGGCTGCTATAGATGGTCTGGTATTAGATTTTCTTTATGAACATAACATCTTTAGCCATCTCACTTACTATGTTGCAATTTTCGGATGAGGCTAACATTTTGGATACAAGATTTCCTGGCGTTATTTCCCCTATTAAATTTTCAACTTTTATTTTTCTGTTTGTGCCACCTGATACAGATGAAAAATGTATGTTCTGTTGTGTCAGCCTGTCCACAGTATAAACATTCCTCTGCTGTCTTAATAAATAGGCATTGAAGTATACATTTCCCGTAAATACTTGGGATAAATAAAAGTTCATTCTACCATGTTTCGGTTTTAACCATATTCTTACATCTAGTTTTAATCGCTTGGTCCAGTTTGCTGTTCCATCATTCTCATTCTGTAACTTTTACCATTCATTTATCAATTCTTGTGCAGTATCTGCACGATCCACATTGTTTTCTATTTTGATTATTTGTCCCACCATAAGGGTTGTTCGAGGTGCTCTTGAAAGCACTAGTAGATCTTTTGTAGATGTTGTCCTATATGCATTAATAACTCTTATTGCTATAGTTCTTTGTAATTTTAGTAAGATAATTGTGTATATTTTCTTATCGAGTACTCTTCTCCATATGGTAGCTGCATACAATACTATTGAAGTCGCCACTGGAAACAGTATTCGACGGGTTCCTTCACTTGGTCCTCCTAAGTTGGACATCAGTCTAGCGAAGTACGCTATAGCCATCCTTGCTTTAGCTACTACTTTCCATACGTGTCGGCCCATATTTGGTATTTCTCCACTAGGACTGTAATCGTTCCGGATTTACGGGCTCCTTTTAATAAAACCAACTCTGTTTTGTGAGATGCCAGACTGAGCTTCCTGTTACTTAGCCAAATTTTAATACATCGTAATGTTTCATTAGCTTTCTGTTCTATTGTCGTATATTTGGCGATTACTATTAGTCCTATAGTAGTAGTGGTAGTGGTAGTAGTTCACTACATGCTACAAACATGCATTCTATCTTCTTTCTTTGGCCAATTACACTGGAATATGTTCCGAGTACAGGGGACGATGAAAGAATGTTGTGGCCCGGGAGGTTGGACTTCATGCTGAACACAGGATGAGTGCGATGTAATTACTCCGGTTCCTCGAACACGACATCTTCCTTCATGTCAGTATACACTTCCTCCAATATTATTTATCATGCCTTAAGCGGTATTTAAGGAAGTGCATATTCCCATTACTCTTGTAGGATGTCACAAAAATAACCGTTTTAGCAAACATGAGGGAAGAGCTAGAATTCAAAGGGAACATTGAAGCTTAATTACTTGTTTCTCTTGCAGTTGTTTGTAATGTACATTCCTAAGAGCAGTACTAATCCTGGGGAGAAACAGAGAAATTAACGATACCCATATTTATTTATTATCCAATTTTGTAATTATTATTTTAGCCAAAGGTATATATATATATATATATATATATATATATATATATATATATATATATATATATATAGTGACTTTATGGGTTCGTAGCATTAAAAGTCCAAGTTGCAGAAATTCAAAATGTTCTTTACTTCCGTAGAAAAACACCGGTCAATCCTCACAGTAGCACAATTACGTCACATACACAATTACAATCATCCAAGGTCGTTGACCACAACAAAGAGCTCACTCGACTTCCAGTTCGATTACCACTCGACTCTGTTTACAACAAATCTCGCTACAACTCCGTTTACGACTACCACGCTGGCGTGTCGCGATCTCTTGTATACACCTCCATTGATAATTCTAGACTGTTCTAGAATGTTCTCTATCAATCAAGATGTCACTAGAGTTTTCCATTTATCTATCCAAATTTGTTTCAGCAGACCTTTATCTCCGTGCTATCTTTATCAGTTCCTTTGTGTGCACAAGACGCACTATCGCGATAACGGGTTCGCGACACTGCTCGCTCCTCAAGGTTGGTCGTCCAGAACAGCACCATCATAGCTGGCCAGACTTTCCCGGCGTACCACCAACATCTTTCCCCGGGGCACCTTCTGGATGCGGTAGACCACGTCGTTACTCCTCTTCACCACATGGTACGGTCCTTGCCATGGTTGTTGAAGTTTCGGGCAGAGTCCCTTGGTCCGGGTAGGGCGGTACAGCCAGACCAGCTCACCTTGCTGGAACCCTTGGCTGTTGTCGTTCGTCGTCTTCATTTCTTCCATTTTCTCTAAAATCATTTCCAATGCAGCCTCCATCGCGATAACGGGTTCGCCACAATATGTTCTCACATGGTGCTCTGCTACAATTATACGCTGTTTTTATTTTCCTTTTACCCGTTCTTTATTTATTATTATTTCTATACCCTCTTTAATTACTATGGCCATACCCGTGTTTTTGAAGCGTTTGATATACTGTCTGCTCTTTGAACTCTTTTAGTTTAGCACATTCACATTCATCTCCCATGCACACTTCGGACTTGGGGAAGTAAGGGAACAATCCCAATTGAAGAAAAGTTGCCCACTCCCATGCCAGAAATAAAACCAATGAACTCCGAATGATAAATAATAAGTTCGTTTTAATGGTCTCGTACTAATAGACCAGGTACTGCACAGGATGGACAAATCGTAATATTGAAAATAAACAATACTATCACATTATTCAGAATATAATGCACAGAAATGGTGTAGACACATTTTCACTCTTGTGGTTTATTCAGATAATTTTAATTTTTGTATATAATGTAACAACTTATCACCGGTGATGGAATGAATTGAGTTGTAATTAATCTGAGCACTTTAAAATTTAGTACAAACTATATGCAAATTATTTAAGTTTATTCTCCTTGAGTTTCTGCTAAAAATTTGAACAAGACTGGTTACAAATTACACCGCATGGAACAGTTTTAAGCTCAAAATTCCAAGAAAATCAAAGCTGAATAAAGACATTGGAAATATTATAGCCTTTAGGTCGTGTGCTCTCGCTTTTTGATCAAACGCTATAGTAAGTAATGGAAGCTAAAGATATCAAGTATTTTTTGAAATAAAAACAAATTTTTGAATTCCTTGAAATTTGTCAGCAAATTTCATTTATAACTACCAACTTGATTAATAACATTGGTATATTCTTTTCTGTATTCTGTATTTAGATATAGCCGTGAAATTATATTATAATAGACATGCGTGATAATACAAGGCAGTTTAAGAAAGAAAACTAGCTGGTTGGGATTGCTCAGCTGGTAGCTTTTGTTACGCATTCGATAGGTTGTAAGTTCGATTTCAGTGTGTATCTTCCTGACCCATGGGTTTATTCGGGGTTTCTCCTAGTCGGTAGGCGAATTTTGGAAAGGGTAATTACGCTCCTCTAATTTTCTGTCCCTCCATTCCATCCTACTGCTCATTTCATTTAATCATTGATACTGGTTGCTATTTCAGGGTAGCCCGCCTCGGTAGCGTAGATGGTAGCATGTCTGCCTCACGTTCAAGAGGTCCCGAGTTCGAATCTCGGTCAGGGTGAGTTGCCTAGATAATGTTTTTCCGGGGTTTTCCCTTATCCTTCAAGACGAATGTCGGATAACTCTAAGCTCCATGGACCGTGGACTCATTGAGCATCATTTCACCCAATTCATTCACCGTTCGATATAACTTAACGTTGGGGCGAGCGTAAAAAAAATCAGGGTAGCAAATGTCGGCGTGAAAGGCAGAGAATTTGCTTTCTCTGTTCTTGTCATCCGGATCGGGGGAGGTCTCCGTTGATGTGTAAGACCGCAGGGGGGTGTGGAGTAGGTTTTATGAGCCGCCACCGTGAGTTTCACCCGGAGCTGTTGGGAACCCTGGCCGTTGGTTCCGTCTCTTTTCAGGTACGGCCACCCTTCGCAACCACGCAACTTTAACTTCCTATCCTTGGGCAGGGGCATAGTAACTAAAGATGTGTTAAAGATAAAAGTGCTAAGTGCCCAGTTTGAACTTTGTCGTAGAGTTAAGATAGAAAACACATTAAAATTGACTACAAAAATTCTGCAATACAATACATGGGCTATCTCTATCCAACGTTGTAATACCACTTTAAAGGTCGTATTTATATTTAACATTGATAACAGCCTGGAAGAATATAAAATACGTTTAGTCTAGTATGCTCTAAATTATACAAAGTGTTACTTAATTTGCATAATGAAATATCAAGATGATTAATGCTCTTATGCAGTGATAGTGAACTTTCTGTCTTATAATAAGCGGGTTTACAGTCACTTTTTAAGTAACAATAATGCAAGTAATGCTGTGAAATTCAAAATCCTAAATGCTGAGTCTACAATGAGACACACAGTCAGCACCAGCTAATACCTTAAAATGTTTTCAATTTTGAAATACACGCGACAAACTTTAGTTAAGTTCAAATCTGTAATAACGGATGTCTCGAACAACTAGAAACAAATTGTGTGCTTTAAGATCTACTTTTTCCTTTTCCTTTTTTTTAAGTAAAGGTTTTTTTTCTTAATGTTTACTAATTACATAAACTTGTCCAAAAGTAACTGTAAATGAGGGATTCCAGACTATTCCCAAACAAATTCAATATAGATATGTATTGCATTTTTCATGTAAATATTAGCATTTCAGTAGGTATATCTATTTATTGTTTGAACCAATTTTGAGAAAATAAAAAATATAGAAAATGTCTCCACATTAAGGATAGTTTGATGAGGGAAGATTTTGACAATTTTGGTGCAGCATCTTTTTAAGATACCGAGTTTGGTATTTTCACGTTTTCTTCTTTGAATTATGCTGTATGCACATGCACACGCATGAGAAACTTTCACTGAATATGTCTTTTTGTGGTTCGAAGGGCCTGAAAAATATATTTTTGATAAACTATCCACATGAAATCTTATGGTGGAATGTAATACTTCTTCTGTACTTACAGTAAATTCGTAGTAGAATAACTAAAAGTAATTCTTTTTTTTTTTTTTGCCAGATTTTCATGAATCTCATCGTAAATTTAAATTACTAAACATAACCGATAGATTCAAAAACCTCAATGAAAGACTTTAACTGGGAACAAACAGCACAAAGTTCGAAAACCAGATTTTGTTTGTTAACGATGCTGCCAATTGCCAAGTGTATATCAATGCCACCGGTGTGCCGGAATTTCGCCTAGCAAGAGTCCTTTTAATGTTAGTAAATTGAATGAAGTGGAGGTGTCACTTTTAAGCACCATCGGTCTGCGCCAGGTTGGGATCCGGCACCTTAGGCTCAGTAGGCCAGTTCCTCTACCTTAGCCACCCACATAGACAGCAACAAGGTCGTCGGGATTAGGTGTAAACATCTGAAACATACTGGAAAATTACGGGCATCAGAACGATAGTGCATTCTTACATTTACTTAGACCTTTTTAGGTCTCAAATTCTCCACAGAACGCGGCGCTGGAAAACTAGTGCGCGAACTCATGTGCACCCTATATACCCGCAGATAGATACTAGAAGTGATTTATCTGAAAACACTTTTTGTTGTTGCAGGTACTGCATCTTGCTACTTCCCGATTGAGTTTCAAGGTGAATATGTAATGCAGTCCACTTCTGTGGGTGCCGGAGCACAGGTGCAATATTCACAGGTGAATATCACAGCAGAGGCTGTTCCAATCTGGGGTCACTGCCACCGACGTAATGGCAACAGTGTCATTCTTACCGACAGGTAAGCAATTCATAAATTTTACACGTTATTTCAAGGCATTCGATGTAGTTAAGCAAGCACTAACTGGCTTATTCGACGTTGCTCGGAAATCATATATTTATCTCATCTAATTCATTCTGAAATTATTGAACAGTTATCTAGAAGATTTTGATGGTTAATCCTACCAATCCTACCCCTTATAACTGTAATTTCGTACAACCCCGGCTATTCGTAATATGGACAAAAAATCTTATCTTATCTATGTCATCTACGCTAAAGGATTTGAAACACAGCAAAGCGTCTGATTTCCTTAATTTACCCACACAGTCTTCCATGTTCTGGAAATACCGTATAGTCGATAAGTACATACACTCTGGAAGCGGGACAGTTATGTGTCTGAATTATCAAGTACATTTTGTAGTAATTACGGTGGACTAATTATATAACCATGGGTAAAAAGTATTCATACACCGTTGTTTATGTAGAATAACTTTACTTAACAGAACTAAAGATCACAACCAGAGATGTGACATGGTAAACTAGGAGTTAACTTAATTAGTCTTCTGTAAAAATAAATAACAATTCTGTACCAACTGGGAATGGGGAAAAACATCTCTAAGCATTCAAAGAAAATGAAAATTTACTTAAATATAATAATAATGATAATAATAATAATAATAATAATAATAATAATAATAATAATAATAATAATAATAATAATAATAATAATAATAATAATAATAATAATAATAATAATAATAATAATAATAATAATAATAATAATAATAATAATAATAATAATAATAATAATAATAATAATAATAATAATAATAATAATAATAATAATAATAATAATAATAATAATAATAATAATAATAATAATAATAATAATAATAATAATAATAATAATAATAATAATAATAATAATAATAATAATAATAATAATAATAATAATAATAATAATAATAATAATAATAATAATAATAATAATAATAATAATAATAATAATAATAATAATAATAATAATGTAATAGTGTGTAAACACTCTTCCTCTATTTAATACTTCTGTTAATCTCTTTGATATGGAATTAACCAGTATTTTGACAGTAGTCTCTGGGGCAATAGTTTGCCATTGTTGTTGTAGACATTGTTTCAGACCCGTCTTACTTCCTACTCCATGTTTTCTGACCATTCCTTCAAGTGCACTTCAAAACTGTTCAATTAGATTAAGATCTGCACTCTGTGCCACAAACTTGAGAATGTGGGGAGTACGGTACAAGAACCACAGATGTACGGTTTACAATTTACACTGTTTGCTTAGGGTCATTGCCTTGTTGAAAGTAGTAATCTGGATCCAAATGCAAGCTATCAACGGAAGTTTATAAGGATGTACGAGTATAAATACTGAAATCTATGGCTTTCTTTTGAATTTTTTATTTCAATTGCTCAGCCAGTTAGTGCTATAAAATTGTGGAGCTATATACATAATATATATAATAAAATTAAAGCATACAGGGATAGAGGCTACTCATATTACAGCCCTCAAGCAAACTGGTCTGATTAGTGTGAGTATAAATTAAATAACTTCTTCATTACAGAATAAATAAACATTATAGAAATAAAATGTCGCATAGCAAGCGTGCCTTCAGTCTTGGTGCAGCATCAAGGCGACGTCCAAGTTGGAAGAATAAAGCACCTGATACATAAGGAAGGTGAGCAAAGAATCTACTTCTCGTTGTAGAGGTGTACTCATTAATGCTGACTATGTCCAACTCTCTATGCAGCTGTGCATTCCGGATGTACCACGGGGCGTTCACAGACAATCGTAATATTGTTTTGAAACACCTGGGGTTGGTGAATATGAGTAGGTGAAGCACATCCCCATACAGGACTGGCATATAGAAGTGGTCGTAGAATACTCTTGTACAGTAGCAGCGTACATTCGACTCGTAAAGAGCATTTGCGGTTGAGGATGGGATATAACTTGTGAAGACGAGCATAGGCTTGATTTAGTTTGCTTTTGATATGTGTATTCCATGTCAGTCGACGTTCAATATGGACGCCAAGATATTTGACTGCACAATCAGAAGGTAACCACGGGACTTCAGTGTTATAGAGTCGTATATTTGCCGGAGCAGTAGGCCTACACAAGGTGAAAAGCTTAAGAAGACATTTGCTTGGATTAAGTGCCATACGCCAGCGAGATAACCAGTGCAGGAAAATGTCCAAGGAAGATTGTAGGGTTGCAACGGCAGGTTCAATAGAGAAGTGCGAGGTATAGATGACTGTATCGGCAGCAAACAGTGCGGTACTTGTTGCAGGAAGTTCAGGCATGTGAGCAGTATATATGCTGTAAAGAAGAGGCGCAAGGACGCTACCCTGGGGCACGCCGGCTAAAATAGTAGGGGCTGAGGAATGCGTTGAACCAAGACGCACAGAGAATTGGCGTTCCTGAAGATAGCTAGTAATCAAACGAAGCATGTAAAGCGGAAGACCTAGGTCATGTAGTTTATAAAGGAGGCCGTCGTGCCACACTCTATCAAATGCCTGAGTGAAATCTAGTAATGCTGCCACAGTATGCTCTTTGGCGTCAAAGCTACGGATAATATGTTCAGTAAGTCTCAGGAGCTGATGAGTACTAGAATGATGTCTAAATCCAAACTGTTGGGGAGGTATAACTGAGGTTTCAGAAACAAACCGAAGAAGTCGTTTTTGAATGAGCTTTTCGAGAAGTTTGGACAGAGTTGGTAAAAGACTAATTGGTCGATAGCTCTGTGGGGAACTAGGAGGTTTGTTAGGCTTTTGAAATGCAATGACCTCAGCAAATTTCCAGACTTTAGGAAAGTATCCAATGCGAAAAATTGCATTGTATAAAGAGGCCAGAAAGGCGATGGTCTTCTTTGTGAAGTGGAATAAGATCGTTTCCAGGGACCTTCTTACTTGGCATAAATTGAATAATAGGTCGTACCTCGCTATATAAAACCCACCTAATGGGCAACGGAGCCTTAGGCCGGGACGTACTCAGGCGCTCCTGAACATGTGCAGTGAAGGCAGGATCAGATGCCGGATTAGGTGTGAAGTTAGATTCAAAGTTGGCAGCTAATGTTTCGCACTTTGCCAAGGTGGTGTTGCTGATTAGATTGTTGACTCGAAGCGGCGGCAATTGAAGTGGTTTCCGGAGTATCTGTTTCGTCACTTTCCAGAGTGAGCTGTCTGTAGGACAGATGGTTGAGACGAAGTGTTGATAGGTACTGTAACGGTGCTCATCCAAGGCATGCTTAACCTGGCGAATGAGTTGGTTAAGACGTTGTCGTTGCCAAGGCTCCCTATGGCGTTTCCAAAGACGACGCATTTGGTGTTTAGCTCGAATCATCTGGAGAAGGTGATCTGGTAACCGTGGTGATCTGGTGCCGTGGCAATAAGAAGGGTGTTGAATGGCACATTTTACGGAGGTGTGAATCACGTCTCGAAGATGCACTACAGCTGAATCAATATCTGTAGGGGTAGCAATAGTGCGAGGTATGTGTAGAAGAGTATCCATATTCTATTCCACTGGAAAGCATTCCAATTGACAGCCCAGTGATAAGGCGCTCTGGTGGCTGTGTTAATATGGGATCAAAGCAGAATTTAATAACCACTGGACAGTGATCAGAATCAAGCTCTGGAAGAGCTTGCATATAAACTGGAAGTGTAAATTGTTTAAGAAGACCTATGTCCAAAATATTCTGTTGCACAGCGTGATTGTAAGAATAAAATGTTGGCTCATTCGGAGCAATCACTTGAGCAGAATCTAGTGTAGCCTGGAGTAGACAACGTCCATTGGGAGTGGTTTGACGACAGCCCCATGCTTCATGTTTACTATTTAGATCCCCTAGGAGTACAGTAGGTTGGTTGTCGTCGAATAAATGTTGAATAGATGCGGGATTTAGCCGGTGGCGTGGCTGCTTATACGCTGCGATAATTTTAACTGGAGAAGCGTTTTGTTGAGGGAGTTGTATAACCACAACTTCAAGATCAAGCACAATTGAGAGATAAACAGAATGATGTTGAAGATGACATTTCACAAGGATGGCAACACCACCAGAGGCAATATTTGCAATTCTGTCCTCCCGATATATGAAATAATCTAGAATCTTGAAGATTTCAGAGGTAAGCAAGTGAGTTTCACTTATGCATGCAATATCAACATTTTGGTGATGTAAGAAAGCCGTGAAAGAGGACTTTTTTCTCCCTCAAACCATTGGCATTCCAATTTAGCAATGTAAGTTGAGAGAATAAGCGATTATGGACTGCCATTGAGCAATATGAACTCAAGAAAAGATGTAATATGCGTGGAAGATAGGGAGTCAGAAATGACCGAAGAGCATTAAAAATGCTCATAAGGCAGTCAGAGTCAGGCTGTTGTGATACTGTAGAAGAAGAAACAGTGTCTTTGGGGCCAGATGTGTTAGACGTTTCCTCATGGGCTTGTCGGGCAGAGGAGGATTGCACAACAGGGGGGCCGAGTGAGATGAGCGTAGAGGCGGAACGTGTTGCGGTGACATGGAGGGTGGTGACTGTTGAGGCTGGGAGCTAGCAGTCCTGGTGGGCAGTTGCGAAGGGGTCCTATTTGACTGTCGCCCAACAGTCTCTGTTAATGAAAGAGATGGTGACTTTGACACCATCTTGAGAAAATATGAACATCCTTTGAAGTTGGCAGGATGATCACCTCCGCAATTAACACATTTAGGTGCAGCGGTTCGTGGAACAGTACAGTCTTTATAATGATGTTGACCGTCACAGCACACGCATCTGGGTGCAAGTCTACAATAGTTCTTAGTGTGTCCATAATTCTGACATTTAGTACACTGAGGTAGAGTGCGTGATGTACGTCGTTGCTCCACTTGCACAATGCAATGACAGATGCGAGTAAGATCAAGGATTTTCATACCAGCTTCGGATTTGTTTACTTCCACAGCACATAATGGCATGGGAGATCTGTCTTTGTTGTATAGTCGATTTACTTGTAGGACAGGATAGTTAAGTTTGACCAGTTCATCTAATATTTCTTCATTGCTTAAAGAATACGGAACATTCCGTATAATAGCACTTAACTTGGTGTTATCTGGTGAGCAAAAAGTATGATACTGTTGTTTATAAGTGTCTAGGTGCTTAGTAAGTGCACGAAAATCACTGGTACTGGTGATGATTTTTACAACCGTGCCTCGTGAAATCAGAGGATAGGATAGATTTTAAGTCTTTAATCGGTTGCTGATAATTATTAGTACCGTGTAAGAACACAGGAGGTATGCGTGCCCCATTTGACGGCACGGTAGAAGAGGAGCTGGGCTCGGATAACTTTTCAGTCTCCATTGTTTCAAGTGCGTCAAAACGGCACTGTGGTTTAAATGTGTTTGGGTTCAAGCTCAGTATTTAATCTTGTCCACACCAAGATTCTGCCTTCGTTTACAGACACATTAAATAGCAGGTGAGTCATCTGCCCCTATTTATTTTTGAATGTATGCAACGTGCTAAGCGACATGTGGGACTCAAGCCTTTCTTGAATGCCTTCTAATGGATGATTTGCAGAGTAATTGTTATAGAAAGGGTAGATAACTCAGTGCATAAATGTTGTGGGAGACAGAAAGTAATCGCTATGTATGTCGATTCCAAAAACATCATATCCAAACTGAGAGAGCTCCAGTAACAATAATTTTAGACGAGTTTGCAAACCTTTATTCATTAGCATACATTCACACACACCTTCAAACACGCCCTTGAAGGAATAATCTATCATATATATCAGTTGACAATAACTTTGGAACACAAAATGTGAGGTCTACACAGTGGGACCAATTGGTTCCACAAAAAGTGCTAAAAATTAGATAGCTTGTTTTCGCTTCTGTCACAAATTACGGCAGTTTTTAGCATACTCAGTAATTGTAATGGCGGATGCAGTTTTTTATTTGCGTTAAACTACGAAAACGAGCTCAAAACATTGTATGAAGCTGTAACATGCGCGTAAAGATTCGAGGTGGAAGTCTGAGGTCTGCCGATATATATTCATATAGAAACCTCAGCTCGCAAGATAGCGTTGGCTAAATGGTATTATAGGAACTTACCGTGCTACTCTGTTACTAAAAGTTGGATACCAATCCTTCGTGTTCAGCTCAAAAGTTTTTATTACCGTTTGTTTTACCGCTTGCGGCCTATAATTTGATATTATTATACAAATAACAATTTTATAACATTATACGTGTGCACAAAATACAAGAATCACTATGTTTTCCACTGGATTATAGATATAAATTTATAGTTCGTGGCAGTTATTTTATTATAGTCATATGTGCTCGCTTTACCACTTCAACCAAGTTTCAAACACATCATAAACGCAAAGTGACTTTAGCTACTTGTGCCTGCGCCAGTGTTTGACGTAAATGGATGCTTTATTATCTATGTAGATATTCAGTATTTGTAAGCTTTCATATACTGTCGGGGGTCGTCATTTTGAACATTTACAGCGTTGATGAAATGCACACTTGACAATTTATGTTTCTGTTTAACCGAGAAGTTAACACTTTCACAACTGCTTTGTCAGTAGAAGAAGTGAAACATAAGATTTAAGCATGAAACATTCAATGATCCTAGAAAATGAAAGTTAACTACGTAATATGGTTTACCAAAGCAGATACGGTACACATTATAAATGGACACAAAGCTAAGCATTATCCCTAATTATCGGATTGTCATTCTTGTGTCTTTGTCTCACAAGGGAACCAATAGCAATAAACAATTTTATTGTTTATTTTGTTTATGGTTTGTTTTGTTAATTGTTTGTTTTACAGACAAACAGACTAGGAGAGTGAAAAAAAACAAACAATGTGACTTCGTTTCGAACCTAGCCCTTGCACCATCATATGCCCACAGCTAAATATCTCGACCAACTGCCACGCATTCTCTGTCGTCCGTTGGGAAAGCATTCGTTTATCACTTGTTAGTATTATATGCATGAAACATCGTCATTTGTTTAAGCTTTTAGCGGCTTCTTGGTCCTAATTCAGGGCTGCAAGTATTAGTGCTGGGTCGTATACTATCGAACGGAACTGCAGAGCTGCTTTTTTGTGCTAAAATGGTCAATGTTTTCACATTGAAGTATAAATTGCGAGTGGCATAGATATGAATAAATAGGAGCTGGAGCTGCTGACTCACCTGGTGTATGTATATATGAACTCATGCCCAAAGGGTGCCCGCCTCGGTAGCGTGGTGGCAGCGTGTCTGCCTCACGTTCAAGAGGTCCCGAGTTCGAATCTCGGTCAGGGTGCGTTACCTAGATAAGTTTTTTCGGGGGTTTTCCCTTATCCTAAAAGAGGAATGTCGGGTGACTCTCAGCTCTATGGATCCTGGGCTCATGTGAGCATCATTTCACCCACTCCATTCATCGTCCGATATGACTTAACGTTGGAGGACGTAAATTACAAAACAAAAAGCACCAAAAAAAGCCCAAAGTGGGACTCGAACGCACGACCCTATATGCGGCGGACGCTCGAGATAAGCACACTAACGACCACGGCTACGAGGGCCGGCTCCTTAACACCGCAGCACAAATCGCGCTCTGGGTATGTGCGGGATAAACATCAATATTCCAACTTAAGTTAAACTTGTTTTGGGAATAGGAGGCGAACATTTAAATTTTCAGTTACTTCAGTAATTTACCCTTTGAAAATTTGTAACTCTCGCTCTCTCTCAGATTCTCTTAATAATTAAAATATCGTACAACAAACAGAAACGTACTTTTCATATCTTACATTTTCTTCGTATAATCTCATGATTTCTCTTCATTCTTCTTGGAAATCATAATATTGTCACCCAATTAGGGAAAGGGATGACCGGCGACCGCTGGAAGGAACCCCAGGCAGCTGGGCCGCACCCACTCATCAGTCTCTGTCACTAACTGAGGGGGAAGATTAGAGGAAAAATCACTTGCGCTGGCGGCCCCTTCCCTCTCTTCCACGGCCATCTGGAACCTTCCTGTGGAAACTAGAGAAGTCGAGAAGGCGGCGATATTCCTATAAAAAGGGGCTGCAGTGAGCGGAGTTAGTTAGTGCTTGACGTGCTAGTGAGGTAGCGCCGTGTTAGTGGAAGAGAAGACCGTGCAACGGAAGAATTTACGTAATTGTGTACTTGCATCGGAACGATAACGGACGAACTGGTGAATCGTAATTGTGTGCATTACGTAATTTTGTGTAATTGGCAAGTGTTTAACTGTAAGTCGGTGGAAATAAAGAACATTTTTGAGTGGTGAAATTGGACTTTTCATTTCACGAACCCACAAAGTCACACTGGTGTCAGGAAGCGGGACGATAACCACCGAATATTACGGCCATGGAATCGGCATTGGAAATGCTTTTGGCGAAGATGAACGAGTTAACAACAAAAACGGAAGCGGCAAATAACAGCCTGGCCGCGAAGCTGGAGACTACAAATAACAACCTCACCGCCGAGTTGAAACAAATGAAGACGGCCAACGACAACATCACCGCAGAATTGAAACAAATGAAGACGGCCAACGACAACATCACCGGGAAGATGGAAGAAATGAAGGCCGAATTAACAGCGAAGACGGAAACGGCTAACAACAACTTGGCCACGACAATGACCTCAAAGATGGCCGAACTGACCACGGAAATGAAGGTGGCGAACGAGGCTCTCGCCGCCAAATTTGAACAACAGTTGGCCGGCGTGAGGGATGACGTGACGGAGCTGGGCAAGCGGATGGGCCAAGTGGACGAGCGCGTCGAGGACCTGGCGAGCCGAGTTAACGACCTGGAAGGGAAAGCCGACAGCAGCGTGAAGTCCCTGAACGCCATGGTGGAGGACGTCGTCGGCAGGAAGCTGAAGGATTTGAAGGCCGACGCGCCGGGACGCGACACAACATCTGCGCGCGTCAAACCTCCCAAGTATGACGGCACGTCAACGTTTGAGGTCTTCCGCCGCCAGTTCGACACAGTGGCCAGGCACAACGGATGGTCACTGGAGGAGGAGGCCACACAGCTAATAGCCAGCCTTCAGGGAAGAGCCGCGGAAGTCCTAAACGCGGTGCAGACGACGGCGGCGCCCAAGGACATCTGGGAGGCCCTGGAGAATCGCTTCGGGAACCACCGCTTAGCCGCAGCATACCGAAGCCAGCTAAAGGCAAGGTCGCAGCAGCCGGGGGAGACGCTGTAGGAGTTTGCCATAGCCATCGAGCAGCTGGCTAGCAAGGCCTTGGTTGACCTGCCACTGGAGTTCGTATCCCGGGAAGCCGCCTACAATTTTGTCGACGGGGTACGGGACACGGAGATTCGTCAGCGCCTAATGCTCGGCGAATATAAAACCATCAACGAGGCGCTGACAGCGGCATTAAGGATGGAGGCGGCCAAAGTAACATCTATTCCGGCGTCGAGAACGAGGAGTGTCCGCTACGCCGGAGACAGAAGACCAGCTGAGGGACGCCGGCGAACACCTAGTGGCCTGTGTTGGGGGTGTGGACATCCCGGACACCTGCAGAGAGACTGCCCACACCAGGAAGAGCAGCCGGAAAACGAGTAAGGGCCGTCGTGGAGAGGGGCACGTCGGCGCCATCACCACCATCCCCTCGAGTGACACTGCGCGCCGTCAGCCGGCGTATGGATGACAGCCTCATCGCGGACGCTTGGGTAAGAGGAAAGCCGTGCCGCGTGCTGGTGGACACCGGGGCGGCCGTGACCATCATCAGACCTGACGTGGCGAAGGGTTTGCCGTCAAGGAAGCCGAGCCGACCATACCAGCTTGTCACGGCATCGGGCGACACCTTGCCTGTGGAGAAGGAGGCCCTGCTGGAGCTGAACTTGGGACGGAGTGCCGTGCGTCTGTGGGTGTTCGTCGCGAAAGTGGCTGAGGAGGTGATCCTGGGACTGGATGCCCTCAGGAGCCATTAGGCGACGGCGACGTCGGCAAGAAGGTCCTGCGGCTTAACGGAGAAGAGGTTATACTCCGTCAACCCGAAGAGCGCCTTGGAATTTGCAGGGTCGTCTTGGACGAAGACGTGGTTGTCCCCGCGAGGAGCGAAGTGGTGGTGACGGCGCGACTGGAGGGCCAGAGAACCAGGAACATGATGCTGGACCAGAAGACGCCTGTAAACGGACTGTGTGTAGCCAGGGCTTTGCTGCCGTGCCGAGAGGAGGTGCCCGTGAGACTGCTAAATCCTACGGACGCGGATCACGACTTCCAGGCCGGGACGGAGTTGGGAATGTGCGAGCCCGTGGTGAGCGTAACAGCTATCGACGAGACACAGGGGCCGGCGCCGAAGCAACACCTGGGGCCCCGGCTAGAAGGCTTGGTGGAGAGGGCGGCCGACCACCTGACCACAGAACAGATGGAGAAGGTTCGACAACTGCTAAGGCGGTATCAGCGCGTCTTCAGCCAAGGTGATAGTGACTACGGCCGCACGGACAAAGTGCTTCACCGCATCGACACCGGGGACGCCCGGCCTATTCGGCAACCACATAGACGCGTTCCGCTGTCGAAGCAAGGGGCGGTACGAGACATGCTGGAGGACATGAGATCCAGGGGAGTGATTGAAGAGTCTGACAGCCCTTGGTGTTCCCCTGTAGTCTTGGTGACAAAGAAGAACGGCGAGCTGCGCTTCTGCGTGGACTACAGAAAGTTGAACGCCGTCACCCGGAAGGACTGTTTTCCCTTACCCCGGATTGACGACACCTTGGACACGCTAGCTGGTGCACAGTGGTTCTCGACCCTGGACCTGAAGTCGGGCTACTGGCAGGTAGCTCTAGACCCGAGAGACAAGGAGAAGACCGCATTCTCGACGGGCCAAGGGCTCTGGCAGTTCACTGTTATGCCCTTTGGCCTCTGCAACGCACCAGCTACCTTCCAGCGCCTTATGGAGTCAGTGATGAGAGGGCTGACTTACGATGCCTGCCTGCTATACCTAGACGACATCATCATCGTCGGGAAGACTTTTGAAGATCACCTCGAGAATCTGAGTAAGGTGCTACAGAGACTGCAAGCGACCAACTTGAAGCTGAACGCGAAGAAGTGCCAGCTCTTCCGCAAGGAAGTTAACTACTTGGGCCACATAGTCTCAGCAACCGGAGTGGCCACAGACCCGGAGAAGACGAAGGCCGTGAGAGATTGGCCTCGCCCAAGGGATAAGAAAGAGTTGCGCAGTTTCCTGGGGCTGTGCAGTTATTACCGCCGCTTCATAAAGGGGTTCTCCAACACCGCAAAACCCCTCACCCGCCTGACGGAGGAACACCGGCCCTATGTGTGGACAGAGGACGCCGAAAACGCTTTCCAGCACCTAAAGGAGACCCTGTGCAGTGCTCCAATTTTGGGTTTCCCACAACCGGGTGGCGCCTTCATTGTGGACACCGACGCCAGCGACCATTGCATTGGAGGTGTCCTATCGCAGATCCAGGACGGCCATGAGCGGGTGATAGCCTATTACAGCAAGACGCTATCCAAGGCAGAGAAGAACTACTGCGTCACCCGACGGGAGTTACTGGCAGTAGTAAAGACATTGGAGCACTTCCACAAGTACCTGTACGGTCAGCCATTCCACCTGAGGACTGACTATTCCGCCCTAACCTGGCTATTGAGCTTTAAGAACCTGGAAGGCCAGACGGCACGTTGGGTCCAGAGGCTGCAGGAGTACGACTTCGCCTTGGAACATCGTAGAGGGAAGAGCCACGGTAACGCAGACGCCATGTCCCGAAGACCCTGTCCAGTAGAGTGCGGTCAGTGCACAAGAGTGGAAGAGAAGGAGCGTGCCGCAGCAGTCCGAGTAGTTGTGGCAGTGCCTGCTGAAGGCTGGGATAGCGCAGGCCTGAGGAGGGAGCAGCTGGCGGACGCAGACTTGGGGCCACTCTTGAGGGAAGTGGAGGCAGGGATGATACCAACCTGGTAGGACATCGCACCGAGGAGCGCCACCTACAAGTCGTACTGGGCCCAATGGGACTCGTTGAAGACCAGAGAGGGCGTGCTGTTCCGGGTATGGGAATCACCCGATGGGAAGATGCAGAGAGAGCAGTTGGTACTTCCCCGGAGTAAGGTCCCGGAAGTCCTGGAGGAAGTGCACGCCGGTACTTCAGGAGGACACCTGGGAGCGGACCGAATGATTGACAAACTACGGCAGCGCTACTACTGGCTGAGACTCCGGGCAGATGCTGAGAGATGGTGCCGTCAGTGTCACGTGTGCGCGGCGAGTCGTGGCCCCCAGACTAGGAGCCGGGGTCGCATGCAGCAGTACATCGTCGGAGCGCCATTCGAACGGATCGCCGTTGACATTGCTGGACCGTACCCAGTTTCCGACCGAGGCAACAAGTACCTAATGGTGGTCGTGGACTACTTCACCAAGTGGTCGTAGGTGTATGCCATCCCAAACCAAGACGCATAGACAATCAGAGACTGCCTCGTGGAGCAAGTGTTCTGTCGATTTGGGGTGCCGTTAGAGCTACACAGTGACCAGGGTACCAACTTTGAGCCCAACCTAATGAAGGAGGCACTACAAAGGTTTGGGGTGAACAAGACTCGCACTACGCCTCTACATCCCCAATCGGATGGCATGGTCGAAAGGTACATCAAGACCTTAGAGGAACACCTGAGGAAGGTCGTGGCCAGCCATCAGCGAGACTGGGACGTCAAGGTGCCACTGTTCTTGCTGGCCTATCGCTCGTCTACACACGACACAACTGGGATGACGGCAGCCGGCTTAATGTTCGGCCGAGAGTTACGGCTCCCTTGTGACCTGGCTTTCGGAAGCAATCCGGAGGCGAAGCAGCCGGTGACCGAGTATGTGGAGAACCTGGTGGACCACCTCCACGACATGCACGAGATGGCTCGCCAGAATATCCAGAAGGCGAGCGACCGCATGAAGACCAGGTATCACAGGCAAGCCAACAGCCAAGGGTTCCAGCAAGGTGACCTGGTCTGGTTGTACCGTCCTACCCGGACCAAGGGACGCTGCCCGAAGCTCCAGCAGCCATGGCAAGGACCGTACCGAGTGGTGAAGAGGATTAACGACGTGGTCTACCGCATCCAGAAGGTTCCCCGGGGGAAGATGTTGGTGGTACACCTGGATCGTCTAGCCCGCTACGATGGTGCTGTTCGGGACGACCAGCTTTGAGGAGGGAGCAGTGTCACCCAATTAGGGAAAGGGATGACCGGCGACCGCTGGAAGGAACCCCAGGCAGCTGGGCCGCACCCACTCATCAGTCTCTGTCACTAACTGAGGGGGAAGATTAGAGGAAAAATCACTTGCGCTGGCGGCCCCTTCCCTCTCTTCCACGGCCATCTGGAACCTTCCTGTGGAAACTAGAGAAGTCGAGAAGGCGGCGATATTCCTATAAAAAGGGGCTGCAGTGAGCGGAGTTAGTTAGTTAGTGCTTGACGTGCTAGTGAGGTAGCGCCGTGTTAGTGGAAGAGAAGACCGTGCAACGGAAGAATTTACGTAATTGTGTACGTGCATCGGAACGATAACGGACGAACTGGTGAATCGTAATTGTGTGCATTACGTAATTTTGTGTAATTGGCAAGTGTTTAACTGTAAGTCGGTGGAAATAAAGAACATTTTTGAGTGGTGAAATTGGACTTTTCATTTCACGAACCCACAAAGTCACAATATTTACTACCGAAATATATAGAGCTCGTAAAATAAAGTTTCAGAAAACATATTAATATGTTAAAGGATTCCAAAAAAGTCGTTCTAAATTTACTCAGTTTATAGTTCACCTCTACAGACGTTTCTAACTGTGTATAAATGAGCAATTCCTTTTTGGCATGAGCTCTTAACAAACAAAAGCCCACTTATAATAAAACAGGTGAAAGCTGTTAAATTTTTTCCATTAATTTAACCTGTATACCTAATTTAAAATATTTGCGAGCCAAACATATTATAGAGATTTATGTAAAAGAAAAGATTAGTCACTTTAGATGATATGCATAATGAGTAGTCAAGGTCGTCTCAGCATGAATCACATATGCTCACTCCATTCTTGCATAAATAATTGGATAAGAAGAACGAAGAAGACATGTGTATGCTTGATTAAATTACTTCCAGTTGTATACAACCATTCTTTCACTACATAATTGTGAAAGCAGTATTATTATGTGTTTCGAATGGGAAGAGTCTTGGAGTCCAGCTAATCAGATGCCGTATCACACTCAGCGTAGCCAGCTTGTTACAACACTCCTTCTATATTTCCCTCTCTCTCGGACACTCATACAACATGCAGGTCTGCTTGGCGCAGTCGTAAGGTTAAGCAAATTATATTTCACAAACTTTTACAATGATTTAGTTGCTAAAATCAAAATTGGAAAAAGCATTTTCGCAAATTATGTATATTTTTAAATATATAACTATAATTATAGCTTATGAATTACCTGTTTTTCTATTCCAATGGAGCTGCCAGCTCATCCATATCGCTGTCAATGTCACTTCCGTCATTGTCACTGTCTTCATCGTCTGAGTCTTGCAAATTTATGATTATAGGTTCCAACATCTCGTCACGTGCTATTGCTTTCTTAAAACCGTCTTCTTGAGATTTCCTGCATGCCTTACACAGTTTTCCCAGGCCTGTTGTGTTACCTTGTCAGTTTATTCGTGAACAAGTCGTTCAACGTCCGTCAGTTGAAAAGTATTATTTCTGTTTGCATTCCCCCTTTTTATTTGAGCCCGCATCAACTCAATTAGATTATATTGGCAGTGGTAAGGTGTGAGGCGTATTACCGCGTGTCCCATTTCAATTGCAAGTTGATCCAGCTACACTTTTTCTATGTTTTTAAACGGAAGTACTCTTTGCAGTAACTCAATTTTAGTTTCTGTTTCCGAAATTTTTTTAAGAACATGTACACCTTAAAAATAATACTTCGAGCCTGACTTCGCAATACCTGCCGTTTTGACTCGCCACTAAATTCACTGCAAGAAGCCATTGAACTATTTAACTCTTACTCTAATGCTGTGTACAAAGAACAACTGAATGACATTGATCTGAACTCTCCAGAGTAAATAAACACTTCTTATCCAGCATTCATTCATAAACATAAGCATACAGCATTCCACAGGCTTTCTCGAATTTAACACCTTGAGCTATTCACAGTAATTCTTTTATCCGTCATGTCAGTAGTTTAAATTTCAGTTCTGAGTAATTAAACGTATATGTAGTACGTACGTACATACATATACACCAACCACTTTGAACTCTCTAGAGTAAATAGAGATTACGAACCATTTATAAACAAAGATATAATGTGACCAGATACATTCTGCCAGGGCAGCCGGAAATTTGTTTCCTGTCGTTCGAATTGGCTTATTCAAAGTAATTCTTTTATCACGTCATGTCAAACATTTATGTTTTAGTTCTTAGTAATTACAAATATACGTACACGCATACATGCCAACCAATAATGATACTCATTACAGTCCTTACGTCGCGAATTATTGTTATAATACAGGTAATAGTGGTTTACTTATTTGTATTAGAAAAACTATTTGAGCTAAAAAATATGATGTTTCCATGGCTATGTTAGATACCTTTGGCAAAATCTGTATTTCATACAGATTGTTTAGGTTGGCGCTCCTCACACACCACTTTGCGGGACTGCGATTGGTTGCTCACCGAGTAGCACTCAAAGACAAACACCTTCCCCTTTGAAACACATAATAGATTCAAATCAATTGCGTTGGCCCTACTGAGATTCCTTAAGTTGTTTATCATGTGACAACATACAACACAATGTTCACTTTATTTCTACCAAAGAGGTTACCAGTTACGCATTCTGTTTCTGTTCTCTTTCATCTGATAGACAGGTGTTTTTTTTTTTTTTTTTTTTTTTTGCCTTTAACTGCTATGGTCATATCATCTCGTTATCTTTGGTTTTTAATCATTAGATCACGCACACATTCACACTCTCACTCATACTTCCAGTCTCTGGTGAAGATGGGAAATTATCTTGGTCGGAGAAAAATCCCCACCCCCATCGCCGGGAATCGAACCCGGGACCCCTAGTACGGCAGGCAGGTGCTCTACCGACTGAGCTACGGGGCCAGCCTAATGGGAAACTTATTTGATACTCCGCTCTCTGGAAAACAGTTATTCGTAGTAATGCGAATCATAGAACAGTAGCTTCCACAGTCACACTCAGTAGCTTGCTTTTTCACATTTCAATACTTAACAATTAGCTTTGCTATGGCAGCTGGAATGTTTGGCTTTATAATCTGTCAAAAACTTAAAGGACCCAGTCTTAAGCTTATGAGACGTGAGACAGAGACAGAAATATTTAATGAAGAATTGCCTCTATAAACACCCATGAATTTTCCACCATGACGTAGTCTAAAATCACCCCCTTAAAATACCTTAGTCTCTTCTCTTCCTCACTGCGATATGTTTACTATAGGATTGCTCCAGTTTTACACAGATTATAGGAAGTTTAGTTTTGATATATAGAAGATAGCGTTTTCATATCCGGCCTCGGGAAACAAAGTGTGAATGTAAATATATTAAAACAAGAAGAATTACAAAAAATGTTTTGCATTCATACAAATCTTTCTATTAACTCTTTGCAAACTATTCTTATAAATCCATATTATTCCGTTAACATCCCAGGCCAGAGTTTTGGGACACGTGCCACTTATGAAGTCTGAGGAAAATCTGGGAAAGGAATAAGAAAAATGCTTCACCTGGACAGGATGGTCTAGCGGGATTTGCATTGTAGATGTCCTACACATGTGTCTATGTCTTAAAGACATAGTTTTTTGAAAATTATGTAAAAAAAGGTCACTTAAATATAAAACATTTTTATTTATGTTAAAATTAAAATACATTATACCACCGTATAAAAACCATCTTTTAAATTTTCTGAATTATACTGATACATTTTTGCCAATTTATCCTTTCTTTCTGTCGTGGTTAACAAAAATGAATTTCTTAAAAATGTATATTTTAAAAGTGGAATATTTTAGTTTACAACGCAATTTACAACAGGTTTCATGTATTATAGAATTGGAATGTAGGTGATTAAATGAATCACAGTTTTGTCTGAATTTCTTATGAAGTAAACCAAACCTCCCATGGGTGCTGAAATAAGTGTACAACTTCACTGGCTAATTTGGCTCCACCATCACCTGCTAATTTATGTGTGCACTGTGCATGTTTTCCTACAGCAAAACAAAAATATTTTTAGTCAGGAGAGATTGAGAGCTCTATTCTTCAATGTTAAATCTTCTAAATTTATAATCCATCTCAACAACTATCAAAGTATCAAACTGAAATATTTTACAAGATGTAGATGAATGTGTATTAGTTATGTAATTAAGTTTTATATAATAATTTCATTAAGTAAGTTCAAACTTCTTCTTATGTATACCAACCATTGATTAAGATATCTCACCTAGTATATTTGTCAAAAGAATATTCAACATCAATGGATCTAACACCAAAGTTGATCTACCAACATTGGGGTTTTAAAATATGGAATCAGAACTAACACATTCATAACTGGCATTTCAATAATGGATTTTTTTTATTGTTTTTGTCTAAACGTGGCTCTTTAACACTGAGCTCCCATGGTAACATGCCAGTATGACAGTAAATTCCGCAACTGGCTCCCATGTACCCTATAGACCTGAAGAAATCGAAATTGCAGTTTACATATGGTAAGCACTTATTCCTGGGCTTTTTCTACGACTTCTATTACAATTTCTATTTATATGGATCATTGGCAATGGCGATTTGAGGTGTAATAGAGCAGCTGCTGCACATTCATGGATTACTTTTTTCATGTACGAGGTCTCTTCAAAAAGGAACGCGAATTTTGAGTTTTCGTGTGCTACGT
This sequence comes from Mantis religiosa, assembly GCA_030765055.1. Classification (NCBI taxonomy): domain Eukaryota; kingdom Metazoa; phylum Arthropoda; class Insecta; order Mantodea; family Mantidae; genus Mantis; species Mantis religiosa. Next base: position 197,362,728 of record CM060948.1, on the reverse strand, counting down.
ATATTCGATTTCCAATTGTTTTGAGGCGTTATGTTGGTACTTATGTCCTGCACTTATGTTGACAAACTCCCATTTTGAATGTTCGGTTAATTGTTGACAGCTTATTGATTGGATGTGTTTTGACTCGTCTTCGATTTTTGTCTATTCCAAACAATGGAAGAAAGAATCTGTATCAAGTTTTGTGTGGAAAACAAAATTAAGTGCGCGGATGCATTTCGAATGTTGACTGTGGTATATTGTGAAGCTACCTTGGACCAAGCAATGTTTATCGGTGGTATACAAGGTTCTCAGAGGGTCGACAGGATGTGAACGACGAAGAGCGTCCCGGACGCCCGAGCTCGTCAAAAACAGACGAAAACATTGAAGAAGTGAAGAAAATAGTTTTGGAAAATCGTGGAATCACAGTTAGAGAAGTTCCTTAGGACCTAAGCATATCGATTTGCTCGTGTCATTCAATCTTGACAAGTGATTTCGGCATGAGACGGGCAAAATTCCTACTTAAGTTGCTCAATTTCGACCAAAAACACAATCACATTAACGTTGCTAAGAAGCTGTTGAACTCAGCCACTGTGCTGAGAAAATTGGAGAAAATTGGAGAAAAAACTTCAAGTAGATTTCAAACTTTTATAATTACATCCAGCTGAGTCATCATGTAACAGAACACCTTTGTTATACTTTACAACAGCCAACACAGAACAACACTGTAAACCTTGACCAATATATCCTCAATTTTGTAAAATCAACTCTTTTACAACAATAGCTTTCAGTCAATGGATGGTAACAATAAACTCTTGCTATCTGTGTAGCATAAAATTCTCTAGAAGAGGTGAGAAGACTGATAAATTACAATGTGTTGAATGATTTGAACAGCCCATTTAAAAAGTTTAGACATTTGTAAAGAAGATTTAATATTTCTAAAAGAAGTTTCCACAACAATGAAGTGTACGAACTGTGTTTGAAGGGAAATTTATTTATTTACATCCTCCAACATTAAGTCATATTGGACGATGAATGAAATGGGTGAAATGATCCTCAAACGAATCTAGAGTCCATTAAGTTTAGAGTTACCTGACATTTGTCTTTCAGGATAAGGGAAAACCCCGGGAAAAACCTTATTCAGGTAACTTATCCTACCGAGATTCGAACTCAGGACCTGTTAAATGTGCTTGAAGGTGGATAGTTTTGCATATAGATAACTCACAAATGGAAATTCAAGTTCTGGTATAAATAGAAGTGTTACAACAAATAAAAGTTGCTTGACCACAACAAAACCCTGTAAAAGAACATTGGAAGTTGATCTTGGAAAAGGAATAGGTCCCTGTTATGGAAAACTGGATGCTAGCATAACAAGACAAGAAAAATAATTAAAAAAGCAGAAGTAACCTTAAAAATCTTGGAAAATGCAAAAATGAAGAGTTAGTTTTACGAAAGGAAAACAAAGAGTCAGTGGAGTGCCTGGACGACCTTCCACAGTACTCACAAATTAATGGCTGCCAATCCATGTCCCATGTTCTCAATCCCTAAACAACACTACCAGAGTGATAAAAAAGATCATTAGGACAATACTCTAAATGTGAAATAGAAGATTGTGGTATTGATGTTTGTCTTTGTTTAAAATTAAACTCTTCTTCCCAGCTGCCCAGTCCAACTATCTGAAAATTCTTGCAGGAGGTCTACTGAAGAAAAAAAAAAAAATAACACCTGGAAGAGAATATGTCAAAAGGAATCCACGTACCTACCTTGGACATAGGTTTTGCATTCAGAAATCCTGTCATTATTGATGAGCATATCGGCCTAGTTCCAAGCCATCTCTTTGTTAAATGCAGAAAAATTTGCAGATCTACCGATGTAAAGTACCTGTGGACAAGAAATGGAAAAATATCCCTGAGGAAAGAATATTTCTCAGCGGTCATCAATATAATCGCCCAAGAAGACTTATAGATATTCAGTGAATCTAGTTAGTTAGTGCTTATATTTAATGAACAAAACAAAATTATTAGATATTTAGTATAAAAATATTGAGGGACTAAATACAAAGAGTGACATACTTTACACTAGTATAATTTTCTCAAATTATAATGCTATTGGCACAACTGAATCTTGGTTACTATATCATCCATGGCTCCAAATTGTATGATCACAGATGTAGCGTACACTGAAAAGACAGAAGTTCACAAAATGCTGGTGGCACAGTATTAATTCAGATTAAATCAACGCTTAAATATCTCTTCCTTTTGCACTAACAGTATATCACTTTGGGTTAAAGTTTACTAACAAGAGTTTAAATTCATAATATGTAGTTCATTTTCCCCAAATAATAAAGGAAATAGCTTCAACAAATATTTTGGTCAGGTAGAATAAAATCTTGATATTTTTAATTGGCATAGAGTAATAATAGCTGAAGCTATAATACATGAAATACTTGATACTTTTCATGATTAAAGTAAAGGTAATAATTAAGGAAAATTACCTTATAATATACTATCCTTTATTAATATGTGATCTATGAACAACATAAAAGGAATGAATGGCAGGAGTCTTGACTTTGTTCTACCATAATAACATGTGACATAAAAGAGGATAATAATTCATTGGTACCCATAGATTTTTAAGATGCTGCCCTAAATTTGAGTGATAAAATTAAGCAGGTTATAAAAAACTGAATCAAAAGGCAACTGCAATTTGTGCAAGGGAAATTTTAATAACCTATACAAGGTTATAATTGCAAATGGGATCATATAGAATTATCTTCAAAAGTTAATTATTCAGTGGCCATGTCTATGACAAAATTTACTCAATACTGCACAGATGTCTACCAAAAAGAAAACAATATAAACACAACTATTCCGTTCGTCTTGCCAAATAAATAAAAAGGAGCATAACTTTAAAATAAAAGGGCAGTAAAAGGATAGCTACATCAAAATATTATATGTGGTGCTAATAAAACATCTGTTGCTGTTGAAAAGCAAATTTAAAATAGCCTTTAGAAATAATGTTAAACACACAAAGTATAAACTTGAAAGAAGCGTAGGGACAGTGAAGCACAAATTAATACAAAATTGAATCGAGAATATATTGACACATTGCTTCACTCACACTGTTTATTCACAGGACATGTTTCAAGAGCTCTTGCTCCTATCCTCAGCTCCACCGGACATCTTTGACAAGTACATCACACCATCTATTGACAATACGGAGAAAGAAGAAACCACTACAACTTGCACTAGTCGAGTATCAGCTGAGGATAGGAGCAAGAGCTCTTGAAACATGTCCTGTGAATAAACAGTGTGAGTGAAGCAATGTGTCAATATATTCTCGATTCAATTTTGTATTAATGTTAAACACGTTGAAACAAATATATCATATAATGCTAGCAATTTGGCTATCTAATAAAAGCAAACAGAAGTAACCTTAGTGATACACTGAAATGGAATGTGATGACTTGTGATGTATGTGATGAAGGGCTAAAATATAGAAAACTATTCACTAAAGAAAAAGAAAACAACAGCATATTCAGTGCATTCTCATACCACCCAAAAACATTTAATAAATTCAAAAAGGTCTTTAAGGAACAAAATATTACCTTGACACCTACTAATAGATTACTCAGTTTTAAAATTGCTAAATTCAAAAACAGAAGATGAAATCCCATCAAATAACAGATCCGGAATATGCCAAATAAGTAGTAAGAATTGTGAAAAATGCTACATAGGTCAAACTAAAAGAAACCTAAAAACCAGAGTCGAAGAGCACTTTAGAAAAATCAAATTGAAACAAGAAGATAAGTCAGCAGTAGCACTTTTGGAATGAAAACCATGAATTGATCCAAATAAAAAATTACTAAAAGGAGTGAAAAACCAAAACAAAATTGACAACATGGGAGAACTTATTCACAGGTAAAAATAAGGACTGAGTAATGAACTTTGAAATCCCACCAGTAGATAATTTGACAAAGAAATACATAGTTCCACTGCCAGAGAGAAAAGAGCAGATGACAACATACAATAGTTGGCAAGAGACTGAAAATGGATGCAACAGCTTTCAAAACTTGTCCCTCAATAATATAAAAATGCAAGTGACAAAATGTCAAGAGAACCAACTACAAATATTTTTTTCAGTTTAATGTAAATAAAGTCAAAATTGCCAATAAAACAACTTTTGAATGAATGATCTACAAGGCCTCATGGAATACCAACTTCAATTTTTAAGGATGTGGAGACTTGTTACTGTACCCTCTAACATACATTCATAGGTAAATTCTACATGAAAGAATTTTTTCCAATGTACGAACACAAACTAAAGTAATTAAAATTCGTAAGCTTTCACGGCCTGTGTCAGTATGATCTAAAGTATTAACCGGGCTTGTGGGCCATGGTCTACAGTTGCTGTTGAGACTTCCGCCAGGACACTTCGATCGCCCTGCCACTGAAGATGTCTGCCGCAGCCGCAGACGAAACGTCTGGGAAGATGAAGAAGGAGCCCAGTAGACCACAGCCCACAAGCCCGGTTAATACTTTATATTAAGCTAAAGTAATTCTTATTCCTAAATCTTGAAATTTTAAGAGCATATGCAACTATAGGCCTGTTACTGTATTGCCTACACTAGCAAAAATAACTGAAAATAGTAATATAAAGATATGCAATTTTGCTGTTGCAGAATGGATTCATTCTTATAAGATTAATTGTTAGAAATGTTTCAACTTTAAGGAATATCTTTCATTAGAACTATATCAGATTAAATAAGAGATACACTATATACCAATTTCCAAAAGACCAGAGGTCCCAATTTTCGTATAAGAGAATTAGGATGGTAAATGCTAATTAATGTGTAGTTTATTGTTAATCATAGCCTCTATTTGATTGCTTACCTGTTTTCTTGTGACAATCTCAATATCATTTGAAGTAGTGGGAATGTTAACTTTTTCCACTGAAGTACTGGCAGCATATCCTTGTTTCATTATCTGAAGATTCAAATAGTTTCTGAGATTAATTTTGACATCACTGTTACTAAATCCCTCCAAACACATATAAAAATAACTTTGTAAATTGAAATGTAACTTATGGGGAGCACTCCTTTGCATTTATCTGGATCTGTCTGTCATCTTGTGAAAAGACCCTGGTAGTCAACAACTGACGACAAAGACATTAGCTTTATCTAAATCTGTTTTGACCCTTAATTTTTACTCTCTACATAACAAGTTGAAAGGATAATGTATTATAGCATATCTTACCAAATACAAGCTGCAGTTAATATAAATTTAATATAATTCTAAGTGTTAATTTTATACATTGCAATCTTATACTGTAGTATACCATGTGAATAACTAAATGAATAAATTAACCTATTTTAAATGTAATCACCTTTCTGTTTGAACAGTTCTGGTGGAGCCAATTGCAGTCGGTGTTTCCATATAATCCTTCGATCAAGAAATGTTCTTCAAGTACGAACTGAGGGACTTGATAAATGTTACACAAATCAGGATGCAGCACAAGCCAGATGTCCAGATGAAAATGACCGATCCAAAGAAATACTGCTATATAGTGAGTATATCTGTATTAAGCATAAAACTCCCCTTTTAATATATTCATTATATTGGAGAATAATAATGCTGTGTGTAGCAAGATTAATGCGTTAAAAATAGAGTGGTATGTATTATTTAAGAAATGCTTGTACTGGTAATCAGATTGGTTTGGAAGTTTCTCTTAGTAAGCATGGTGATATCACTTAAGAGAGATTATACAGTGTGGTTCATAATAATCCATGAAAGGGACTCAAAACATATTTTGATTCATGATACCTCAGTAACAGATACAGGAGTGCATATCGATGACCTTATCAATAGCAAAGGAGACATCAGTTTTATTTTGTGAATTGGTAGTATAATTTGTTTGTGATCAGTTTGTTTGTTCATTTGTTGGGTCCCCACCATGAGCAAAATTCAGGGACATTGAACACATTCATTTAGGGCAAATGCATCACTATCAGTAATAGAGTTACCACCAACTGTACACTTGCCTTTTTTTTTATCTTACATTATGTATAACATATGAAAGTTTGTAAATCATCAGTATTCATGAATCAACATGCATCACAATAGGTTAATAATAATGTAAATAATAAAATCACCTTCATATGCACTTTGCTTCAAGTATTGAAAATTTATGTGTTGAACAGGATATTAAAAATTCCTCCATATTGTATGGGGAATGAACATATAAAAATAAATTTAAACATTTCTTGAAGATTTTGTGTTGAATAGGATTATCTAATAGTTTCAAGGTTATTGTAAATTTTTATTGTGGAACAGTAACATGTTTCCTAGAATAGTTTTAAGCTCTTTGCTGTTCTGTGCAGATCATCTGCATTCCTCATATCGTGATCATACACAGCAAGGTTTGTTTGGAAGTTATTATAATTATTTGTAAGGTAGCTTAACAGAGAATATATGTATTCAACATCAAGAGTAATTTCAAAATTTAACAGTAAACATTTTCTGAATGTGAGTTCATTACTATCCAAAATACCTCTATCAAGCATCATTCTTTTATTAATAGCATTCTTTGTTAATTTCTTAATTTCTACCAGTTTTTGTTGTTCATTGTAGTTCTTGCTTTTCATTATTTCAAGCAATAACCTGCCCGCCTAGGTAGCATAGGTGGTAGCATGTCTGCCTCACGTTCAAGAGGTCCCGAGTTCGAATCTCGGTCAGGGTGAGTTACCTGGATACGGTTTTTTCCGGGGTTTCCCTTATCTTTTAAGACGAATGTCGGGTAACTCTAAGCTCCATGAACCCTGGACTCACTTGAGCATCATTTCACCCAATTCATTCACCGTCCGATATGACTTAACGTTGCAGGATGTAAATTACAAACAAACAAAGCAATAACCAGAAGAGAGTTGTATATAAAAAGCTACTAGTGACGCTTTCACTAGAATAACTAAAGCTCAATGGATCTGATAAGTCAGGATGCACATTTGCTGGAATTTCTTTTGCTTTCATTTTTCAAGCTTGCAACTAGAGAGAGTTCCTGTGTCCATTTCATGTCAGTGCTACCCTGATCATTTCTATAGAGAAGATTAATAGGCATAGTATGAATCTACACTGCCATCCTTGAGAACTAGAATGAAAAATTTGAAACTTCACCAAGTTTTCTTTCTTAGTTATGAAGCCCAGGAAAAATTACAGTTAAATGTGAATGCTGACATTAAATATACATATTTTAACTTTGTTGTTCTTATTCAAGTTTCTCTTCTCAGTTATTATTAGGGCCCAGATCTATATGCATTAAAACATAAAAAAATATGTGTGCAAATATGCACTAAAATGTCAAAAATATGCACTAAAAGTATAAGAATATGCACTTTTAAGATAAATATTTTATTTTAATTCACCAATACATGTGTCACTCCTTGCCAAGTGACGAATCACAGTTTGTTACCAATAGTCTCTATGTTTTCAGGGATTAAGAATTTTCTGTTGTCAGACAGAGTAAGTTTACGCTGAAAATGATCATTCCACATCAACAGATGTGATTGGGCAATACTTGTATACCGGTAGTGACTCCTCGGAACATTCATCTGGCAAAGACTTTCTGATTCCGCTTAAATACTCGTTGATATCTTGAATTTCTTTAAGTCCTGGGTTTGAGTCCAACACCGCACTGAGTTTATTTTTAACTATTTCTGAGTTTCACCAGTCCAGAAGTTAAAGTGCTTTCTTGGTATTATATACTTACACAATGATTTAAAATTTCTGAAAATAGTAAGTTTTACTATTAAAATACTTAAAATACTTGATTTGTATATTACTTCTGGCAATGAATGCTCATTCTTTTCCTAACCCATTTTAACAAAAACCCCTATATAAGAAAAAAGTTGTAATTCCCCCTGAGATTCACTAAGAGAAGTTCTTCTGTATTTTGTTACACTTATATTGGACAGGTAGATGGATAAGATAGATCTGCTAACCTTATCTGCTAACAATTTCTGCAGCGTGATGTGCTGAGCAAAGTTCAAGTTGTATGTAAGCATTGTCAACTAAACCAGTAGTTCTTATGTCTCTACTTATTCTTCTTTTCTATTAGTTTCCATTTGTTGATAAATGACCAAATATCTTGGCAGTACTTGCTGAATAAAAACAGTAGAAGAATTCTTCTTTGTTGCATAATATTGATGGGTTACATTTTACTTTATGGTTTCAAATGCGGGATGTAGTTTATTAGAAAGGCTAAGGATGGGAGATATACTGATTATGTTTCATTATTTGTTTCTGTGAATAATGGTAATGTGGACTACTGCTTAAATTTCTTATGTTCTGGAAGCTTACCTCTGTAGTGGGTACTCCATCATTAGTCTTTGCATTATCTTATCACAACAGAGGAAGCTCATTTCCATTTGAGTGCATATGTTTAAATAAAAAAAAACAAAAAAAAAAAAAACGAATAGATTTTGGGCTAGGCAGAACCCTCACCTCTTATATGAAACACCCTTGCACAGTGCCAAGGTCACAATGTGATGCGCTGTCACTCACGCATGTGTGATGGGTCCTTATTTTTTAAAGAAAATGCAACGGTCACAATTAATGTTGTTATTCTTGAAATCAGACAGCTCGGTCTTAGAGACATATGGGTGCAACTTGATGGTGCTATCAGTCATACTGAAGTAGTGCCAATGCAAACCCTTAGACAACAATTTCCTGGATGCCTTACTTCTAGATTTGGCGATATCCATTGGCCAACAAGATCCTCAGATCTAACCCCACTGAACTCCTTCCTATGTGGTTACTTAAAGGAAAAGGAGTATGACACAAGACCACATACAATTGATGAGCTGAAGGAAAACATTCAAAGGGAGATGGAAGCCATTCCAGCAGAAATGCTGTGCAAAGCTATGAACAATATGTTTATTAGAGCCCAAGCATGTTCTCGTAATGGTTGCTCAAATTAGCTCAACATTCATCTTTAAGGATAAAGGAAAATCCTGTACAAAACCTTATCCAGATAAGTTATCCTGATTGAGTTTCAAACTCAGGACCTCTTAAACATGAGGTAGACATGCTATCATTTGAATTAGATGAAAAAGTTTTAATACATATGCTGGTGTTTTACCATGGCCACTCCAGTGGTAAGTACATTAACTACAGAGCAAAAGATAGACAGTTTTGAGTCCTAGTCATTACATTGAATTTTTTAAGTCTGTTTCAACTTTCCAGTAGTTTTTCAAGAAAATCTCCCTCTACCAGCCTCCCCTTATATGGCAACAATTTTATATTACTTTTTTCAATAGTGATTTTTAACAATTTTGATTACCTAACATATTTTAAAGTATTTAAATGACAAAATGTGTATCTATAATCTTTGGGAATATCTTATTAAATTCTCTTCATTCAGAGGGAATTTTGTATAGTAAATAAACCATAAGAAATAGATAAAAACATACTACACAAAAAATGTAAAGCTCTTTAAAACACAATTTAGTTGAATTTAAATTTTTCTTTACTTTCTCATTCTCATAAAGTGCTGTAGGGCTGGCCCCATAGCTCAGTCAGTAGAGCGCGTGACTGCTGTTCGATTCCCGGCTGGGGTGAGGATTTTTCTCCAACTAAGATGATTCTCCATCCTCCCCAGAATCTGAAAGTATGAATGAGAGTGCAAATGTGTGCCTGATCTAATGATTAAAAAATCCAAAGTACCAGCAACTCAACGTCTACAAGTTAACACCATTGCCAATAGATGATATGTTGCAAAGGAGAATGGCCACTGATATGACCATTGCAGTTAAAGGCAAATGGAACAAAAAAGGTGCTGTTGCTATTTGGTTGTTTCTCACAGAGAAAAGAGTGAAATTTCAAGGCCAGCAAGGCCAGCTATGAACATCTGCTCAGCTAAGTTTGCTCTATCTCCAGTGTATCTACAACAAATGTATACCTACTATGACTGTTTCTGCTAAGGTATATCTTGATTAACATAAAGCAGATATAGAAATAAACATTTTTAAAAGAATATGTAGTCTGCAAATGCTATATAAGAATAATGGTAGCAGATATAGAAAGTCTTATGAATGTAACATACAAATTGATTATGGTGCTAAATCATTTTTATTCAGAACACAACTGCTCATTATGCAACTCAAAGGAGTACTAAGCATTACACAAATTAAGAACTATATGTCTTTGAACATACAAGTTACAGTCCAAGGACATATATTCATGTTACCTCTTCTCAGACCCCAGGACCAGCAATTTTCTCTTAGAGTACTGTAGTTTATATATATTAACATTCAAAATCTTAAAGAATAAAATAATCTATAATGCATCTCCTTTTACAGAAACAAAAGATTTGGGAGGTGAAGATATTCAACGTGTATACTGCCCCATCAGTGGTCGCTTCACATTTGTTTACAATGTTAATGATGGATCTGAGAGCAAAACAGAGTGTCCAGATCCTGTATCAGAATTGGATACCTGTCCTTCTGGCTCTGGACTAAATCTTCGTTTCCGTCATTGCTCCTTTGAAAACCATGGTAAGCCAGTTATTTTATTCTAATGCCCTTTGTTTTTTAATATGGTGTGGTAATTCAAAACTAATTTATTTGCAAAATTACATTTTACATATCAGATACTAAATTTTAAGATTGTATGAAAATATAGATGTTGGTAACTAAAGCATCTGAGAGTGCAATGCATTGGTCTTAGAATTGTGGAAGTTTATTTAAATGTCAGGTGTAAGACAACATCTTTGGTCTTATATTAACATTTTCTGAAAACGTTAGTATAAAACCATTAGATGTATTGTGTGAGCATAGATGAAAACTTTGCATATACATGTTTGCTGCACATTCTCCTGTGTTGGTGATTACTTTTTCTTTTTATAATAAGCCTCTTGGACAATTCTACAATTGGATTTGACGCACCAAACTGTCGTATGGTCATGTGATGAACCATAGCCCGCTCACATCCCTTAAAGCTTCAGCACAGTCCGATACCTACGCATTTAAGCAACCGAGCGGTGTTTGCCTTTTTGCCGCTTGGAGCTCTTAAGGCTGACCCCTAAAGTATCCCCTTGTAGCCGTCAGTGGCCTTGCCGACATTTAGTTTTGTGGTGACAGTTGAACAAATTTTATGTCTCAATTAATATTGAAAGTGAAGTTTACATGAAGTGCTGTTGACAACAATCTAAAGTAAGCAAACAAGAAAACTGGGCATAAATAAGAGACAATAAGAAAACTGGGTATAAATAAGAGATAATATAAGTAATCATAAGTATGAGCACAACATGTCATTGTTTATTATTATTACTTTTACTGTTGTGCGTAAATGGTGGCAGTTCATTATCTTAGAAGGTAGATTTTCCATGACAGCTTTATAGTACAAAAATTTACAATAGATTGCACTATATTTCAAAGCTCTCTGTTTTTGCAAAGTCCAGGTCTCCGAACCATACATAGCAATGCTCCAAATGTAAGAATTACATATTATATTATATTTATTATTATTTTTATTATTTTTAGCATCATCATCATTATCATCATCATCATTATAAAAGCAGTAGTAGCAATAATTACAACAAACAGCATAGCAGCAATTATGAGCTCAGTACTTTATATTTCAGATGGTGCATTGTTGCATACCCTTCTGTAAAAGTAAGAAAGGAAAATCAAAAGGGACCAGTTTCCATGAATTTTCAGTAGAAGAAGAACTACGTAAACAATGGCTAAAAGCTATATCACGCTCTAATTTTGTGGAAAATGATAAATCTAATTCAATAGTTGTGTGCAGTTTGCATTTTACTGAGTACGACTATAAGCCAGGCTGTAAAATTAAACTGCTGAAAACAGGAAGTATTCCAAGCATTTTTCCAAACTATCCAGATTATAAATTAGTGAAACAAGCATCACCAAGATGACAAATTTCAAAAATATGCTTACACACAGAAAGCAGAATTGCTTCTTTATTACAAAGAGCTTTGTGGCATTGTTGAATAGCAAAGCCATGGTGGTAACGATAATAGATTAGATGTAGTAACGGCACTCCTGGCATTGAAGGCAAAAGTTGATTCTTATAACAATTTCTGTGAAAAGTCCCTTCAATGTCTTTGGTCGCTGATGTCAAATGCTGGCAGTGAGAGATATTTCTCTACATATAACTTCGTTGTGACAGACAACAGAGCAAGTATGAGAAGCAAAAATATCACAACTTGTATGCTGCAGTTTGGCGATGTCTGATGTGTGATATTTAATCTTATTCATGTTACCTACTGCCTGATGATTTCAAATAAAATGTTTTAATTTGGAAAAAAGGGTTTTTAACAGTTGTGCTACTCTAGTTACCTGTTACTTTTCATTTGAGACATGTCATTACTCATTAATTCTTCCCAAAAATTTGCGCGAAATTAATGCAAATTTATGGTAAAAAAACCATAAAACACCACCAATTAAAATTATTAATGCTAATTTTATAAATAATTGTCACTACAAAATCTTGCCTCTGGTGATAAGGCTTCTATCGGATAGCAAACCTATAGGATAATCTGTGATGTGTTAAGTTTGCTGTTCTGAATTTATAGAAATACCGCCACTGGGGAGTATGTAAACTAGAAAATAAAAAGAGGATTACGTTTTGAAGCTCATGACAACACAGTGGAAGTTAGTGTTTAAAATATGATTTCTTTTGGCATTTAAAATAAAATGGAAGTAATGAAACAAAGCAAGACTCAACACTTTACTCAAGATGACTGTGAAAAGCTGTTAAGTTTTGTAGAAAAATGTAAGGACATAGTCAAAATAAAATGTCAGATGTAACCTAGAGGGGAGACAATTATGTTTGGAAACACACAAGTCAAAAGTTTCACATAGCCTTTACCTTTGTGTTAGTGACTGTATTTGCTGATGTATTCCTCGTTAAGTTTCCTCTTTTTGTTAAGCCAAAATCTGTACTATAATAATATTATACAGAGAGGAAAACATCTAATGCCAGTTCGTAAATGACTAATATGCTTGTAATGGATTTACAAATCTCCTGAATTGGAATACAAAGCTTTGGAGCTATAAAAGAGCATACTTAAAAAGAAGGCTTTGAGTTTTCATTGAGGATGTCATGGAGTGGAAAATAGTTGTTATTACTCCACAGAAAATGCATGTAAACTAAGACAAATCTAATATTTCATTCCCAATAGTATATATAGATGATCAAGATTTAGCAACTAAGAAAACAGAAGACAAAGCAAAACAAAAGAGAATTTAATCTTCTTACAACACTATCAAATGCAAGTAATACAAATTCCAAAATATTTTAATAATGCACAGGTAAAAAGGCTTTGCTGTATTTCCTTTGTACTTATGATATGATCAAGTTCATTAACAGAGCGTACTAAATATTTGTATAAAGAAAAAGTGTGTCTAGCTAGCATTAGATATCGGTTAACTGATAATGCATAATAATTATTAACAACTGAGGACATATTCAAATATACTGTAGGAGACTGATACAGAGAAGGTTGACCACATTGAATTGTACAATGAGAAAATCAGTGTTATATGCCATGCATTTCAGTAGAGCTAACTAGAATTCTGTGAAACAAAATACCATTCAGGACTACTTCAATGAAGCTGGGTTCCATTAGGCGCATGTTCATGTTTCACTAGAAGATGGGTTTACCAAGAGCGAAGAATAGGTCCAAGTAATTGGAAGCATCTGTTTTGAAATGTATGTCAGCATTAATAATGATCATTTATTATGTTAAAGAATGATGACAGATGAAATGCTTAAACAGAAGATACTAGAAGCATCAGTACATGATTAAAATGTTGAGAAGTCAGTTTATATTAATCCATTAGCGTCTTATTTAAATACCCTCATGGCTACTTCAGAAATCTGATTTAAATCCTTGTACAAGTGTGGGAGGACATTGTTAACTTTAAACTACTATTGCTGTAAACTACCACTATTTATGTGTAAATTATATTTTTTGTGTGCTAAAAAGCATTTTAGGAATCCTGTCAACTAAACAAAGAGGTATACACTTATTTTACTCATAGACAAAATTATTTTTGTCTGAAATCAAATAGAGGTTCTTTTCAGCATAAAATATTCTTCATGTAGGGTCTAAATATTTTGGAAATAATCATTTCTTCCACACTAGCCATGTGTAGGCTAATGTTTGAATGAGTAGAGCCAGACTGAAAAATTCCTTCATGCACCATTACATACAGCTTCCTTAAATAATTAGTCTATTTCATATGCTACCTTCAGTTTTCCTTATATCCAATTATATCCTAATATCCAAATTTTCATACAGTGCACTGCCAACCAGTGTGCTATTAGTTATTTCTTCAAGAGCTCATAGAACCATAGAGCATTATTTATACTCGTACTGGTACCTGTGTTTTCTATTTGTAGAAGTAATGAATACACAATACTCTTATTTTTGGAAAATAAGATTATAGCTTTTAAGCAAAGTATTTTACAGTAATATTAATTTGAAATTGAAATACTGCATATTCTGCATTTTTGTGATACAGATGTGACATTCCAATGTTTGGGAGACTGGCAAGGACCTCACAATGAACGATATCTGGCACTACTTGATACAAGACAAGGTGCAGAACGTCGACCACGCTACAGATGTGCAGTGAGTACTTTTTAAGATTTTTATACACATTATTTTTTAGTATGCAGCATCGCTCCACTTGACTTAACAAACTTTCCAGAGATGACGAATGGTTCCCTGTATAAATTGTGCATGCGGAAATACTGCTTCTTGAGGGCGTTTGACTTCTGTTGGTCCTAAAGTACCCAATCTCCAATACTGATATGCCATTTCTTTCGAGGCTTTCTCCAATGCACGGCTTTTCTTTTTTCCACTTTAGCCTCTATCCATTGTTTTGCTTTACGGAACATCTTCTCTTCCATGGGTTCCAGTATTCTGTCCTGATAGCACTGGGAATGTTTGGGTTCTCATAATCCATTAGTCGCCCTTCCATGAGTTCCACCGGCTTGAATCCTGTCGATGGGTTAACAGAATAATGTATAATGTTTTCTATGGTCTGCACATACTCGACCCAAGTGGCGTGATTCCTATTGCATAAAATTCTGAAATAAATTGTAATATCTCGGAGTACACGCTCGCTAGAGTTACTTTGCGGTCGATATCGGGACCAATGGCACAACTTTGTCCCGTTGTCCTCTAGTGTTTTCACGAATTTTTTACTTGTGGAAATGGAGGCATTGTCACTCAGAATGGCGTCCAAATTTCCTTGCTCAGGTATATATTTTGTGAGGATTTTGTTGAGGCATGACGCGCTTGTAATTTTTCTCACAGGGTAAAATTTCACAAACTTAGTAAATACATCCAGCAACACAATTATGTAGCAGTATCCAAATTCTCCCACAGGCATTTCGCCATGTCAATCCATCGTTATGAGAGTCCTGGGTATATCCCATTATCGCGTGATTTTCATATTCGTATGCCATGTTTAGCACTTATGGTTCATTGTTTTGTCCTTATTTCATTTGTCTTGTCATGGTAGTCTATTTCTGTAACTTGCTTTGCCTTCTTAAATACGAGGCGTGTCCGTAGAATAAGGTCTCCATTTTTATTTAATATAGAAAACATGTTAACTGTCAATGAATGTTACATTGATAGAAAGGCAGAACTTACTGCTATTTTTCAATGTAATCACCATTGCGATCGATGCAACTTTACATGCGCTGTGGCAGTTTTTGTATACCCTTGTCATAGCACTCTCCTGCCAAGTTGCGCAGGTAGCGCTCAACCTCGTTTTTCAAATAATCATCGGTCTGGAAATGTGGTCCACCCAGGTGTGAATTCAACTCAGGAAACAGATGATAATCACTAGGTGCTAAGTCTGGACTGCAGGGGGGATGGGTGAGGATGTCCCATTCGAACTTCACGGAAATGTCTTCGGTGAGCATTTTGGGGATCCACCTCGCACACACCTTGCGATAATGCAAGGTGTCAATCGTTGTCTTATGGACTTCAGGGATAAGTTCACACAGCTCGCGAACTGTCCCACGCCGATCTTTAAGCATCTCTTGCTCCACTTTTGCAATTGTTTCAGCTGAAACCGAAGACCGACCAGAACGCTGTTGGTCATGGACGTCTGTATGTCCATCTTTGAACTCTCTGACCCACTTTCGCACGTTTTTGACGTCCATACACTGTGGCTCATAGGCTTCGCATAACTGACGATGAATTTCAGTGGGGGTAGTGCCCTTGGCACTCAAAAACCGGATCACTGCACGCAACTCACAGTTGGCAGCGGAAGTGATAGGAAGCTCCATCGCAAATGGCTGCCCAGCCAAGACTAATGGTTGTAATGGGTTCGTTGTGGTGGGGATTTGAAGGGGTGAAACCAGGCTACACGCCAGTGTTACCAGATCTGATGTAATAACGTTCCTCATGGCTCCAACGTCTTGGATACCTTATTTTACAGACACGCCTGGTATGATTCGAGCCATTTGTCTGCTACACCCTTCATCCTACAGTGTAATAATTTATTCAGGAGTATAACATCTATTTGTTCACAGTCTGTGAGTAAATTTAGTATAGTGATGGGCTATATCTTAAAAGATGTTCCTCTAACTTAATACACAGAAAAAAGAAATAGGCTGAATCGAATATGTTTTATATTTACTATTTAAGTAACTTCTCAGTATGTATTAAACTCTCAAACAATGAGGAACTTTTAAAAAATTTGAAACTTGGTAAACTAGTTAAATATTATGTTAAAAGGTATCATTATTTACAAAATCATTACATAACTTTTCCATACTTGTGTTTGACTTACATAGTGTTTGAATATTTAGAAATATAAATGCTCTATCCCTGACTGCATTATGCTCACTGTTAAGGTACCAAAATAGTTATCCCCTCCCTAGGAATCCTGGATTAGATCCGCCTCTGCCTTCTATTCATAGTTTATAGGTGGATATCTATACTGCTCCCATTCTTTGTAAATAGAGGAAGTGTTCCAGAATGTTCATATCTTATTTTATTTTCCTGCAGTTATACCGGGAAGAAGCAGGAACAGGACAGGTATTGATGGCCTTCTCCAGTGATTCTACCTGCAATTCCAACCTCAGAAGTTCAACTTCAGGGTTTGAAACTCTGAGTCTCAGTGTAATGCCTGCTCAAGGATGGCCATCACGTGTGGAGACAAGTAATTGCAGGTAACACATTATTACTTATACATAACTTTCATTTGAATGGGGAAAGAAAGTTTAGGCAACACAGCCTTATTCAGATGACCAAAAGGTAAAAGACAGCTGTTCTGCACATCAGAGTGGCCAACATTTTAACTTGAGCCACTAGGTATATATCTAGAGAAATTGAGGAGCATTTTTTCAAAACTCGATAGATGCACAAAATGCATTTCTGAGAAAAACAGTTCTTTCTATTTATTGGCAATATTAATTGGTTAGCACAACAAGCATATTAATCATTCAATTCTCCTTCCTGAAACTGTCTCATTGAATGTGAAGAGAAGCAAATAGAGTCGTTTAACTAGTGCAAATTTGAGGTTTGAAAATGCAGAGTTTTTTCAAAACTGATAGATGCTGATTAACTTTTCTGCATGAGAGAGAAATTCACACATTAAGTTTTGTTATTTTCGTCATTTATTGTTTTTGTTACTTTTTATTTATGTATATTTTTTTTTCACCATATCATATACAACCAACATATTAATTTTTATAAGGATTATTTTATTAGTATAAACTTAAAACCTAAGTACTCCTACATTCACAATAATGATATACTTTGTTTTATTTATATAACAAACATATTGAATACATACAAAGAAATTTCAAACAATATGCATATGTAAGCTTTAAACTTTATTAGTATCTTTTAGCACATCTTTATAACCTTCTTTTGTAATTTCTGGAATTTCAAAATATTTAGCTAGATTTTGAACATCCTTTTTCTTATCTTTGCTCACTCTGTCAATTTTGGGAACATTTTGAGATTGAAGCAGGAATTCGCTGCAAGACTTGCTGTGCGGTTTCATCACATCCACCTTCACAGGCAAGGCAGAATATGTATTTTGAACTTCTATACATTCTTTATGACCTTCCTTTGATTGCTTGGAATATGTTGTGATTTGCTGGGTATTCATTTTGAAAGGAAGCTTTGACTTCAGTGCTTGTTTTGCACTTTCTTTCAAGTCCTTAATTTTCCAGTCTTTGAACAACATTTTCACAGAGCCGTGATTTTGTAATATCTGATGGTACTCATCAAGGCTCAAGATATTCTCTTTTTTCCTAAACTCTTTCTATTCTGCCCAAAATTCTATCAGGAGGCATACATAACAGTGTCCACATATTGGGTAGCTATGTGAAATGCGGGAAAATGTTTTACTCTTCTCCAGGAAAGCAATAAGCATGAACATCATCACACTATTCTTGTTCTGACTAGAGCAAGAGTCTGAAAATAAATGAGTGGTAGAAAGAGCATTGCTAGACATCCTTTCTTCCAGTTCCAACAAGTGGTGCAAAGCTGAGGCAACCTGGTTGCAGCCTTTAGCAGATTTAGTTTCAAAACATGTATACAAGGAAATGTCTTTGTTCTGGGTTTTAGATGGAATCATTATGCATAGATTATACAGTCACACCTGCCTTGTATAGAATACTTTGCTAACAGAAAGTTTAGGCAGTGGTTGATTCTGCTGCATACCAAAACAAAGTTTGCCTTGGCGTTTTCCTCTTTCAATAGCTGATAAAACCTTTTTGAACACAGCTTGTGTTGTCTGTACATGGTTCTTAGTTCGTGTATCTGCCTCTGTCTTAATCTTCATCAGTCTCATTTTGCAGGTTGAGCATATGTCAGTGTGTGGTGTACGAAATAAAAGATTGAAGAAATTGTTTGGTATATTCTTCTATAGTCAATGGGATATTCACTAACCTATGGATTAAACTGTGAAATACTGCATATTGGTGTTCTTTTGGGCTGGAGTTACTGTTTTTAATGAAGTTATCCACATGTGTTGATTTTCTATATATGTCAAATTCTAATTTGTCTCCTTTTTTATAATTTTTAATTCCAAAAACGGTAACCATCCATCTTGTTCTGTTTCAATGGTGAACTTTATAGATTGGTCTTGCAGGTTCAATAATTTTGGCACATGCTGTGCTAACTTCTTTGGTATTATGGCAAATATGTCATCCACATAATGAAAGCACACTTTAAAAATATGTGGAAATGCTTCTGTCACCCGTGTTTCCAAATAACTCATATACAAATCCACTAATAATGGTGAGATGGGGTTTCCCATGGCTAAACCTGAAGTTTGTTTTCAATACTTTTGGTTGAACATGAAACCTAGAAACAAGGATGAAAGAACACATGCGATGTATTAAATACAAACAGACAGATAAATCAGCCATAGCCCATCACTTCTGGTCAAAAAATCATACTATTTCCAAAGACATAAAACTTTTGGTACCAGCAAAAAAGTATTGGGAATTAACAGTTTGGGAAAATATACACATTGTGAAGAACAAAAAGAGAGCAATGAACTTCGAAATTCCAATAGTAGATGATGTCATTCAACTCATTGAACAGCGCCAGGAGAGGGAGGCAGTCACCTGAAGAACCAGTAGAACATCAGCTGATGATGGGAACGTGGTGTCCTTGAAACATGTCCTAATTTCAAAAGTAAGTGGAGCTTAAGTGTTTTTACAGTTCGAGAATTGGTTTAAAAAAGTGTTTTGACTTACAGTAATGTTCCTTGCTTTGAGCCGACAAAGGGGCACTATTTGAAAATCGCCCAAGGCTAGACCCCGGCGACACCCTATCGCCTAGCTATGCCTTTCTTTGCACATGGTACATGATATAAAGAAAAGACGATGGGATTAGAACGGCGCTTTTACATGCGTGATGCCGCATAAGTTACTAGACTGTGGGGAAGAAAAAGTCGCATGGAATACATGCTGCAGAGACTCAGAAATGCAAGAAATTTAAGAGTAGGGATGAGACACAACCTATAGGGAACGAATAACATGTCACATAATCACTCATATATCCAAAATTCCGTGAAAAGAAGGGGAAATTTGTGCAATGGCTACGTTTGATATTCACTAGTAAAAACAGTCGGCGAGTGTTTCAATGAATGAGAGGGACAACACATATAACAACACTCTATCTCCGGGAGTTAGAAACAGCACACATTAAAACATCATCAAGATTCTATCAAACTCGGTTTTTTTCTTTTATGTATTCCTCCTGATTAACTCTTGTGCGCAAAGTAATGCTCTCATGACATCCAGAGACGATAACTTGTACACAGCTTCCTACATTTATTTATTTAGTAATTTATTTACTGCCCATAGACTAATACAAGTATCGAGCATTGTCAATATATAAAATACAATTTAAAACATTAAAATACAATTTGCAATATTAAAATTCAACTTACAATATTAAAATTTACAGTATATAGCTTGCAAAAATTCATTTATATTGTATACAGGATTATTTAAAAGGTAATTTTTAACACATTGCTTAAATTTAACAGCATTGTTTTTGCTTTTAACATAGCAAATTTGTAATCCTATTAGACATGGATCTTTATTTACAGATTTTACATTATAACTACTATAGTGCAAGTCAGATTTACATCTAGTATCATGATTGTGTACTTCACTATTTAATTTTGCTTTTTTCTGGTTTATTAAATTAATAACTTTATATATGTATAAAGACACAACAGTAAACATCTTTTCTTTTCTAAAAACTTCTCTGAATGATTCACGCATCCCCATTTTAAACAATGTTCTAATACATTTCTTTTGTAGTACTAGAACCCTCATATGAGAATTATTACCACCACCCCATAACTCAATACCGTATTGGATATGTGAATAAATTATTCCATAATATAGCGTTTTTAGTACATCTACATTACAAGTTTTTGCAAACTCCCTCATTAGGTACAAACCTTTACTTATTTTTCTAAAGAGGTTATCAATATGATTATTCTAGGACATATGTTATCGTCCTCCATCACTCGGCGCATCTTAGAAATTTACAAGTTCACTCGCGACTATGATTCAACCTAGCCGTCATGTCATGTGTAAAGCAATGGCCAAATCCTAAGTCTCGCGCCTAATGTGCAAGGTACACAACACAACTGTGATGAGTGGAGAGGGCAACTTGTGTAAATAAATTTGCATTCAACGGTCATGGTGTCTTCTGTGTGAAAATATCCCTACACTGTCAGGATGCACCCACTCCCTGAAACCCAAAAGAAAGAATCCATGCAGACCTACCCTGAGAAACAACCCGACCAGTTGTAAACCTCCCACCAGTAGTCTTCACCCGTCACATATCCTACCATATGTCTCAACGGGAGGTCTCAACGAGGTAACAACATGGACAAGTACTGCCTCAACCTCTATCAAAAACAAAAATGCTTAGATGACAGAAGCAATTTACAGATCTGATCTTTTGTTATTGTGTCTTTGTTCTCTACTTCTCACATCACAACAAACTCTTCGTTTCATGATGGGATCATAAAAACTTCACCACCGCATTTTGTACTCTATATCAGCCAGCATACTCCCTAGAAAATCGAGATTTAACTGTATTGGAACACCACAGTGAAGCGAAATAATTATTAATTTATAGATGAGTCGTATTTATTACACATCTGCTTCACTTACGTACCTATTTTGAGGACATGTTTCGCAAATCATCGTTTGCATCTTTATTTTGAGGACATGTGTTGCAAATCATCCTTTGCATCTTCGGCTCTTATCTTAAGAGCCGAAGATGCAAACGATGATTTGCGACATATGTCCTCAAAATAGGTACGTAAGTGAAGCAGATGTGTAATAAATACGACTAATCTATAAATTAATAATCCCTAGAAAATGTTCTGTTTCTACACACATAGTTATACCTCACTACTAAAAAGCTTCTAGGTCAAGAATTGGTACTGATACTGATGTAGAATCCTCTGCTGGCATGCCGATATTTTCATCTTCCAAGTTCTTGTCACGGTCTTGTTGGTTTTCATCACTAACTTCCTTTTCAGCAAAATCATAATCATAATCCTTTATTCACCATTAAGCTTACACGAAGCAATAGGTTTCGTCAGTTATAAAAAGTATTTACAATGTATTTACAAGTACAGAAAGTTTACAAATTAATGCATATAAAATTCTAGGTGAAATCAGATTATTTTCATGGCTTAAGGTAGTAATTATCATAAGTTAATAACTCTACTGTAGTAATAATAAAATTAAACAACTAAGTACCTACTATAATTTACAATAGTTTTACATAAATTCACTAGCATGTATGTTATATTCTAAGTATTCTTGTACAGTATAAAATGCCTTTTGTTTAAACCAGTTTTTTAATACTATAACAAATCTGTTTTGTGGCAGTTCTTTTATTTCCAGAGGAAGCTTATTGAATAATTTTAACTGTTGATAACAGTGGCTATTTATTGTCTTGCTCAATCGGTTGTGGGGTGTATCTAAATTATGTTTGCGTCGGGTGTCATAACTGTGTACTGAGGAACGATTTATAAATAAGTTTTGATTTTCTTTAACGTGTATGATATTGGTGTATATATACATTGAAGGTAAAGTCATTATCTTAAGGTCTATAAAGCTAGGATTACATGTATTCTGTTGTCCTAATCCTAGAATTAGTCTGAGAGATTGATCAACAATATATTTTCCCAGTTTTCTTTTCTTTATAGTTACAATCTATTTACTTTAATATACACGTGATATCAGATTTAACCCAAGGTTGAACAGATTTATAAAGAAATATGCACAAAATTGTAACTGTGCATATTACCGTCACCAAACAATCCTAGCCATATTTATACACACCTGGGCAAATTTAAGTCAACGATTAGCAGCAGCTGAACTGCTCAATTATTTGTAGCTGAATTATTTAGGAAGGTCGGGTGATAAGACCTGGACCTCGCAGTAAAAAGAATATTTTAAATTTTTTATTTCTCAACATAATCTCCACAATGTGACACATTTGTCATATTGGTGTTCTAATTTAGTTAAAACATCTCTGTAGTGTGATTTATTCTTGTACTCAAAATAGCTGTTAACCGCATCAATGATTTTCTTGTTGCTGTGAAATCATCCTCCAAGAACTTTTTTGAGGTTCGGAAACAGGTGGTAATCACTGGGTGGTAGATCTGGCAAACAGGATGGATGTTCAAACAATACAAACTTTAATTCACACATTTTTCCCATTGCAATGACTGAACGATGGGCCACAGAGAGCATTGTAAGAAACAAGATTTTTCCTTTGCCAGATGAAGGTCTTTTTCTTTTCACCTCATTGCTCAAACAGTGCAGTAATTTGGAAAGCTACAGTCACATTGCAAAATCCTGGCTATGGCATTGAATTTTTCAGCCCGACTAGCTTTCAAAATCTTGTCCTACACAGTGAAAGAATGATCAATTTCCAATAGATAATTTATTCATCAATAAATCCATTACAGTAAATATGATTTGGAGAAAGCATTTGATATTATAGATAGATAGGTATTATGACTTAAACTAGGAAATATGGGAGTAAGTTCAACATTTAGGATATACATTTGTATAGGATGAATGGAAATGAAATAACTGAAAAGATTGTAAAAAAATATTGGATTACAAGAAGGTTGTAAACTCAGTCCCATACTATTTAAATTACTTATAGATGATATAGTAGTTGAATTAAAGATAAATTATATTTGCCTACAGTATGCAACAGGGAAATGCCAAGGTTACTCTTTGCAGGTGATTCAGTGATAGGTTCTATCACAGTTGGAGGTTCTCAAAAGTTTTATAAATTTTAAATACCTTTTGAATAAAGTGGATTTCGAAAATTAATTTCAAAGGATAATGGTCCTAAAAAATGGACAAATTGAAGAAAGAAGAAAAGTGGTATGCGAGAAGGGAAGAATTGGAAATAGTAAAGAAATTTGATTACTTAGGTGTGAGACTAAGCAGCAATGGGAGATGGAATGACCACAAGACTGATTTTTACCAAGGGAAAACTAGAAATGAATGCCATAAGATGCAATTACTTGGTTAGAAAGGATATGTAAAACTTTAGTAGAAGCATAAATGGTCTATAGATCAGAGATTTAGGAGATGATGAGTGATGGTGGATGGTGCATAAAATACATAGATCATATTGCAAACAACTCTTGGGTTTACCGATAATATCACCAAATGGAGCAGCAGTGGTAGAACTGGGAAGAGTGAATAGTAAAGGTATGATAGTGGAAGGACTGCAAGGACAATGGGAATGGAATACTGGTACAGAATAAGAGCACTGGAAGAACATTATATACTGAAACAGTGTTTAGTAATACAAGAGAACACTGGAACTGAGAGGAACTTTGCTCTTAATTTGAAGAGAATTCTACAGGAAAAAGGAAAGGGTAACATATGGTAGCAGAGAGGCAAGTCAGAGGTTTCTGGGAAGAAATATGATATAGAAAAACAAGAAATACTTTGAAGTCTTACAGACAAGAAAAATGTATTATTATGCAGCCAAATGAAGACAGACTAGGTTGAAGCGATCATTGTGATCAAGGATGCTGTACGGTCTTGCTCTGCTTCGAAGATGACCTTGACCTTGGTTCTCGCGGGTCTGGTAGCACTCTCAGGGTCGACCCAGAAATTGTTGATTGTTGGCTAAACTGTTTGGTATGGCGGGATTAAAAAATTAACGGGAACAGGAAGGAACCTTGGGGGTCCACTTAAATAATGTTCAGCACTTGCTTTTCGTAATGCTTAATTACATTGAGTTCCTGCAAGATTATGAGTTTTGTGTTTGTTTTCCCCGCACTTCGCAATCACATCACTGCACTCGAGATCTTTAAACTCACCTTGCTGAACTGTCCATTCCAGCTCTAAGCTTCGACCATGACTGTTTCATCTGTCCCCTCAGTGGGACACATGTGTCTCCCTCACCTCGACTTCACCCCCTGATGTATACTTACAGGTGCACGCCTTCTTAGCAGCTTTTTTGTTACATCTGAAACTGCACTTCCATCTCCAGGTCAGCTGTATCTCTCTACATACAAGAAATGCCGTGTTCGTTAATTCCAATGGCAACTCAACGTCCCTACGATTTCAATTCGCGCATAAATCTTGCAAAACCCCGGTGCATTTTAGCGTTGTTTATTTAATTATCTTTTGCTTCTATAAAAGTTGCATTTTCAAGATTTTTTCTTTTTTTTATATTTAATAACAATATTATAATTCAAGTTCAGAATTATTGCTTCAAGGTAGAGAAAAAATTTAGATGTATGTAATAGGCAAGGAAGAGAAGGTTGGTTGTGGACTAGATTGAGTGTACACAAAATAAAGGGAGATACGAAGGGAATGAACTTTGATAAATGTCCTCTTTGTAGGACTGAAAATAATGATTTACAATATATATTACAATTTGAGGAGGCAAGGTTGTGACGGGAGCAGTATATACCCAAAAATGGGAAAACAAAAGCACAGCAATTATAAAAATAAGGATAATGAAATTAAAGAATGCAGGAGATGTGAATTCAGTAGGGGAATTTATTGGAAAAGCATGGGAAAAGTGTCCTACAGAACATAAATAAAAAGGTAGATTATCTAAGTTAAGATCCATCATGCATAGATAACCACAGAGATGAAATGTATTTTGGATTAAGAGATAAAATAGCAACTCAAAAGTAATGTAGAAGTAAACTGTAGGAATAAACACTATAGAGAAATAAATACAAATGCAAATTACATGCTTCTATAATTAAATAGGAGGTAGCCATCTAAAGTTTAAACTCCTGCAGCCCTCTATGAAAAGAGTACCAGCATAACTTATACAACTTAATTAACCTGTATAATACATGCAACAGGTGGGTATTTGAAGAAGAATTGGCAGTTATGAATGGAACCTAAACTCATATACCGCCAGATTTTAGTAACTTATCCCATAATGGTATAAAAGTATCCCAGTTGCACTTTAGTAATCTTCAGTAAAATATAAACAGTACATTGTAGTAAGTCAATGAGGAAAATAGGAACACAACTAGAGACAGTATACTAAACTACGGTTTTCACTTGGTGTGCCTAACTATTAATAAATCTTCTCTTTATCATTCTTTACTTATCATCCTACAAGTCTTAAGAAATATAATTAACATATATTACGAATAGTTAATCTGTTTTGGAGTGTAAATTATAAATGTGCATGTCAAATGAGATATACTTCTTTTCATCCACTGGAGCAACCAGTTATCTAGTTCTCCATTGTGTGTGTAAGCTCTAGTTGCTGTATATCTTCTCAAATCACTTTTATTTTAGTTACTTGCTTGCTCATTATGGTAAACAACTCATTTGAATTATGCGTGATTGGAGGAATTTAGTAACACTGACATTAAAATTAATTGAAAAACTACTTGTAGTCCCGCTTTAATACTTTGTCACTTACATTTTTAAATTATTGAGGGACTAGTTTCAGAAGCCATTGCTTTCATTATCAACCTTGTTGGACTGAGGTTGATAATGGATGCAACAGCTTCCGAAACTAGTCCCTCAGTAATATAAAAATGTAAGTGACAAAATGTTACAAAGTTACAAGTAGCTTTTTGAACTCATTTGAAGCTTAAGTGTGAACTTATGCCACTATGTCAGTCTCCATTGCTCCATTAGTTGTATTGTCTAAACTCTGTTCCCATTGGTCCAAGTGCAGTTTAACTGCATACATTTTCTCTTCAAGAATGGTCTATATAGGACATCATCAACATAGAAAAATATGGCATCTTTCCAGACACATGCAATAAAAAATATTTCATAAGAAAGTATATTGAATTATAAAGACAGCGAGTTATAACTATAAAAGATTGTAATTATCAATATTTTAATAAAATAATATAATTTAAAATGGAGTGATATTAATTTGTGAATTTGGTTATATCAAGAATGCTTGTTAAAATTGTTACATCCCTTGATTCCTTTTTCTCCAGGTTATGATTTGATTTCGAAATATCCAAAGTTTTGTTGTCATTAGCTCTCTGAAGATGGACTTAAATCTCACTTTATACACTACCTACTGTATCCAAATAAAGTTTAAAATGTTATCCATAAATTTGGCTTTGTCAGTATCGGTTAATATCAATTTGTTCCACTTTTAAACATTTTTCTCAAGCCTCAAACTAAAGAAAACATCTCACTACTTCAGCATTCCAACTGATGGTTAAGTACTGATAATAATTACTAAAATTAGGCAAGTGAGTCAACCTTGTATATCCTTTTCTCCACTTACAAGTTTTTTATGAAGACTAGTTTCTGGGGACTTCTCCCCTATCGTCAGCTCTGTGGTAGACTGATGATGCATCCGGTGTCTGCATCTGGCTTGGTGTTGTGCTGCCATCTAAAGTCCTGGTAAGTTTGATGACGTCATCTACCGCAGGAATTTCAAAATTCATCAAGAGGTCCTGTTTTTTCGTAATAAATATGTTTTCCCAAATCTGTAGTTCCAGAGGTTTCTTTGC
Source organism: Mantis religiosa (assembly GCA_030765055.1). Taxonomy (NCBI): domain Eukaryota; kingdom Metazoa; phylum Arthropoda; class Insecta; order Mantodea; family Mantidae; genus Mantis; species Mantis religiosa. The sequence continues at coordinate 197,335,205 of CM060948.1, read as the reverse complement.
CTGTTTGATCAGTTCTATTTCTTGTTTTATGTTGTGATTCTCAGACCAAAAGTGATGTGATACGGCCGACTTGTCCATTTGTTTGAATTTAATATTTCTGAAGTGTTCTTTCATTCTTGTTCCTAGATTCCTTTTGGTCTTACCAATGTATATCTTGTCACAATCCTGGCACAGAGTTGACGATAGGGGAGAAGTCCCCAGAAACTAGTCTTCATAAAAAACTTGTAAGTGGAGAAAAGGATATACAAGGTTGACTCACTTGCCTAATTTTAGTAACAATGGCACTCCACTTTCTGAAATACTTCTTTTTATTCTATATACTGATAATAATGCCTGCTTTACTTGCATATCTTGTATGGACAATATTGGTACATATCAATGCAGTTGCACAACACAAAAGTTAATTTTCTGTTGGTTTTAGCTTATAAGTGCTAGGTTTATTTATATCTTGGACCGTATCCTTCATTCATGATAACCAGCATTTCCTTATGAAAAATAAAGACATATATTCTTACAATACCCGTTCTGTTGAATCAATCCATCTGCATCATCACAGGTTTGTTAAATCAATCAACAGTATATCTCATAAGGGTGTAGTTTTGTATAACAAGATACCCAGTTCGGTCAAGGCATTGAAAGGCAAAAGCTCAAACTAAAAGTAAAAGGATTGCTGCTGAAATACAAATTTTATATTGAGAATGAATTTCTCCAGACTCAAATTGTAAGTTAATTTGTAAATCTATGTGTGTTTTAAATTGTATAATTATGAATTTGTATTTTATGTATATTGTATACCTATTGACAAAGCCATATGTACATATTGTATTGTTTACAGTGAATAAATCTCTCACCAAGGCGGCCTGGGTTCGAACCCAGGCGACTGCAAAGTGAGATTTGTGGTGGACAACACGGCGCTGGGGCGGGTTTTCTCCGGGATCTCCGGTTTCCCCCGCCATATCATTCCACCGCTGCTCCACCTTCATCTCATGTATCATCAGTGTCATCGCCTGCGGTGCCGTATGTAGTAAAAGCGGGCATTAAACACTACACATTTCATTTCATTTTACAGTGAATAAATTCTATTCTATTACATGCAGCGGCCACCTCTTGTTATTTTTCTACCACAAAAATAACAATCAGACTGAAAAGTATCAGAATGTTCTGTCATCAAAAAAATCATAATATCTGGTCATAAAATGACTTAAACAGAAGGGATATGAAAACAATTTCAGTTACACTATGAGAGCTTTGAATAATAGAAACAAATGTGGAATATCCATTCCTGCATTCTCATAACAATATGATATAAATGATCCTAATACAGATACACATTTGCATATTAGCATCATAAATTTTCAGATAGAGAGTTGGAAAAACAACACGTGGTAGAATTGCATTTTTTTGCACCAGGGAAATGCAAATAATTTTGTTCTTCTCATGTTAATCTATGATTTTTGTCATTAAGATAAATGATATGCCTAGGTTGTTAAGGCCTGTGGTCATGAGTGGGAGATCTGCAATTCAGATCACATTGTGACTAACCTTCCTGACAGGGTTCTTTCTCTCTCTCTCTTGTTTTCCTCAGTCCACATAACTGAAAATCCCAAATCTAAGTCTGGAAGTTTCCTTTACAAAATTTGCTGTGCTTCTTACACTGACCTATAGAATTCAGGATGACCACAAATTGGCAGACCTGACTTTTCTAAACAGTATTTTTGTTTTAAAAAAATTTAATGATTGAATACTAAAAACAAGCAATCTACCATGCATCCTAGAACTAAAGCAATTTAAAAATAAAACTAAAATGTAAGATAGTAGTATTCAAATAAACATATCAGTTTTATAATTTACTACATACATTTTTATGAAAATTTTTAGGTTTCCCTCTTGGGCACATGGCTACTGGCAGCACATTTATGTAGAAGGAAACACACTTACCTACAAGGACCATTCTTCCTTTAAAACATACACAGTTCGCTGTCTTGATTCAGATCGAGGTCCCGATGAAAGAATTCCAGTATTTGCACGCACACAGTGGTAAGTAGAATTTCTATAACTTACTTTACTCCAGGAATATTTGAACCTTGCTCAAGGTGCTTGTTATTATGATAAAGTTTCCACTATATGGAAAACATTTTTGTTACCAGCCACTAAGCTATCTGAAAACTACATATTGGCCTAAATATAAGCTTAGGTATTCTAAAAACTATTCATGCATAGGCTTTGCATTCATAACAGTTCATCTTTTTTATTTTTTTTCTAATATTCCTGTGATATGTGGGGAGCAGAGGAGTGCAATTAACACTCTGTCTCTTATGGTAATGTGTATCATGAATTGAAGATAAATGTAGTATCATATAAAGTCATTTCCCTTGTTGGACTATATGGTTGGTGGGGAGTATAGAAGCACAATTAACAGCCTGTCTTTTATGCTAATGTGTGTCAAGAAATGGAGAGAAATGTAGTGCCATATGGAGTCTTTTCAGAAGCTTAACTTATTTGTCATTTAACTTGTCTTTTTAAGACAGCTGGTTCAGTGATGTTCTGTATGCATCAAAGGAATGGTTCTCTTCCTGTTAAGATGTTCAATGACATGCAGCTTTATAAGTTGTTCAAAGCTAAACTACTTCACAGTTATTGTGTACATGTCAAGAAGCCCCACAGATTGAGCTCTTCAATGAGGATAATGACTGCCTATCTGTAGAGTGATATGCTGGAAGAAGAAATTGAGGGACACCTTCAGAACAATGTGTCACTTCATTCTGCCATATCTGAGCAAGCATGATGTGTCCAGTGTCTGTCTATCTTTACTTTTCTTCATTTTAATCATAGGGCTTTTAGAGGACTAAGTCATGTTTTATTATACTCTCCACTTAATCTATCATTGCCTACCAATGACATATCTAAAGATCTGTACAGCTTAACAGATTTTGTTTCTCTACATTTTAAATTTCCAAGGGGAAATTAAAAAGCTATTAAAATGCTATTAAAATGCACTTATTTATTAACTAGATAAATTATACTTTTCCTAAGAAAAGGTAATCATATCACTTGTAAGATATAGTTGTCATCTGACAGACACACATATACTTATGTGATGCAAAACAGTGCAATTAACATAGAAATGCAAATCTTACTTCATTGTATACTGTAACTTGTAAAACTCTTTTTACATATTTAAGTTTGAATTTATGAGTCACTATGTTTACACTCAGTCTTCACTTACTTGTTGTTGCAAAAAGAACACCAGAGGAACATTAAGTTGAAACAAACAGAAAAATCTGCAGTTTCACACCATTTTTGGACAGAAAACCACAACATTGGCCACAACATTAAACTGTTAAAATCTTTAAGTACACCCATAGAATTGGATATTTGGGAAAAAATATTCATAAACAAAAACCATGATAAAGTTATAAATTTTGAAATCCCGGCATTAAATGAAGTATTAAAACTTAGTGCCCCTAACACAAGATGGCAGAGTGATCGGAGCTCTGTAGTAGTGGAAGAAGAGGGAGGTTCATTTAGTCACCAAACAGCTGATGATGAGATCGAATGATCTTGAAAACGTTTCAATTATACAACAACAAGTAAGTGAAGACTGAGTGTAAACATAGTGACTCATAAATTCAAACTTAAATATGAAGAATACTTCACTGTTAATAATGCTTCTGCTTTTAATATTTATCTTTTTACATACTTTGCAACTGCTCATGTGCCCTTTGTCACTCAATATAAAACTTTGCAGCAGTCCATCTCTTCCTTCATATGCCCAAATATATTAGTGGTGATGTTTAAGAAAGTACTTTGGGTGCCCTGCTTCATTTCCAGAATATATACTGGTAGAGAGGGGACAAAGACTTGATCTTTAATATATCCTCACATTAATAAAACACAGTGTCAGGTCTGCTGAAGTGGTGGCCAGAGTAAGAGCATCTGATTGCTGTCTCCATACTGCTGACCACTTTATTGCAAACACTGCTATAACTGAAGTGACTTCAATCACAAAGATTAAGTGGAAAGTATAATAAAATATGACCTAGTCCTCTAAAAGCTCTAATGATTAAAAGTGAAGAAAAGGTAAAGATAGACACTGGACACATCATGCTTGCTCAGATATGGCAGAATGAAGTGACACACTGTTCTGAAGGTGTCCCTCAATTTCCTTTTCCAGCATATCTTCCTACAGATAGGCAGTCATTATCCTCATTGAAGAGCTCAGTCTGTAGTACTTTTTGACATGTATACAATATCTGTGAAGTAGTTTAGCTTTGAACAACTTATGAAGTTGTGTGGCATTGAGCATCTTAACAGAAAGAGAACCATTATTTTGTTTTACTTCCAATAGCTGGCAATGTAGTGAGAAACAATCCATCACCTAGCAACAGTAATCGTAACAACAAAACAAGCATTCAATAAGCTGAGGATGCAATTGATGAACTTGTAAAACTGGTTCTTAACAATTTATAGTTACACCACAAGATACCTTTGAGAGTTTAATATAACAACTGTTATAAATATTTGTAACAAAAATTCACCTATCTTGTGGTATAATTGTAAACTGTTGACATAATCAATTGGCAGTATTTCAAAATTCATTATGCAATTTTTACTTTTAAAAATAAATGGTTTCTTCCATATCAGTAAATCTATGGGCCCATGTAACTGACTGATTAACTAACATCAGGTTCTATTTCCTGATTACATAACAAAAAAATGATCTGTCCAGCTCATTTAGCAATCTATTTATGTTTCATATTTCTAAAATGTTTTTATTATGGTTTTCAAATGGCATTTCATCTTACCAATGTAAGCCACAATCTGTCACAATCTAAACAGCTATGTTTTTAAATGCCAATTCTTTTATTTGAAATTTTATCTTATTTGAAAAGCTTAGTAATTTTTTTATTATATTTATTTTGGGGAACCTATATTATACATGTTCTTTAAATAATTATGTAAATTTTTATATTAGCACAAGTATGACAAGCAAATTTAAAAAAGAAATTAATCATCTTTTTATTTTCTTGAGAATAGAAACATCTTCAACATCTGTGATATTTAAATTTCTCAGTCTTTTTATATATAAAATATCTAATAAAACTATTATTGAATGTTTTTATTAATCACTGAAATTGATAGCATTTTTTGGTTACAATATGATATATACATAAAGTGCAACTAAACCTTAAGGTTTAGTTTAATTACAATCAGTTCAAAAATGTAACAATTTGAACTGCTTATTGAATAAAAACAGCAAAACAATTTGAATAGAAGTTTACGCTATTTAGTTTAAACTCATTGCAATAAAGATAGCTTGAAGTAGTTGTTAACTAGGTAATATTCTGAAAGATTTTACTGAATTTAATTTTGATTAATGATTTGTCAGTTTAATTTAAATCCTTAGTAGTAATTTCAATATTGTGGACATAATCATTATATTGTTTTAAATGTATATCGTACACTAGCTTTTGTACCTTTACTTCCTTCTTATTAAAATTAAATTTTAAATATTAATTACCTATATTATGTGTTGGATTTTTTGTTTAATTGGTTTCCACTTATGTTGTTTTGAACACAATTTATGTGACTATTTGTCTCTTTTTTGTACTAAAATTAAAATTTTCAGATAATTATAGTGCTACATAAGTGAGGGCTTGTTAGAAATATTTATTATAATTGTTAGATTTGTACTGCTTAACTGTCAATAGCTTTAGTACTTTTCATTTAGAGTTTGTCTATCAATCGGTCCAATAATAATGTATGTTTCCAATTACCTCTAAAAGAATATCAGGAAACTCTGACAATGATTTTCATTAATCTATACTTCTAGAGCATTTTAACCTCTTGTATTATCTATTCATGCTTTCAAACTCTCAAAGGATATCTGGTATAGTATATTTCTATTGTGACTTTGTGGGTTCGTAGAATTAAAAGTCCAAGTTGCAGAAATTCAAAATGTTCTTTATTTCCGTAGAAATACACTTTGGTCAAGCCTTACAGTAGCAGAATTACGTCACATACACAATTACAATCTTCCAAGGTTGTTGACCATAACAAAGAGTTTACTTCCAAAACACACACCAGTTCCAATTACAACTCTCGTTACGACTCTGATTACAACTGTCCCTCTGGCGTGTCGCAATTTCTTATATATAACTCAATTTGTATTTCTAGAATGAACAAGATGGTACTAGAATCTTTGAGTTATCTAACTTTATCTGTTGCGGTAAGCCTTCTATCTCCGCGCTACACTATCTACCCTTTGTGTGCAGAAGCCGCGCTATCTTTATCTGTTTCAGCAAGTTCCTTTGTGTGAGTCAGCCGCGCTATCGCGATAATAACTCGCTACACTGCTCCCTCAGCAAGGCTGGCCGTCCCAAACAGCAGCATCATACTAGGCCAGATGATCCAGGTGTACCACCAACATCTTTCCTCGGGGCACCCTCTGGATGAGGTAGACCACGTCGTTAATCCTCTACACCTCCCAGTACGGTCCTTGCCATGGTTGTTGAAGTTTCGGGCATCGTCCCTTGGTCTGGATAGGGTGGTACAACCAGACCAGGTCACCTTGCTGGAACCCTCGGCTGTTGGCTTGCCTGTCATATCGGGTCTTCATGCGGTCGCTCGGCTTCTGGATGTTCTGACGAGCCATCTAGTGCATGTCGTGGAGATGATACACAAGGCTCTCTACATACTCGGTTGCTGGCTGTTTGGCGTCCGGGGGACTCGCAAACACCAGGTAACAAGGAAGGCGTAACTCTTGACCGAACATTAAGCTGGCTGGCGTCATCCCAGTGGTGTCATGATTTGATGAGCGGTAAGCCAGCAGGAACAGTGGCACCTTGACGTCCCAGTCTCGCTGATGGCTGGCCACAACCCTTCTCAGATGTTCCTCCAGGATCTTGATGTACCTCTCCACCATGCCGTCCGACTGTGGATGTAGAGGTGTTGTACGACATCCTGTTAACCCCAAGCCTTTCCAGTGCCTCCTTCATTAGGCTGGATTCAAAATTGGTGCCCTTATCACTGTGGAGCTCTAACGGCACCCCAAAGTGGCGGAAAAGCTACTCCTCGAGGCAGTCTGTAATTGTCTTCACCTGCTGGTTCGGGATGGCGTCTACCTCCGGCCACTTGGTGAAGTAGTCCAAGACCACGATCAGGTATTTATTGCCTCGGTCGGACACTGGGAATGGTCCAGCTATGTCGACAGCGATCCGTTCGAATGGTGCTCCGACGGTGTACTGCTGCATGCGACCCCGGCTCCTAGTCTGGGGGCCACGACTCGCCGTGCACATGTGACATTGACGGCACCATCTCTTAGCTTCTGCTCGGAACCTCAGCCAGTAGTAGTGCTGTCGAAGTTTGTCGATCATTCGTTTTGCTCCCTGGTGTCCTGAAGTACCAGCGTGCACTTCTTCCAAGACTTCCGGGACCTTACTCCGGGGAAGCACCAACTGCTCCCTCTGCCTCTTCGCATCGGGTGTTTCCCATACCCGGAACAGCACGGCCTCTCTGACCTTCAGCGAGTCCCATTGGGCCCAGTAGGACTTGTATGTGGCACTCCTTGGTGCGATGTACTCCAAGGTCGGTCTTGTCCCTGCCTCCACTTCCCTCAAGAGTGGCCCCAAGTCTGCTTCCCCCAGCTGCTCCCTCCTCAGGCCTGCGCTATCCCAGCCATCCACAGGCACTACCGTGACCGCCCTGAGAGCTGCAGCATGCTCCTTCTCTTCCACTCTTGTGCACTGGCCGCACTCTTCTAGGCAGGGTCTTCGAGACATGGCGTCTGTGTTACCGTGGCTCTTCCCTCTATGTTCAGAGGTGAAGTCGTACTGCAGCCTCGGGACCCAAAGTGCTGTCTGGCCTTCCAGGTTTCTGAAGCTGAGTAGCCAGGTTAGGGCGGAGTGGTCAGTTCTCCGGTGCAATGGCTGACCATACAGGTATTTGTGGAAGTGTTCCAAGGTGTTTACTACCGCCAGTAATTCTCGCTGGGTAACGCAGTAGTTCTTCTCTGCCTTGGACAGCGTCTTGCTGTAGTAAGCTATCGCCCGCTCGTGGCCGTCCTGAATTTGGGATAGGACACTTCCAGTGCAATGGTATCTATCGTCGGTGTCCACAATGAAGGCGCCACATGGTTGTGGGAATCCCAAAATAAGAGCACTACAAAGTGTCTTCTTCAGCTGCTGGAAAGCGTCTTCGGCGTCCTCCCTGCACACATAAGGCCTGGTTCTTTCGTCAGGCGGGTGAGTGGTTGGCGATGTTGGAGAAGCCCTTTGTGATAATAAATAAGCCCTTATGATAATAATAGTAATAGCTGCACAGCCCTAGGAAACTGCGCAATTCTTTCTTATCCTTTGGCCGAGGCCAATCTCTCACGGCCTGTGTCTTCTCCGGGTCTCTGACCATTCCGGTTGGTGATACTATGTGGCCCAAGTAGTTGACTTCCTTGCGGAAGAGCTGGTACTTCTTCAAGTTCAGCTTCAGCTTGATCGCCTGGAGTCTCTGTAGCACCTTACTCAGGTTGTCGAGATGGTCTTCAAAAGTTTTGCCAACAATGATGATGTCGTCCAGGTATAGCAGGCAGGCGCCATGTCAATCTTCTCATCACTGACTCCATGAGACATTGGAAGGTAGCTGGTGCGTTGCAGAGGCCAAAGGGCATAACTGTGAACTTCCAAAACCCTTGGCCTGTCGAGAATGCGGTTTTCTCCTTGTCTCTCGAGTAACCCGACTTCAGGTCCAGGGTCGAGAACCACTGCGCATCAGCCAGCGGGTCCAGGGTATCGTCAATCCGGGGTAAGGGGACGCAATCCTTCCTGGTGACAGCGTTCAGGTTCCTGAAGTTCATGCAGAAGCGTAGCTCACCGTTCTTCTTCATCACTAGGGGAACAGCTAGGGCTGTCGGACTCTTCAATCACTCCCCTGGATCTCATGTGCTCCAGCATGTCCCGTACCACCGCTTGTCTTGCCAGCGGAACGCGCCTAGGTGGTTGCCGAATAGGCCGGACGTCTCCGGAGTCGATGTGTTGGAGCACTCGGTCCGTGCGGCCGTAGTCGCTGTCGCCTTGGCTGAAGATGCGCTGGCATCGTCTCAGGAGTTGTCGAACCTTCTGGAGCTGTTCTGCTGTCAGGTGGTTGGCCGCCCTCTCCACTAAGCGTTCCAGGGCCCTAGGTGTCACGTCGGCACCGGCTCTTGAGTTTTGTCGATTTGTGTTATGCTGACTACGGGCTCGCACGTCCCCAACTCCGTCCCGGCCTGGACGTCGTGATCGGTGTCTGTTACGTTGAGCAGCCACACCGGCACCTCCTCTCGGCATTGCAACAATGTCCTGGCTACACAGAGGCCATGCACAGGTGTCTTCTGGTCCAGCATCATGTTCTGTGTTCGCTGGCCTTCCAGTCGCGCCGTCACCACCACCTCGCTTCTCGCGGTGACAACGGCTTCCCTCAGGATGACTTTGCAAATTCTAAGGCGCTCTTTGGGTTGCCGGAGCATCACCTCGTCTCCATTGAGCCGCAGGACTTTCTTGCCGACATCGAGCGTCGCCTCGTGGCTCCTGAGGGCATCCGGTCCCAATATCACCTCAGCCCCCTTCGCGACGAACACCCATTGACGCACGGCACTCCGTCCCAAGGTCAACTTCAGCAGGATCTCCTTGTACACAGGCAAGGTGTCGCCCGATGCCATCACTAGCTCGTATGGTAGGCTTGGTTTCCTTGATGGTAGACCCCTGGCCACGTCAGGTCTGATGATGATCACGGCTGCCCCGGTGTCCAACAGCACGCGGCTCGGCCTCCCTCTCACCCAACCGTTCGCGATGAGGCTGTCATCCATCTCTCGGCTGACGACGCGCAGTGTCACTCGAGTGAATGGTGGTGATGGCGCCAACGTGCCCCTCTCCACAACGGCCCTTACTCGTTTTTCGGCTGCTCTTCATGGTGTGGGCGGTCTCTCTCCAGGTGTCCCGGCTGTCCACACCCCCAACACATGCCATTTGGTCTTCGCCGGCCTCCCTCGGCTGGCCTTAGGTCTCCCGTGTAGCGGATGCTCCTGGTTCTCAACGTCGGGGTAGCCGTCACCTTGGCCGCCTCCATCCTCAATGCTGCCGTTAGCGCCGAGCATTAGGCGCTGACGTATCTCGGTGTCTTGTACCCCGTCAACGAATGTGTAGGCAGCTTCTCGGGATACGAACTCGGGTGGGAGGTCGACTAAGGCTTTGCTGGCTACCTGCTTAATTGCCAGGGCAAACTCCTGCAGCGTCTCCCCTGGCTGCTGCGTTCTTGACTTCAGTTGGCTGTGGTAGGCTGCGGCTAAGTGGTGGTTTCCAAAGCGGTTTTCCAGGGCTTCCCAGATGTCCTTGTTAGGCGCCGCTGTCTGTACCGCGTTCAGAACTTCTGCGGCCTGTCCCTGGAGGCTGGCTGTGCGGCTTCTCCCTCCGGTGATCTTTTTTTGTGCTTGGCCACTGTGTTGAATTGGCGGCGGAAGACTTCGAAAGTTGTCACGCCGTCATATTTAGGAGGTTTGATGCACGCAGATGTTTGGCATCCCGGCGTGTCGGCCTTTAAGTCCTTCAACCTCCTGCCAAGGACGTCCTGCACCATGGCGTTTAGGGACTTAGTGTTGGTGTCGGCCTTTCCCTCTAGGCTATTAACTACGCTTGCCAGGTCTTCTAAGTCTTCCGCCATAGCGTTCAGGGATTTGGTGCTATTGTCAGCCTTTCCCTCTAAGTCGTTAAGGCGCGATAATGACTGTCTATCGCGATAATGACTCGCGACAATATATTGTTTGATGGACTATTGAAGTAGTCAACTTATTTACACATTTATACTCACCTTTACTTTAAAATGTTAGAACATAATTTAAACATTTTCGAGGGCATATATCCTCATCATCAGGCTGTATATGTATATTTATAAAAGTACAGAAAGCATCACCCTGAGCCTTTTAGAAAATTTGAACAGGCCTTAGAAACTAAATAAGACTAGTCCCGGAATACATATACAACCTGAAGAACTTGATAAACAGACCAGATCAGATCAGTTGCGAGGGATGTGAGAAATACTATATAGGTGAAACAAATAGAAACTTGGAAACCAGACTAAAAGAATGCCAGAGAAACAAAACTAAACCAATAGAAAAATCCACTGTGGCATACAATTTCTGGACAGAAAGTCATAATATTGTTCAAAATATAAAATTGCCAATGGAATCTTACCAATGGAATTGAACATCTTCTAAAAAATTATACATTATTAGAAACAGAAGTAGTGTAATAAATTTTGAAATCCTGCCATTAAATAAAGTTTTAAAACTTTGGATCCCTAACATCAGATGGCAGCATGATCAGTGCCAGCAGAAAGGGGAAACAAGAAAGAGAAAACTTTAGTCATCCAGTAAATGCGCTCAAAAATATTTCAATTGTGTTCTAACTTTTAAAACTGAAAGTGAGTGTGACTATTTCAATACTCCAACAAATGGAGAACACTCCATGTTAATAGTGCCTCTAATTTTATTGCTTAATATATATTGTTAATATAATTTTTATGTTAATGTTTCTTGCAGTGGTGAGGAAATGTACACATGTGCATGGCTGAAAGAACGTGGTGTAAATGTCTTGGAATTTCAGCTAGGTGAGTGACTGTTAGTTGTGCAGATATATGCATCCTGTAAACCTTCATTTAAAATAACAGAGCTGTCTATAGAATTACACCATGAATGTAGCACATTTATGCATTTATTACAAATTTGTATGATGACAAATGTGATTACTGCTATTAGTTGTCCATTTATCTTGTTTGTCTATTGCAATAATTTATCAAAAATTAAGGATAGTTAATAAAACCAAATAATGTTTATCTTCTGGGTATTCCACTTTAAAAATTATAAAAATCTTCTAAACCAGTCCTCATGTCCAATTAATTGGCTATGTAGAACAAAATTGTCTCTTCATATGAGACAGTATCCAAAATTTTTGGGACTGGTGCTGCCATCTTCACAGTAGCAACTGTGGAGTTTCCTACCAATAGGTGACAACATTAACATATCTGATGAGTGGAGTGATTAAAATTTCATGCAGCTGGGTAGATGTATTGAGATTCTGTAGTATTTTTCATGATACACTGTGTGTACTGTTTAGTGATTTTACAATGGATCCAAGATTACAACAGAGACTGTGCATCAACTTCTGTGCATAGCTTGGGAAAAATGCTATGGGGATCCTCACCATGATTAAACAAGTGTTTGGGGAACAAAGCATGACCTCGTACACATTTGTTTGAGTGGTATGCTTGGTTTAGGCCTGGCCATACTGCTATTGAAGATGATACTCACACCAGTAGGTCCATCAGCTGCACACTGTCTGACATTCTTGCTAAAATTTAACACTTTGTTGACGAGGATTTATGTTGAACCATTGAAGACCTTGCTCATATAGTGGGAATTAGTTGTGGCACATGCCAATGCATTTTTAACTGATGAATTGGGCATGCATTGCATTGCTGCAAAATTTGTGCCAAGATACTGACTGCTGATCCAATGAACCAACCTTGACTGACAGAAAATAGTGAAAGAACCCGAACTCATCAAGACCAAACAAAGCAAAAGATGTGAAGAGCAAAGTCAATTGACCTTATAGTTGTTGAACTAACAAGCCTGGGACTTACAGCATAGTAAGTCGCCACAGAAAGAGTATATATCTCAGAAGTTTTCATTCTGACTCTACCTATCCAAACCTTCTCCAGGTAGTGTAAAAGAATAATTAATTTTCATTAGGTTAAAAGGGCATCAGTTTGACATAATTGAAAGGCTTCAAGAAGAAACATTGTCTGTGCTAACCACTCTCAAAGAACAAGACTTATAGGATGCATTTGGAAAATGGCAACTACTTCAAGGGTGATGGCGGTCAATAGTCTCAAAGTAAGTTTTTGACCAAGTGGCATCTCCAGTCTCCAAAATTTTAGTTACCACCTTGTGTCTAACATATTTTCAGGAAAGAAACATTAAATTAAAAAAAAAAAAACAAATGTAATATGCATGAGAGTATGTGATACATGTAGTCTTTACTTACATGATGAAGATGATGATGATGATGATGATGATGATGATGATGATGATGATGATGATGATGATGATGATGATGATGATGATGATGATGATGATGATGATTTATTATCTTCTTTAAACTTTACATGAAATTTACACAGTTAATTAATCCCTGTTAGAGTTGCTTATTTCTGTTTCTTCCTCTTATATTTAACATTTTATTGTGTGTATTTTATATATATATACTTTATGTTGACATTAACTGAGGATGTTAGGAAGGTCTAACGAAACGAGTTCTAGGTAAACACTAGAAATATATGGAGCATTGAGTACTAGTTTGACTCAAAATTATATTAATACCTATACTTGCCCATTCATACCTCATACTAGCTTCTTTGTTACATAGCTCAACGTATTTTTCTCTCATCCATTCTATTTTAAAGTATCTATAATCTATTAATGTCATTTTTTCATTAAATCTGCTTAGAATTTCTTGCTTTTGAATATCCATGAATTGTGGAAACGTTGAGTCAGACTGAAAAATTCAATGCCATAGCCGGGATTTGAACCACGGATCTTCTGGTTTCCGTCCAGCCGCACTACCATTGTGCTACTATGGCCAACGTGCCGATATGACATTAAATCTTCCAACTGACTCGTATTTTCCCGGTAAACCACTTAGGAGTTCTCATAAACACATGAGACAACTACCTTAATGGCGACTTACTACATGTAAGTACTTTAAGGCCCGGGCTTTATAGTTCTAATTTCTTTCCAGAAATCCTTTTATGTGTGTTTGGAGGAATTTAGTAACAGTGACATCAGGTAACACCAGGGTTATTTTGCAAAAATTCCTGTGTATTGCATCAACATTTTTCCAGCCCCATATCTCATCTGGTATAACATCATTGCTTCAAACAATACGCTGTAAATCACTTTTAACCACAAAATGACGAGTGTCAATAAACCGACTACAAATAGTTTTTACAACCCTACTTTTATTTCTTCCTGCACTTATTTCCCCATTCTTATTTCTTCCAATGTTATTTGTATCTTATGCATGCAATTTTCTTTTATCCCAATTTTCTCCTGTTTTAGTATATAATTTCCACTAATAGATTTATTTTAAACCTGTGATTTATTGCTCTTTCTATTTTATCTTTTATTCCCTCTCTCCCTAGTTCTGCTTGTGCTACTCCATTTGGTGAACTTTTGGTAACACCAGGGCTATTTTGCAAAAATTCCTGTGTATTGTATCAACATTTTTCCAGCCCCCATATCTCATCTGGTATAACATCATGCTTCAACCACCATGCTGCAAATCCCTTTTAACCACGTAATGTGTACTTTTGATATTTTACTTAAACATACTCTGATTACCTGCATTCACTTTTCCCCTTTGCTAATATTTTTTCTTCTGTACCATTGAGCTGTCACCCGTAGGTAGTCAGTTTTTCTCACTACTTCCACAACTTCCATTTACAGTACCATTTTACGTACTTTAGTTAATTTACATCCTTTCTAAAGATCATGATTTTCAGTTTCTGTTTGTTTACTTTCAGCTTCCAATCTGTGCAAAATGTACCAATTGCTTCAATAGCCTTGTTAAGCCCCACAACTGAAATAGAACCTGCAACTAAGGCATCTGCAATCAGTAACCGTGGTATTTTCTTATTATTAATGACTGGTGAATGCTAATTACATTATTGTAACTCTTCTATAGTATCATCTATAAATAGATAAAATAGCACTGGACTAAGTTTACACCCATGTCTAAAACCTGAATTGTTCTTGTTCCCTTCAACAGTTCTTCCCTTAGCAATTTTTACACAACACTTGCTATTTGCATATAGGTCTTTTATATGCTTTATAAATGATTCACTCATACCCCTTTTAATTAGTTTTGCCCAAAGTGTCTCCCTGTTAATAGTATCAAATGCTTTTTATGAAGTATTTAACTATTGCATATTGCAGTTTAACACTTCTTTCAGTTTAATACGAATTATGAAACTCAAGACTTTTCTACTTTGCACAAGTGTTATCATTTCCTCTTGACCACACATAATCATAACCACATAAGAAACAGCAAAAGGGAGATGCATTTATTTCAGAAAATCTGCCAAAAGTAGTGAGCTAGCACCAGTAATATGTTCTACAAAGTAAAAAAATGTGATCTTTAATGCACACATATCCTCTCTCATTCTCTCTTTCTTGCTTCCCGTCCTCTTTTCTGTAATTGTATTTGAGAAATATGTATATCCGCATTCTTGTTCTCATTCTTGTTCCTGCTCCTGGTATAGTGTGAATGAACCAAACATTTTAATATTTGAGATTTTAATTTTCTTAGTTGTGGGCAAGAACAAATTATTAAATATGAATATTGTGACTTTGTGGAGTTGTAGAATTAAAAGTCCAATTTGCAGAAATTCTAAATGTTCTTTATTTCCGTAGAAATACACTCTGTTCAATTCTTACAATAGCAGAATATGTCAAATACACAATTGCAATCCACCAAGGTCGCTGACCACACACAAAAGCGCTCACCTTCATCACACACCAGCTTCAATTATGATACTGTTTTACAACTGTTTATGACTACTACTCTGTTTACGACTGTCTTGGCGAGTCTCGGCTTCCTTATATATACCACTACTCATACTAGAAATTTCTGGAACAAACAAGAAATTGAATGTTCTGTATCAATCAAGTTGTCACTAGAATGTTCCATTTACCTCACTTTATCTGTTTTGGCATGCCTTTTATCTCCATGCTATGTTTAACTGCTTAGACAAGCTGTTTATCTTTACCCGGAACCCTGTCCCTTATCTCTCTGCGCCGAACCTTTTGTGTGCATCGCCGCAGCCATGACAATATGGTGTAATTTCAATCTATACACAAAAGGTAGGAAGTTATTTTATCAAGAAACTATAAACTGAAATAATTTGATAAATTTGAAAAACAAAAGAAGAGATTTGTATGCCAAATTCATGCAAATTGTGACACTAGAATACAAATTTATGATAAATATATAAAGAATGTGCTAGATTACATAAGCCATATGGAATGTAAATCTAATGGTTTGTAAATCTGCAAGAAAAATTTCTACAGCAGTTAGAAAAAAGCCTTAATCATTCACAGAATTGATATTTCAAGAAAGAAAATATTTTGATATATAATGATTTGGATTCTATGCTTGCCCATAGTTGCCAAATATAAAAAATGTGACAGTCAAAACACACAATCAGTAGTCCCAATTAGCTAGGATAAATGTGACTACACCATATTCAGAGCTAGAACTTAATTGCAGATGACAAATAAGATAATACTAAAGCTCAGCTTTTAAGGAGTATTCCCATTTGTGTGATTCATTATAAGGCTTCTCTGAAGCCCTTCTTTTAATACAAGGATGGACGTAATACAGATCAAACTGTTCTACTAGCGGCCAATGAGCATCTAGTTCATAAATGTACCAAATATTTCGTACTTTTTGGATCTTGAGGCTGTTGAGTGAACAACAAAAGGCTGGGCATGGGGAAATTTCTCAACAATTGTTGGCGTACTATGGTGCAGAAGGAGAAACATTTCTGCAATGCAATATGGGTACAGCAGTGCATCTCTAAATCAAAGCATTAAGTGGCGATGAAAATGTGATGAGTGTTACAGTAAACTCGAAACCTCTTTGTCAGTCAACAAAGTCCAGGCAATAGACTTTTGGGACTACAGAGGTGACTTGCTTATTGATTACCTGCAAATGCAGAACTGTCAATTCAGCTTATTACTCTAAATCCCTGTGGAACTTGAGAATAGCCTATCAATCCAAGAGACTAGATTGTCCCATCTGAAACATGGTTAGTCCATGATAATATTCACCTCCACACCCAGGCTCAAACATAGCAAAAAGTGGTGGAAATGCACTGGACTATCATCCAACAACCTACTTATGATCTTCACCATATTGGATCACTAAAAGAGATTCTTGTAGGTAAGCTTTCCATGATTATCAGTAGTTTGATTGACTACAGACCTGTTCTCATTCTTTCTGCAAAACTGGAATTAAGAAACTTCCAGTTCCTAACAAAAGTGCATAGCAAGCGGCATAAACTATGTAGAAAAAACAACATTCATATTATGTTGTAAAATACTGGTGTAATAAATATTTAAAAATTAAGGTTGGTTTATATTTGACCCAGCCTGATACAACATTCAAAAAGACATGAAGCATGTCCTGAAGAGGACAGAAAACACAAATGTAGTGGTAGTAAAACTTCCTCATAGACAGCCCCTAACTCAAAAATAAATGAGGAAATCATCAAGGTAAACACGGACATAACTTCAAAGTGCAAAACTTTCAACCATGTAAAAATTGTACAAGACAAGACTGTCATACTAATCATGGTCTGCATCTCAATAAAAAGGGGAAACAAATTTTAAGTGATGTAATAGATAGGGCAGTGAGTGATCAATTAGGTGAAAGAAAGATTGTAAAAAACGGATAAAAACAATCAAGTTTTTTAGTTTAAAGTTATTACATCTCATCATTAATTCTTTAAAGAATAAGGTACATCACATCGAAATGCTCATTGAAGATGAAAATCTAGATATTTTAATATTGTCTGAGCATGATTTAAGAGAAACTGAAATAGATCTTATACCTCTACCCAATTTAAAATTAATATCCAATTACTGTAGACCTCATAAACAAAAAGGTGGGTTAGCAATATATGCTAAACAACAAAATGAAATGTATCGTAACTATACTAAGTTAGAGGTCCTTAATTTACAAAGTTTTAATCAAGATGGTGATATGGAAATATCTGGGATAAAATTTAAGTATGGAACTAATCCATTCTATATTATTAGCCTGTACAGACCTCCAAATGGCAACTTTAAAATTTTTCAAAACCAATTGTTAAACCTTCTTGATAAATTGATGTTTAACTTATTGTAATATAATAATAGCTAGAGATTTTAATATAGATTTTCAAAACAAACAACAAATACAATATAAATGCCTACACAATATTCTTGAACAATTCAACTTGAGATATACAATAAATTATGTAACTAGACAGACAGACAACACTCAGAAGGTTATTGATAATATTATTGCCAATATAGCTTCAAATTATATGCAGGTCTCAGTGTTACATACCTATATATCTGATCATTATGCTCAATGTCTACTGATACATGACTTTAACCGAACAGGTGGCAAACTGGCACAAAAAAGTAAGATCGGTCATTGTAGTTAATTGATGGAAATTAATCATTTCTCCACATTAGCCGTATATAGGCTAAGATATTTGATGGATGGAGTCAACATGAAAAATTCAATGCCATGGCCGGGATTTGAACCATGGATCTCCTGGTTTCCGTCCAGTCGCTCTTAACCTTTGAGCTACCATGGCCAACGGGCCTTCCTGACATTAAATTCTCCAGTTGACTCGTATATTTTCCCCGGTAGACCACTAGGGGCTCTCGCATCCGAGATACACCGTTGGTGGCAACTTACTATTGTAAGTACTTAAGTCCCAGGCTTCATCATTTAACTCTTATTATTTTAGTTAATTGATGGAAATTAATCATTTCTCCACACTAGCCGTATATATAGGTTGGATGGAGTCAACATCAAAAATTCAATGCCATGGCCGGGATTTGAACCACGGATCTCCTGATTTCCGTCCAGTCGCTCTTAACCTTTGAGCTACCATGGCCAACGTGCCTTCCTGACATTAAATTCTCCAGTTGACTCGTATATTTTCCCCGGTAGACCACTAGGGGCTCTCGCATCTGAGATACACCGTTGGTGGCGACTTACTATTGTAAGTACTTAAGTCCCAGGCTTCATCATTTAACTCTTATTATTTTAGTTAATTGATGGAAATTAATCATTTCTCCACACTAGCCGTATATAGGCTAAGATATTTGTCAGGAAGGCACGTTGGCCATGGTAGCTCAAAGGTTAAGAGCGACTGGACGGAAACCAGGAGATCCGTGGTTCAAATCCCGGCCATGGCATTGAATTTTTCATGTTGACTCCATCCATCAAATATCTTAGCCTATATACGGCTAGTGTGGAGAAATGATTAATTTCCATCAATTAACTAAAATAATAAGAGTTAAATGATAAAGCCTGGGACTTAAGTACTTACAATAGTAAGTCGCCACCAACGGTGTATCTCGGATGCGAGAGCCCCTAGTGGTCTACCGGGGAAAATATACGAGTCAACTGGAGAATTTAATGTCAGGAAGGCATGTTGGCCATGGTAGCTCAAAGGTTAAGAGCGACTGGACGGAAACCAGGAGATCCGTGGTTCAAATCCCAGCCATGGCATTGAATTTTTCATGTTGACTCCATCCAACCTATATATACGGCTAGTGTGGAGAAATGATTAATTTCCATCAATTAACTAAAATAATAAGAGTTAAATGATGAAGCCTGGGACTTAAGTACTTACAATAGTAAGTCGCCACCAACGGTGTATCTCGGATGCGAGAGCCCCTAGTGGTCTACCGGGGAAAATATACGAGTCAACTGGAGAATTTAATGTCAGGAAGGCACGTTGGCCATGGTAGCTCAAAGGTTAAGAGCGACTGGACAGAAACCAGGAGAACCGTGGTTCAAATCCCGGCCATGGCATTGAATTTTTCATGTTGACTCCATCCATCAAAGATCGGTCATGCATATGTTAACAATTGTTGTGATTCAAACTTGTTAGCTCTAAATGGAGTCCTGAGTGAGGAGTCGTGAACCGATGTTAAGCTTGAAACCAATGTAAATAAAAACATTTAAGTGCTTTCTTAACATATTTAGGTATTATTTCAACATTTATCGTCCAATAACAAAGAAAAAACTAAATAAAATTCGCAATATAAATAATATAAATTGGATTACTGAAGAAATCAAGCAGCTATGCTCAGTACTGCATATATCAAACACTCTTTATGCATCCAACAAAATACATATTAATCAATTAAAAAGTATAAAGAACTTCTATGACAAACAAGCTATGCGTGAAAAGCAAAATTACTTCAATAACAAAATCATTAATTCTGACAATAAGATGAAAACAACTTGGCAAATAATAAATAACTTTAGAGGTAAACAAATAGTTGATGCTAAAAATAACATTGAAATCACTCAAAATGGGTCCCTGATGAGCAACCCTCAAACAGTAGTTAATTTATTTAATGATCATTTTATATCTATTGGCTCAAACATAGCTAAAAATACAGTTCCTAGTGGCATGACTGACTATACAACTAGTAATAACACCAGTCAGTCTATTTTTCTGGAGCCAACAAACACCTCTGAAATACTTAGTCATAAACAAGCTCAAACCAACAAGTACTGTGGGATATGATAAAATCCCCATGAAAGCAATAAAAGCATGCAAGAATGCCATAGTTAATCCCCTAGTTGATATTATTAATGCAATCTTATCAAAAGGGATATTTCCTGATGATTTAAAAATAGCCAGAATAGTTCCTACATTTAAAAAGGGCAACAGAACCGAAATAGACAATTATAGACCCATCTCAGTACTACCATCCTTATCTAAAATAGTTGAAAAAGTAATATACATGGGGATTATTAAATTTTTAAACCACTTTCGCTTATTACCAACCTGCCAAAATGGTTTCATTAAAGACAAGTCGACAATATCGGCAGTTACTTCTTTCGTTGAATATATAATTGATGCTGTTGAAAATGGATGTTACACTGCTGGTGTACTGTTGGATCTTACAAAAGTATTTGATTGTGTTGATGAAACAATTTTACTTAATAAACTATATCACCTCGGATTTAGAGTTATTGCATATGACCTAATAAGCTCATATATGACTAATAGAATTCAGTTCACAGAATTAAATACTACCCTGGGAATCTTTACATAGTAAAAACATTGTATCGGTAGTTCCTCAGGACTCCATTTTGGGACCACTACTGTTTATTTTGTACACAAATGACATTGCCAATGTAATTCCTAATGATGTTAGTTTAAATCTCTATGCTGATGACACGATGATGGGATTTCAGAATAAAGACCTTAATAACCTAGAAATACAAATGAATGAAATTGTAAATAGTATAACTCAATATTTTAATAACTCTAAATTATGTGTTAATGCAAAAAAAGGTGAATTAATAATTTTCAATTTTAAAACCACTCATTTTGAGCCTCATATATACTTGGACAATGATATGATTCTACCTATCGATAATGTTGATGTTCTCGGTTTAACATTTCACAGTAAACTAACATGGAATGAACATATTAATAAAATTGAAAAGAAATTATCATCAGCTCTTTTTGTTATACGTAATATATCAAAATTTGTATCAGCTGAAACTGCCAAGATAGTTATTTCGCTTTCATTCATTCAATTATTACATATGGCATAGAGCTGTGGGGATCAACATCTAAAGCGAATCTCAAAAAAATCTTTACATTACAAAAACGAGCTATCAGATACATAGCCATTCAAGCGAATCTCAAAAAAATCTTTACATTACAAAAACGAGCTATCAGATACATAGCCATTCTACCAATGTATAGTCCCTGTATGGAAGCATTCAAAACTCTTTCAATACTAACCCTTCCCAGTGTCTTTATATTAAAATTCATATTGTATGATATGGGAGTGTCTAAGCTATGTAAAACTGATTACTATGACAAGCACGACTTAGATATTTAGGGCAGATCAAAACCAGTTTCCAGTAATGGACATGCTGATGATGATGTTTAGTTAGATAGATTTATTCACTGTTAATGTAACAAAGTATATATGCACCTTTGTCTGTGAGTATTGTGTTTATGTATTCTCTGTATGAAATATAGGGGATGAATAAATTGAAAAAAAAAAAAAAAATAGGTCTTTGCCTCAATATTCAGCTGTTCATAACTACAACACTAGAGGAAAACAGAACTTGATAACTCAATCACATAGATTAAAATTATATGAAAGAGAGATTGATTATATTGGCAGTAAATTATTCAATAAATTACCAATAGTTTTAGAAATATTACTCCATGACCTAAGTTTCAACATATATTAACTAATTTTCTTAAATCAAAAGCTTACTATGACGTGGAAGATTACTGAATGATAATGATATTATAATTGACCTACAGTAACGTTTTATCAATGTATTTGTATTACAATCACCTTTATGTATTATTTCAGCACTTTAACTGTTATTACTTGTAATAGTATTGATTGTCTTTATTTATTTTTAACTGGACTATGATCTTAAACAAGTTTTCAATTGTGTATACTATTGTACTTGTTATAAAGAGCAATAAAATAATAATAAATAATAAAATTAAAATAATAACAATAACAGTTTATTTGAAATTGTTGTGATTAAAACTGTTTTTAAAAGTTTTAACTTTATGTAAATAACAGCTTCATTTCAGCTGTTTTGTTTACAATTGGAATTTTGATTATGAGTATTTTGTATAGAGCTCTTATGGGTTGTTCTGTTTTATAGGTCTACGTTCCAGCACATACCCAGACCCATCTCTGTGCTCTGATAACAACTTTCAGTCAAAGATATGGATAACACAAGGGCGTAAGTGCTTTTCTTTTTAAGTTAGGCAATGTTTTTATTAGACTATGTAATATGGGCATGAAAAACTGCTATTTTTGTTTAATATTAGAGCTGTTTATAGTTATCTTTTAAAATAAAATGTCTGTTACCCTATAAGAAATTGGATTATAATGAAATTTTAGATGAAAATATTATCTCATGTTTTGATACTTTTTATTTATGCAATAGAATGAATACTTTTTTGCATAAATTATATTTTGCATAATTATTATTCACATATGTGAAACAACTTCTTATATGGCTAAAGTAAGTATAAAGGTTAAAGGTATACGAATGCGGATCATACTGAATACTCTAGCAAATCATATACTTCCCCTCCTATCAGTGCTGCCAAATATGGCACATGTCCTTAACTTAGAACATAATCTTCATTAATTATGCTTAGATAAATACTTGAAAATGATAGGTGTTAGTCTTATAATAAAAAGGAAATTTAATTTCTGATCATGACTGTACAAAGTTCTGTCTCTATGATACAAGGGAACTATCATCATACTCATACCGCTACACAATGAAAATTTGATGGTATAATGCCTGCTTTACATAAATCATGTGCACCAAAAATCTGCTGCAGAGTAGAACCGCAACACCCAAAACTTAAGCCTGGAAAGTGTCACATGTAACCATTTGCAAGTAGCTACTGGACATTCCTTGTCAACTCTGTTTCTGCTTGTGGAGGATAGTGCTCCTTACGTATGCCATGTGTAGACTGCTTCCTGCCAGGGATAACCAATCCCTTGTTACAATAATGTGTTATTATGCCTATATGTTCCTAAATATTCTAGACTCATTTTTGGGTACTTCCAGCGATACTCTGAACCCAGTTTTTGACACAGGCCCCACATAGAGCGAGATGATGTCATCAAACTCTTAAGTGAATACAGGTATGAGCACAGTGAGAGTTCCCTTGTTAGAATGTGAGCTGTGGATTTTTTAATTTTACTTTGTTATCATTACTTAACATTCATTCAACATAGATAAGACAAAAACTCTATGCACCTTTTATCTTCATCTGGTTATCGTATGGTACACTTAACTTTCATTCAGCACAGATAAGCCTGAGTAATACCACCATTTCTTGCTCACAGTGCTTATCTCAAATACAAACATACAGTGCACTATGAAAATAAAAACAGCACAGTTTGATAAGAAATAAGTTAATGTTCAGTTAATTTCCAGAGTACTGTTACGTTATTTTATTATTAAAGTGATCGGCCATGTTAAGTCACGTTTCAAACTTGAGCTGAAACATTGGTAATAGATAAATTAAATTATTATAGTTTTTTTCCCCAGTATTTTTGATACCAGGACAAGAACATCCATCAAAGTTGGGACAAGTGATTTTTCTATTAACAAATTTGAAGGATTCATTCACAGGGCAGAAAAATTGAGTTTCAGTATACCCTTTTTAAAAGACACTCCACTCCACAGAGTGAATTTTTCAAAAGCCCAGGATTAACTGTGGAACCTTTTGGTGTAGGTAAACTACTTTCAGTGTCACAAATTTGTAGTGAAGTAGCTTTATCCAAACAAACAAAAATAATTACGTATATTTCAATCTTGGGAAAATCCATAATATTGGAAAATGAGTTACTGGTTTGGATGAATTTAAAAAGGAAATTTTCTCGGTTAACAATGTCAAGATAAGGTTTTAATATTTTAAGGATATTTAATATATTGTTTAATTACAGAAACAATTGGCACCTATGTGGTTGGTATGTAAAAACTACTCTGATATTCGGAATTACCATCAGTAACCAGCCTATTATATTTGGTAATAGCGCCTCACACAAGCATTGGCCAGCATTCATATGTAATTAAGTTTAGCATTTCCTCTAATTTCCAATCATTTACTGATTTAAGAACTTATGACCATTAGATAGAGTGAGACTGAAAAATTCAATGCCATGGCTGGGATTTGAACCATGGATGTCTCAATTTCTGTCTGGTTGCTCTTAACCATTGAGCTACCATAGCCAATGTACCGTCAGGACATTAAATTCTCCAAATGACTCTGTGTGAGCATGCGTGCATGTGTTTGTGCATGTGTGTGTATGCACGTGTGCATGAATGTGCGCGCGCATGTGTGTGTGTGTGTGTGTGTGTGTGTGTGTGTGTGTGTGTGTGTGTGTGTGTGTGTGTGTGTGTGTGTGTGTGTGTGTGTGTGTGTGTGTGTGTGTGTGTGTGTGTTTACACCTACTTTTACTATATGCAGCACCATAGGCAGTTCCAACTGACTCGTATGTTTCCCAGTAAACCACTAGGGGTTCTCATTAACTATGAGATATGCACCATTTGTAGCGACTTACTATGCTGTAAGTACTGAAGTCTCAGGCTTTGTAGTTACCACTACTAGATTAATTGGTGGAAATTTAATCGTTCTTCCACATTAGCTGTGTGTAGACTAAGATTTGGATAGATAAAGTCAGAATGAAAAGTTCACAAAAAGTATATATCTCATTGTAAATGAGAGCCTCTAATGGTTTACTGGAAAACATATGAATCAGTTGGAGAATTTAATGTCCTAACGATATGTTGGCCATGGTAGCTCAATGGCTAAGAGCAACCGGACAGAGACTGGAAGATTCGTGATTCAAATCCCGGCCATGGCATTGAATTTTTCAGTCCTACTCTCTATCTTTCCAAATCTTAGTCTACACACAGCTAATGTGGAAGAACAATTAAATTTCTATTACTCATGACCAAGTTAATCAATTGGTTTCAAAGTTAGTCAGATGATCAGTACCGATGAATTCCAAATTTTTGCATTACATATCTGAAGTCAAATAATGATTGAAAATCATTTACTAATATTTTGGGTGTATAGTAATGAATATCTCTCTGTGCTAAGAGACTTATGATTAGTTGTTGAATTACCACATTATATTTTCTCTGCTACTATCATAGCAATAATTGACCACCTTTAGCACTATATGCTTTTTTTGCATTCTTTAATTATTTCCCTTTTGAATGCTTTCTAACATCAGAAGGTTCTTTTTTTTTTTTGTTTAGTTTTTTTGTTTTAAATTAACATCCTCCAACATTAAGTCATATCGGACAATGAATGAAATGGGTGAAATGATGCTCAAATGAGCCAAGGGTGCATAGAGTTACCCTACATTCATTTTTCAGTATAAGGGAAAACCCAGGATGAAACCTTATTTCGATAACTCTCTGACCGAGATTCAAACTCAGGACCTCTTGAATGTGAGGCAGACATGCTACCACCTACGCTATGGAGGTGGGCACACACATCAGAAGTGTTCATGTTATTGCCCATGCTTATCACCAGTTCAGTAAGCATATGTACACTTAGCAACCCAAGGAATTTAGATACCAGATCTAAAGAACAGTTTTGGAACATACAATTTAAGCAGTTGGAAAAATCGACCATAGTTACACAATTTTTGAAATGGATTCATAAGATGAAAAAGAAGGCAAAATTGTTGAAACTCGTGCAAAATGAAGTAACACTTTCCACCTGGAAAAATATTTCTGTTGTAGAAAACTGTAGAAAACTGTATAAAAGCAATGAATTTTGAGATACGAGGGTCATTATGCATGGATTGCACCATGAGAAATCACAATTTCTTTATCTTTTTGAGTAAACTGATCTAGCAGGTAGCAAATCTCTCCTCTCTGATATTCCACAGCACAAGGATAAACAGCAGATAGTATGCTGACAGAATGGAGACCCACCTGTGTTGCCACATGTAGTAAAAGTGGGCATTAATCACTACACATTTCATTTCAGAATGGAGAGAGCATCTTTGCTTAGTGATTTTGTTCAATAAAAATAAAATATTGAAGCTATTAACAGGAAGCAAATATACTTCTATAAACTATAATAATTGCTAATCACTAGCTTCACTTATCTTTGATATATATATATATATATATATATATATATATATATATATATCACATTGCCACCTTTTACTATCTACTGTGGGAGGGTCGAGTGTGGGTGAGGCAATCACTCTGGCTTGGTTGTCTACTGCTGAAGAGGCAGGTGAAATCTGCCTTTCATGAGGGGGCAGTAGCTGACGCTACGAAGATGTCATGAGGCCAAAGCAGAATTGTGTTGTTACAATGCAAAAGACTGTTTGGGACTATAATTTGAGAAGTTTGTATTGTCAGAAGTTTCTTGATGCCCGGCAGGATATATAAGAGAGATGCCAGTCCTGCCAGAGTAATAGTAGTGAGAGTTTTAGAGTATGCATGTGTTTCGAGTTGAGTTGATGAGTGCGGCTCCATGGTGAGGAGTCGGCGAAGTGAAGCATTTCATGAATCAGTCAATCAGTTGAGTTGTGCAAAGAAATGTGGTGCGTTCCAAGCTTCATGGTGAGAATTTGGCAGGGCGTGAAATGGTGCAGGAAGCAGTTCATGAGACAAGTGCAGCTCCATGTTGAGTGATCAGCAGGCAGTGGAAAAGGCAGCAAAGCAGTTTGCAAGTGAATATCAGAATTTTTTCAGAATAGGCATGCAGCTCCATGTGAGAGGTGAACTTCAGAGAGATTACTAGCAGCGCAAGTTGGTGCAGACAACAAAGAGACATAAAAAGAAAACATCAACTTCTTGAAGCTGTGTATTTGTTTGAATGAGAAGGTGATAGTAAGTAAACATTGTGTTAAAGATTTTGGTGACAAAATAAAACTGTTTAAAGTAAACTCATATCTTGTGTTAATTTTATCACAACATTAAACATAAGTGAAGTTTAGTGACTGGCTATTTTTATTGTTTATTTGATTTTATACAATTTTAAAAGTGTTTTCGCATGAGTCCCAAATTCCATGTAGAGCAGAAGATTGGTGGTTTAAATCTCAGCTATGGCATTAAATTTTGCAATTCTGATTCAACCTTTCAAAAATTGGATTTACCATTTTTACCTGGAGACAAAATGTCAGGTGGCTGTGTGCATTTTTACATACAATGATCTTACAACCAAAGTGAAATGTCTGTACAGTATCAGGTAGCAACTGGTAGTCACTTTCTTTCCTAAATCTCATGCGACTACCATTCTTTTCTTGGAACAAAGGACAGTAATTGAGCACTGGGATACAACAGTTTGCTTAGCAAAGGTTTTTTGAGAAACTTTGTTAATGGCAACCAAAGATAGAATTGTGAGGAATCCTGCTGCACCACAACAGAGCCTCTGTGCACACAGCCAATCCTACAATGTAGTTTCTGATGAAGGTTATCAGTAATCTTCCCAGATAGGTTGATATGCATAAGTGGCATATCCATTTCTGCCCATAATATGGGGGGCTTTTTAGACTCGAGGCATTACCCTAATAGAAAGAGTCACAAAAGAATTTTGTTTCTCCCTGGTAAGAGAGGGTAGGCCTCACTACAACATTAACATTAATATAATCCACAGAAGTGAAGAACAGGTCTGATTTGGCTTTATGTGACTAGTATTAGCTCCCAACAGTGAAAAGAAAAAGTGCATGGAAAGAGGTTTTGAAGTCTTGAAGATGCAAATACAGTGTATGAAATTGAGTTTTGGACCCTACTTGAAAGCAGTAGTGCTTTCAAAAATAATTTGAGAAACTAAGGAAGTGCTTATATTGTGGTGGTAAATGCTTTAAAAAGCTCCACCAATCAGATGGATTTTATCAAATGTAGTTCTTCTATATCTCAAAACTTTCATAGTTACTCTTGTTCATGTGTTAAGTGAACTAGCTCTTTCATAGCATGCCTATAAAGTGGGTGATGAATGTTCCTGGCAGTTGATCTCAGTTGACAATGTAGACAATGGATCCTTGAAACATCACTATTATTGTAACAAGTGAAGCTGTGTCACTTAACAATGTTAGTTAATGGTTTGATTCAAATTCATTGTTATTGGGAAGTTATTACTTTAGGAACTATTTTTTATGCCTTACATATATTCTTAATACAGCCCTGTCTCACTTTTATTTATTTATGCTAAATAAGTTGCAATGTCTCTGAGATACACAGGTTCTTTTTTGCTGTATAAACCATAGTTCTTATTAATTTTGAATAATTTATTTTATGATCATAAATATACTTTATATAATCATATATCAACTAGTAATTATATTACACCTTGTGCTAAAAACAAAAATAAACATGTGTAACATAGAGGTGGGCATAATTTATGACTGAACTAGTAGTTTACTCATCTAGTAAGAATACATGACAGTTCAGTTTTGTTTTCGTGGACAGACACTAGTATCAATCACCACCACCACCGCCACTGCCATGTTATATTTTGTACTCGTAATTATATACATGAATTTTAATATCTTTTCTTCATCAGCATCCTTTGTACCTTAGAACTGTACATTTTATTTAATTTTTTACATAATCAGAATTACATTGCTACATAATGCTTTTCAGCAGCGAGCTGTCTGCTATTTTCATCCATTTTTCTACTTGTATATATCTCTACTAATTTTCTGAGCTAAGATCTCAAGCAATAAAGAAATATATCTTGGTTACAGTCACCACATAATATACAACCAAAACAAATTATCACAACATTCTCCTGCGTATTAATCGCTCTGACATTGTGTTATGTGAGTTGGTTCAGTGTATCTATCAGAGACAACATGATACGTGTGTCATTAATGTCATTGAATATCATTGAACATGATACGTGTGTCATTGAACTGTCATCAATATAGTGATAAAGTTAAAACTTTGGTTAAGCAAATCCAAAGGTAGGATGTAAGATTTCTTTTTTTAATTTACATCCTCTGTTAAGTCATATTGGACGATGAATGAAATGGGTGAAATGATGCTCAATGTGTCTGGGTTCCATAGAGCTTAGAGTTACCCGACATTCGTCTTTCAGGATAAGGGAAAACCCCGGAAAAAGCCTTATCCAGGTAACTCACCCTGACCAAGATTCGAACTCAGGACCTCTTGAACGTGAGGCAGACATGCTACCATCTACGCTACTGAGGCAGGCTAGGATTTAAGATGTCTTGGGATGGTAATTCCATAGTTTTATTTGTTGGAAGGTTACTGAGGAGAAAAGAAGCTGCGTATCTCAGAGATGCATATGTACCTAATGAAGGGTTAAAATCTATCTTGCAGTAAGTAACTGTTTATGTTCTCTCATTTCACAATCAAATTTCACTGTTTTTTATTTTATCTGAAAATTGACCTTTATGGCACATTTTCTGATAGATTTAAACTATTTTTCAGATAGAACTACTTTCCTCCACATGTCTGTCCCTTTACATTCAATACCTTCCTTATTGCCACTTAAGGGGTACTGGTCTTGGTGTATACCATTTCTAAATACTTTTAATCTCCAAACACTAGTTTTTAACCATGCTTTGTTCTCTTGTTCCTCTTTATTTACCTTATCTATATGTGTTTGCTTTTCCCATGATAGTTTTATCTGAGCACAGAAAATCAAGAAGCTCTTACTATTGCACTAAAGAGTTTCTGTATTTCTATGTATTCAAATCTTTTCCTTGCAGCCTTCCAAAACTCCTTTGTGTTGTTTTCCTTTATCTTCCATTTGTCTCCTAGCTCATTACTTTCCATGTTATTTTAAATACTATTTACCCAGGTGATGATTTTAAGCTCTTCTCTTGATACTGCAAACACTGCCTTAAGACATTAGTTTTATCTAAGTTTAGGATTCTTTACCTACATTTTTTTACTCTCTCCTTTACTTTTCTGCATATATTTAAAACACCTGACTTGAAATGTATTACTTAAGTTCACAATAAATGTAAATGAGGTGCCTTCTCCCACTTTTTTTACATAAGTGATTAATGGGATACATTAAGCTTATATTTACATTTTCCTTACAAAGAAGTGTTTTTAATAAGTGCTCAATCAATTGACCATAATATCCAATGTATTGGAAAATCAAATCAGACTCATTCAATGCTGGGACTCTAAATCACAGTTCTTTGACTAGCCATGCTGTGTGTTTTTTTTTCTTTTGTAATGTGTAATGTTGCATACAATACCATAGACAGTGGACACTGATGATACATAAAATGAAATTATTATTGGGAAAGGAAATTTGAGAAGGAAAAGTTTCAGGCTGCTCCATTTTAAGGTTCTCTCTCTCTCTCTCTCTCT